>CP045893.1:31012107-31169181 GCA_013387185.1 Caligus rogercresseyi
TTTAATCCTTTTCAGTTTCAAAGAGATGTCAGAATAAATATTTCCCATAGCCTATGAGCTCCAAAACAACGACTTCTCCATAGGGCTAGTGTTGTCCATCGGGCGGGCATGCCCGCCCGTCCGCCCGACGAGCCGGGCTCGGGCGCAAAAAATATGAAAGTCGGGCGGGCTATGCGGGCGGCCTTTTTTAATTTTTCTAAAAAAAATTAAAAATTACCTCTTCCTAAAAGAAAACGTCTTCACTTTTTTCCTCAGACTCTTTCTAAAAAAACGTCCTCACTTTTTCTCGGATCTGTTGAATTGAATTTCTTCTTTTATTAATATATTTTCCAATGAATTTCGGGCGGGCGCAAGTCGGGCGCATATAAACTAATCGGGCTCTGTCTCGGGCCGGGCTCAATATTAGTCTTTTGGGCGGGCTCGGGCTCGAAAATTGCGCCCGATGGACAACACTAATAGGCGCCTGTCTGTATATTTTAGGACACAAATATCAGAATGATTGTTTCTCATAGCCTATGAGCTCCAACACTCTGGCTCCACAATTGTATATATCTGCATATTTAAGACAGGAGATGCCAGGAATAAATGTTTTCATAGCGATGAGCTCCAAAACAATGACTTCTCCATAGACACCTGTCTGTATATTTTAGGACAAAAATATTTTCGGATGGCACACACTGGCTTTTTCCATTAGTGGCTGTCTGTATTTGTGTTTTCTAAACAAATATTAGCCGTGTGAACGGATTGTGGTCAATGTGACAGTAGTTAAGTTATAAGAAATGTAGGATTTTTATCAAAGATCCTTATTATCAAACATTTTTTCTTTTTTAGTTATTTTATACAAATTGATCGGATCGCTATTTTATAGCGATTTTCTTACCTCAGGACTTTTGCGATACTCGATCACCGTTCAAATATTGCTATATCGCTATTGATCGCCGATCAGAAAAAACTTCGATCAACAAGCCTGTATATATATAATATTATAATCTTTATATTAATTCACCAATCTCTGCCGTCTGTATGTCCGAACGCCATCTCCTCCCACATTTATGGTCAGATTTGAGCTTTGAAGGTACCTATGGAATCCTTGGGTCAAGTCGGACCTAATAAAAAATTTGCAAAGTGATGGGACCAAAAAATGAAAAAAAAAAATTCAGACCTTGTCTGATTTGAACTACCTACTTTTCAAGGTAAAGAGAGGAAAAAAGAAAAGGAGGGAGGAGAGGAGTTAAAGAAATGGAAAAAAAAAAAAACATCTCATGTGACTTAAACATATTCTTGGTACAAAGTCAACTTTTTACGAGGAATGTTTGTACAAACAGAAAATTATTTTCTTTCTCCTCTTTATATTCTTTAAGGTCTGTTTCACTCACAAACTAGACTCCAAAACCAATCCATACCTGAAGGGCGAACATATGGGCGCCGTAGGCGCCCAAATATGCGAGTAATAATAATTCACCAATTCTGTCCGGTCTGTATGTCCGCACGCTATCTCCTCCCACATTTATGGTCAGATTGAACTTTGAGGTACCTGGAATCCTTGGGTCAAGTCGGACCTATAAACTATTGCAAAGTCATGGGACCAGGAATGAAAAAAATGTCAATTGATACACTTTTCTGATTTTACTAGGCGATCATATGGGAGCCGTAGGCGCCCAAATATGCGAGTATATATATATACATATATTATTTATTGTTGTTATAATAATCAATTTAATACTCTAGAATGACATAATTAAAAATTGTTATATTTATCATCTGCTGATTAAATTTTTTACTTTCCCTTTCATAGTATTAGAGATGTAGACAACTGACGTAGGTTATGACGTCATAAGAAAAGCTTTTCCTTCTTTAAGACCGACAAAAAGGACTGGATGCATTCCGCGGTCCTACATAAAGGCCGACACAACACTACTCCCATGGATGATGCAAAAATATTGTCAAGCAATTTATTGTTTATATTTTTGAAGTGAGAATCCAAATATATTCTTATAGTACAATATAAGCTTAACTACAAAAATTTGTTGTGACATATATATCATTGACTAATCTGTATTATTCTTTTACCATGTTTTCACTATCCATGCTAAATTGAATTCCATAAATGAAAGATAAATATAGAACGAAAAGTTCCTAACATTGCAAAAAACCTGAAAATATACTTTTTTTAAATTCCTCCAATGATATTAATAATATTGTAATATATTGGATAAAATTAATGCTATATTTAAAATGTATTAAATTCTACAAAAGCACAGATATTTGGTTTTAGATTATAAGTTACAAACAATTTTTGGGCGCATATGTTCAATTTTTAAACATTATTTTGTAAGAGTTTTTAAAGTATAAATTTTGTCTAAAAAGTTGAAGATTAAAGAATATGTAAAAAAATTCCATACAAAGTTTTGTAAATATAATATTAATCTAATGTATGCTTACTTCAATAAGATATTTTCATGTTGTTTCTTGTTATGTTATGATTGTATAACAATTTTATATATTTGAGAGTATAAAAGAGTGAATTTGTCGATAATTCACCCTAAATTAATTAATTATGTTTGTTTATGCTTATGTTCGTCTTTACGCTGAATCCTGAGCGTGAGGAGTTTAGTTTATCGCGGAGGAGGTGCTACTTTTAAAAAAAAGTTTAAATTATGTATCACCGCTATCAGCACCCTTCTTCAATATCCATAACGTTTTTATCCTTTATAGTCTTCTTACAATCTATTCTACTGTTCTTATGTAACGTTTAGTATATCTATGTAACAATTCATTTCACCCTGTTACCTCAATAATGAGTTATAGTATATAATAAAGGGTATATTTTGTATATTAATAAATTTTCAATAAATCATTTAAAAAGTCTATTGGTAAGGAATTAAATAAATAACTTTATAGACTTGTACAATACTGGCATAAATGTGTGGTACTATTTTCTATAGAAAATGCCTAAGGACCGTAAAGGTTTGCAATTGAGTTTGTCTACGATCAACTGCATCTATTTTATCAGACGGAAATGGACAGGGAACACAAGATCCTTATTACGTTACCTGGAGTTGGTGTCATGCGTGGATAGACAGTTTATATGGGAAAAGACATGATTTAAAATGAGTTAATAATGATCTGCAATAAAAATGTCTGCTTCTGAAAAGACAGCACATGTATAAAAAATAAATTTTTATAATAATCTCTTTTCCAGAAAACTGATTAATTGTGAAACTGTGAAATATAAGGGTTGATGTATTCCTGATCAAAAAATCATTTATTTTGCTGAGTTGGATTATCGATTGATAATCGGTAGATTGTTAGTAGAAAATTATTTTTGCAACCGGTAAAGGTAGTTTTATATATATCAAAAATGGTTTGCACCCCCTCCCCACTCGTAGATGATTCACCAAAAATAAATTACATCCTCCCCGTCGATGAATATATTTTTTCAGAATCTTCGTATACTGCTTCCAAGGGGTTTCCAGATCTATCGATTGAAAAACAGCTTGACACCTTCTACGGATAAAGGCGGTAGATTTTTCTTTCCCGAGTCCCAGCTCTGGTATTTTGCAAATTATTTGGTCACGTTGATTTTCAGCCAGATTTCACATCCACCTATGTTACACTTTGTGCTGATGTTGAATGCTTTTAAGATTACACTAAAGAAGTAATGTGATACCTAGTTAGTGTGTATACTGCAAGTAGTTTTTTGTTTGTTTTAACGAGTGATACATTCTACAATATACAGAGAAATGTGTGCACAAGTTCCAAATCGGTATGTCATGTGAGTTCTGGAAATCATTGCTGAATTTGACTCATATCTGAAACCACGTAAAATTAGGTCTATTCTAGTTAAATGACACTTTCCTTTTATATTTAGCCACATGTTGGGGGTGTATTGAGCTTGTAGTAGAGCATGTCCTTGCAAATACTACCAGGCTAAAAAAGCGGCTGTATTGAACAGATCACTCTATCTATCACAGATCATTTGGACTCCCTGTGGGTCTCCATCGCCTCGTCGGAAGACATATAGAAACTCTTCGTACAACAAATGTAAACAATCTATTTCCCTTCGTGTGGACTGAGAAGATCAAGCTGCCACATTTTATCAACCAGATCTTTTAAGTTCCCTTTTATTTTTATTATTACTCTTAATTTCTTGCCTTATGGGCGTATTCCTTTATGCTTTTATTATGTGTTTGAGAGTACAAAATTGATATAATGTACGTTTTGCAACGTACGGAATGTAAGATACCTAGAAGAATGAATTAAATAAAATTATATAAAAAAACAGATCACTCTAGCCCTAAAAGAGTCTTAGAAAATGGACTCGATCCTTTAAGTAAGATAACCCTAAGAAATTCAACGAATGCGCTGTTTCATAACGTTACTTAATTCTCCGTTAATGCTTGCAATTTAACTAACTCAAATAAAACAAGGAATCTACAGACAAACAATATATTATATCTCACCTATGTAGGTAGGATCCAAGCGTTGACTCTATCTTTTCTGCTTTGCCATTCTGTAGAACTGGGTAACGTCAAGAACCTTGGGATGTAGGAAAGGAATACTAGAAACTAACTGGAAAGGAAAGGGAAAATTGTAGCTTCCAACTTAAGGCCAGGATACGTTGATTAACATAGCAATAAATTAAAAATTTGAATGTATTTTTTAGCTGAATGAGTCATTTTCACTTCAATAATTCATAATTCAACGATCAAACAAGTAGCTTTTATATTTAACAAAAATGTATAACGAGTGTGATATATATTTAATACTTTTTATTTATCAACAATAGTTTCCACAATAGCTATTTACAAACGATACATAGTTTAACAGTTACAAACAAGTAATTCAAGATTGTATGTTTTCATTGTGAAATAGACTGTAATTAAGAATTTATTTCTTTTCAAATTAAATTTCAATCTGACAATCTTTGTTTCTCTGAAACTACACTGCGCCCATTAGACTTCTAGTTTTGGAGGTGCCATGAGTTTCAAATCGGAGGATCTTGAGGAGGTTACAGCGGGGCTGGCGTTGCATTTGAGGACGGCTCCGGTTCGGGTGGAGGTTGAGCCAGACTTTTTTCAACCACGGAAAGATAACATTCCTCTACAGCGATCCCGATGGTATTTGCCTCTTCCGCCCCTATTACAATATGAATAATTAATAAGACATATAGGTCATATTAAATTTAACGTCATAGCGTGACTTTATCCTGTTTTATCACTACCTTAACATCATTTAATTAAAAACAGATGATGCAATATGCATTTGATTACAAACAACAAAGTCAATAAACATAATAAGTATAGCTACGACACTATTAAAATTGGACAATGATACACTAAACATATTTAATGTTTAGTTAATACTTATTTACTTATTTATTGGCTTGATATTGTGATAAAGTAAAAATCTATATCATAAAATAAAATAGTTGATTAATATTATATATATATAACATATATATATAATAATGTATATATACAGATCACTCTGTATATATAAAATTGCTTTAATATTTAAAATGGTACTTTTATTTTGATGAATAGTTAGAAACTCTTATTAAAAAAATAGTTAGAAACTCTTACTTTGACTGGGACATCTATCAACCAATATCATTGATGAACGTTTGGTTATGCTTCTGCTTTACAAAGCTTACAATGAATTAAGTTTTGCTGTATGTTAAGTTGTATATTTTCTCACTTTGTTTTCTCGTATAAACAATACCAAAATATAATTGCAATTTCAAGATTAAGTGACCCCTTGAACGCAAATAGAAGGACTTTCGTAATAGGTATATAAAACGTCTTTAAAAAATTATGAGTCCTTAACGCTTGGCCCAATTTTCATTTTTAATACTATTGTAATATATTTCTTTCTTGATTTTTTTGTAAATCGTAGCTAGTAATAAAATGTATTTATACATCAATAAAGTAGTTTGAAAACGAAGCAATAAGTCTTTATGTTGCATGGCAAGAAATGGATATGGTATAAACAGAAGACAATTTAATTGAATTAATAAAAACGGCGAATGCCATAAATTTATGGGGGTCGGTCATCTTAAATCTTATTATGGCAAACATTGTTTGGAGTTTGAGATGTACTTGGAAGATTTGTTGGGTTGGAAATAATTATTCCTTTGAGGAACTTTTCCTTCCCAGGACCTCCTCAAAAAAAAAATTCGTCCATCAAATTCCATATTTTGTTGAGCACATAGCAATCCCTCAAGATGTTTTTTTCTTCTTTTCAATACACATCTTAAATATTTCTTCATCGCCCGTAAAATAGAACTCAAATGAGATTCTGTATTTGAAATGAGCCTGGTTCGAGGTTCGTAGGGGATGAAAGATTTACTTCATTATGTTTTGATATTTAATTTTGTAAATTGACCCAGGTATTTTCATCTTGTGAGTAACGTTATATGGTGGATGCGGTCTCCCCATTCAGTATGAAATTCCGCGTAATGAAGACTCTTTTACCAGAGGACAATTTTTTAGCTTCATATTTATTATTTAGACATACGGCTTTCCTTTCACATTAAGCCCAAGAAGACATTTTTCTATGAAACAGTGCTTTTTAACAGAAAAAAGTTACATTTATTAAAAACATTTTGTTCTACTTCGTTTCATTTTTGCCATACCCCCATATATATATATATCATAGGCGTAGGAGACAGGGGGGGCAACTGCCCCCCAAAAATTCAGATGAGTTCACAAATTCGGGCAAATTGGTTGAGGTATTCGGGCATTTCAGCTGAAGAAAAAAATGAAATTATGAAAGCAAGCGGATTTTGAAGAATAACAAAATAAATATAATAATGAATAGTATGAGATTACTTTAAAGAAAATATTGATTAACATAGCTTTCTTCATTCGGTTATTTTTTCACCGATTTAACAGTTCTTGTTCAAATTCGGGCATATTGAATGCTGCCCCCCCCCCAAAAAAAATCTCCCCTATGCCTATGATATATATATATAGGTATATAGTAATACAAGGTTCTCGGCAGGTCTCAGGAGCTATGTTGATGCTCATCTAGACACTCCTATCTTCAAGTGGCCAAGGATCAAAATGTGCACATGAGCACAATTTAAAATACCACCAAGATCATTCTTAGCTATTGGAGCAAGGTCAGGTATACTAAAGCGTTAAAGTAAAGTGGCGCATGCAGGGAAAAAGTAAACAAAAAAAATTGGCCAAAATTTTGGGTTTTTCTTTAACGTTAGATGTCGTTAGTCCATGAAATTACGTCACAATCCTATTTAAAACCGGTTGAAAGGGATTAAGTTGATGATTTGAAATATATCAAATCGCTACAAGATAAAAAACGTCTCCAAATATAAATAATAAAAGGACTTTGTTGTTATTTTCAAAGAGCTCTAGCATAAAAGCGCCCCTTACGGACTTAAGAAGAACTAATATTTAGTCCAATTTTTTTTGGGAAAAAAGGAAGAATTTTATGTTATGCATGCGCTACTTTACTTTAACGCTTTAAGGTATACAAACAAAACAACTGCTCACAGAGCATAACAAGACTTACATATTCTCCATAAGCAAGATCATGATAAACCAGATGAAGAGCTTTGGTGGACTCCTTTGATTTTTTTCTGCTTAAAAGATTTTCACAATTGAAGTCAGCTAGTATTGTGGACGCAACTGATTGGTCTGCTTGGACGCTGATGATGTCAAACCCTTCATGTATACCAAAAAACTGCATATAACATTGTTCTGGCAGCCATCAGTATGGAGAGGACCTCATGTCCCCTACTTCTTTCAGGAAGTGTACAAGCGAGCCCTATAGGCGGTAATGGCTGTTGGAAGATCCTACAAATTCAAGTTAGATTTTGCTTTTTAAATAAAAAAGAATGACAAGAATAGCTTTCCACTAAAATTCTACTTGTATAAGATAAAAGAAAAATATATTTGATAATATTTAATTTAATCTCCCTTAAAAAAATTCTTATTTTCAGCCATCATTTTCTGTGTTTGTTTATACAAAGGGGTATACCTACATGTTGTATTCCTGGAAACCCTTTCGACTCTGCATCCAGCAAGAACCTCATTATTATTATGAGACATTTTCCTTATGGAGCACTTTATTGCATTTATGAAGAGTCCTTTAATGTATCTCATCTTGTTATTCAATTTTTAATACTCACATCATATTATTGTAACGCAACTTTATTTTCTTCCATTTTCTTCTTCTTCGAACAATACTCGAAGAAAAGTGTAATAGGTCTTATGTTGGACGGTGATGGTTTGTGACTACCACTACCATTAACTTACAACATATGAAGGATCTTTATCCACGTTTCTTTACATTTTCTTTAGCCACTGTTTTAATTCAGGAGCGTCCATCAACATTTTTTCATATCGAAAAACAGTCGATTTTTTAAGTACTAGAAATTAGTTATTTTATTTTGTTGAGTCATTGATGCATTATAATAATTTGTGATTAAGATTATGAAAAAGGAAGGATGGGTTCCATCTCTTCAATTATAATTTCTAACATGAGAATGAGTTTTCATATTTTGAAAACATGGAACTTTTCTTTGTTCGTGATAAGAATGTATTTCTCAAACAATAAGAAGAAAACTGATGACGTAGGGCTGTATTCAATGGAGAATACAAAGTGATTGCCCATTTATTTCAGTGTCCATCTAGATTATACACCGGGCCTTATAATAACTGGATGCACATTATCGACGTGGACGGGTACCCCAGAGTACAGCTGAAGCGCGGAGTGAAGCAAGGAGACCCCCTGTCTCCAACCCTCTTTCTAATTGCCGTAAGTCCTCTCTAGAAGATGTTGACGAGTCATTACGAGAACTAACCATGGGAGGTCATAGGGCCACGAACGTCTTCTTTGCAGATGACGGGACTGTTCTGCTTGGAGGAGATAAAATTTGGACAGAGTGGAAGGGGATGTTGAAAGTCCTGAAAGTTTTTGAGTTAAAGTCAGGGCTTAAAATCAATTAAGACAAAACTCAAGTTCTTACCAATAATGACGGGCTCCGCCAAAACCTAAGTCCAAGTATGATAGTGGACAGTGCCATTGTCTTGGGTAATTCCATCTCCCTCGACTTGGGATCAGAAGAAAATGTCCGGTTGGCTCAAAGGTCCCTAGAATCCTCTGCCGCGGAGTTGGGAAGACATAGACTCTGTCTGGTGAGCAAAATAAATGCTGGAACACGGTTGTCCTGCCCCGTGTAAACCACATACTTAGGTGTACACCTAAAATAAAAGACGCAGCAAGCAGATGAAAGAAGATGGGTGAAGACTTTGTCAACATACCTAACAATGTGGGGAAAAAGCGCCTCTACGCTCCAAGAAGTGAGGGGGGCCTCGGAATGATCGACGTAGAAATCCATTGGAGCGTTTTCCTGATCTCCTGGCTAAAGAGATACCCCCTCGTGGACCATCTCTGGAAGAATGCCTTATCAGGGGCCAAAAGTTTGTCCAGTCCAACATTGGGCCCGGGCAAGGACAAGGGTCCCCCCAATCCACCGCTCCACAGACCATGGAACGAGCTTTGGGACTTCCTACAAGAGCTCCTTGAAGCCTACTGGAAGGGGATTGGCGTAGGCGGGCCTCTGCTAGGGAATCCAATAGTCAAAGTTAATGTTCCATGGCCCATTCTCCAAAAAGAGGCCTCCGGACGATTAACGATGTCCTAAACCTGAAAAACGTAGACCGTAGACCATCCCTCCATTGTTCTCCTTAAGGCTTCCCTTAGGAAATTGTTTGTAGACGGCGTCGTTATAAAAACAAAGGAGAATGTTTATCAAGTTTCTTACCGGATTACAAAGAAAACTACCTACTTATCACTTCCCACCTCGAGGGAAAAAGAAAAAAAGAAAATAATGGATACAGTAAACCCTCCAACAAGGAACACACCATATTTTAAGGATATAATCGCAGGAATATGGACCCCATGTTAACTCCGAGGGAACAGTATTTAAAGTATAGAATCTCCGGTACTCCCAGGGCAAGATAGTACGCAGAGGTTGTGTGAACTTTATATTTACAACGTCCATATTGCAACATGTTTGTTATTATTAGTAATAGTAATAAGTTATGCAACTTCATTGATTCCCATTGTTGCGTTTATTATTTTTTAATATCTAATATAATAAGATTGTAATGATGATATATATATAATGAAGCAATGAATGATCGAATGGTTTTTGATAATTCTATCAATATCAGAATAGATAAATTTACCACCTTGTTGCTCATTGAGTACGAGATTAAAGGAACCGTTGAAGCCCAGTGTTCGAAAGAAATTATAAAAGTTATATTTAAAAACCAGAAATGGTATTCATATGTAAAAATATTATCCAATTTTTTCCTCTGTAAGACCTGATCGAGGTATTCTCGAAACTTCACGCTGCTCACACTAGCCATCGATTTGAATATACAATGATATATAATTAAATATTTTTAATGTGCCTGAACGAAAAGACTCTCTGTGGGCTGGAAGCAAATTAGGCTACCCAAAATTAATCCAATTGGCCTTGGCCTGGGCGCTCAAAATTTCAGTGACCGTCGTTCCTGATATTATTGCCATTTCAGAATCGACAGTCCTGGAATGGTATTCAAAATTTAGATACATCTGTACCTTCTATTTTAACAACAATCCCTATACAATTGGAGGCCCCAGGATTGTAGTTCAAATAGATTAATCTCTGATGGCAAGGTGCAAGTTCCACGTTGGACGAATAGTTCCTGAACGATGGGTTTTTGGAGGCTACTGCCCTCACACAAAGGAAGGCTTCCTAACTTTAGTGACTATTAATGAATATATGTCAACAAAGAATAATAAACTTTTTTATTTTTTGATCTAGGTTGATGATCGAAAGGCAGTCACCCTCCTTCCCATCATCATGGAAAAATTGAGCCAGGTTCTGTTATACACAGCGATGGATAGGCTGCCTATAATAGAATCCCTCAATTACCTATACACCCTCAATACCAGCACGAGGTGGTAAATCACTCTACAAATTTTGTGGATCCCATAAGCGGTGCTCATACGAACCATGTTGAGTGCTACTGAAAAAATACAAAGAGGAGGTAATAAAGAAACTATATTGCATTTAATTATTACTTAATTATTTTTCCTTATAGATTCAAATCAATGGCTCGTGTGAGCAGTGTTTCGCTCGAGGAACACCTCGAAGAATTTTTATGGAGGGAGAAATTCGGGAGGACCCCTAAAGACGCATTTTACAACATATTTTCACATATAGCTTATACTTATACCTTTAAAAAATATATTTATATATGTATATAAATATATAATTTTTATAATTTCTTTCGAACGCTGGGCTTCAACGGTTCCTTTAATCTCGCACTCAATGACAAACAAAGGTGGTAAATTTGTCTATTCTGATATTGATTGAATTATCAAAATCATTGTATCATTCATTACTTCATTATATATATATCATCATTACAATCTTATTATATTAGATATTAAAAAGATAATAAACGCGACAATGGGAATCAATGAAGTTGCATAACTTATTACTACTACCAATAATAACAAACATCTTGCAATATGGACGTTGTAAATATAAAGTTCACACAACCTCTGCGTACTATCTTGCCCTGGGAGTACCGAATCTCCTCTGTAATGTTTATTTTACGTGCGGTCTGCTACAAAATGAGGGGGCGATATGTTCCTTGTGTGAAAACCACAAAACTGTTGCTCATCAGTTCCGAGATTGCACGGATCTCGTCCATATAATGAAAATTATAAAAGAAGGCCTAAAGGATAAAATTGGCAGGGATCTGAGCCCAAACGAGATCCTATATGGATTTGTAAGTAAGGATCCTAAACTGAGACTGGCCTCGAAAGTCATCGCAAAACTCCAATCAATTCTGGCGAGGGTCAGGTTCAAGAACTGCAAAGTTTCCACAAGGATAGCGGAGGTGGCTTTAAAAGAATATAACATCTCAGGAAACATTTTTAAAAATGCATCTACATTATAATTTTTATAAACCATGTGTTTTTTACCATATTTCAATTTTATATGTCTTTTTCCTGTTAGTCTTTATATAATCTGTGATTATATTTTTGGTTAATTGTTAATAATTTTATTAACTGAATAATGTATGTCTCCCCCTGGTATAAAAATAAACTGGATGCACAAAGGACTAAATAAAAGAAGGCATATTCAACAAAAACGGACGAGAGCCACCTTATGTGCATTTATGATATACTTTATACATACATTTATAAATATCATGCACTATTCACTCTCCTTTCAACCAATCATGTACGAGAAAAGGGTCCTCATTTATTTTCCTTCTCCAGTTTGCAGTTCACAAAGGATGCTTCCCTATAAATAATGATACGTATCGAGGTTTACGGTGTGCTTAAATATTGTATTTCATAAATAGATTATGAGCCATCAGCCTGAATATCAAAGGCCTTTTCTTTGAAGGATTGAATGTTTATGAGCCTTGGGCTTCTCTTGGGTGCCTTGGTCTTTCCCTTTTCTTCCTCACTGTGATGCTTCCCATTCACAAGGGCCTGGAACAAGGCGAATACCACAAATAAAATAAAAACAAACTTCATGATGATCTGGACACCTAACTCTGCAAGTACTTGTCACTTGACTTTATATAGAGAGAGTATTTTGCCCAGGAGATCATGTTATAATTCATAACTTAATAAATTCTGGATGAAATGTGATCAAGAGTTATGAAAATAAAAATATTATATTTCAATTCGTGAGTCACAAGCGACTAAGAGAGCTTTGAAGCCTATGGACTCTAGTCACTAAAATGACTTAATTTCAAGGTTATTTTGATTATGCGAATGAGAAAAAATAATTCACTCATTACATACACATAAAATATACATTAGAAGCTATTTCCTTAATTGCATGTGGGAAATATAATTATTTGCTCGTAATATAGGTTTTTTATTAAATATATATGTAATACTTTTTAAGTTAGTTTTATTGAATAATATCATTGTTTTCTTTTGTTGTTCAATGAAACTGCGTCCTCACATGATAAAACGCCTTTTTTGGATAACAATCAGTAATTGGACGTTATAAAGTAAGTATATATACATGTAACTTTTCTAATTTATTTTGACTGTAGGCCTTAAGCGGTCCTTTCTCCCTCTTACAATAAGCAACAAATGTGGTGTTTTCTATTTAAAATTATTTCATTACCAGAGATCTTTATATCATTATAAACTTCATGATAGACATTGAACAAATTCTATTCATGCAACAATGGGAATCAAGGATATCAATATACATATATGTTATGTATACTAATAATAACAAAAACGTAGTAATATGGACGTTGTAAACTCAACCTAAATTCTGCATACCAGATTGCCCTTGACACTCTTACAAGAACACATGATTACACTTGGAAGATTTATTGCTCTTGCTACTGGTTTTCTCTCTTTTGGTTTGTCTTTTGTACTCATTTGATGTCGCATCTTGCCTCAACGTTCAACAGAAGTCTGCAAGTGTGTTGTATTCCATTTCCCTTGGTGTCTCTTTTCCAAAACTGTAATGTCTTGGTGGAAACGCTCCCCACGCTCATCACTCATATATCCACAATTTTCATGGAAAAAGTCCCAATGAGAGTGGAGAAAGTGGAATTTTAGGGACTTGTTGCAGCCTTGTTTACCATAAACTGACAGCAAGTTCTCTAAGAGTTTTTCATAGTTTTTCGCACGATTGTTTCGGAGGAAACCTTCATCTACTGCCTTGAAGGCCTCCCATCCCGTATAAGTTCACAAATTTTTGCCCAACATACACGACTTCCGTAATCTTTGCTTCGCTCAGCCTTACAAACTTCTTTCTAAGATAGTGGAATGCAGGTTTTGGATATGCCCATGTCTTTTACATAGTTTTTCATCAAACCCAGTTTAATGTGTAAGTTGGCAGCAAGATTTGGAGGAATCATTCAGTGCTTTGTGTAAGACATTATTTGCTTCCTGGTTGCAGTGATTGACGCTTTAGCCAGTCTCGCAAGACATAATGATCAGCTCTAGTTCGGCTATCCCATTCACACAAATAGCAGCAGTTTTTGGTGTATCCACCTCGGAGACCAAGCACAAGCACTCCCTATATTCAGCATGTGATGGATTGGAGTCAGGATCCACACTTTTTGGTGGAATAGGTGCTATCGGGCCCTCATGATCAGTGTTTTCTTAATCACCTTTAGGTCACCACAAAGCAGCCATTCATGCTGATCATACTTAATACATGCCAACAGTGTTTTCATATTTTCATGTTTCCTTCATATAAGCAGCATGGCCAATGGAGATAGTAGGTAGAATTTTGCCTACATGGAGCAGGATAGCTATTAGACTTGTCTTTGATCTGTCGATGAAGAGGCGCCAATCTCTGGCATCATAGTTAACATCAAGTTTCCATCAATTCTGATACCGATATAAGAGAAGCCCCTCCATGGAAAAGGTATTTTTTCGTTGTTTGGAAGCTTGAGATAGAAACATTCGCTGCCAAGAGCTTCCACTGTTGCAGTCTATATTCAAGCAACTCGGCCTTGGACTTTTGCAGATCCAAATCACGAACCAAATCGTTCATTCATTCTGTGTGATCATGTGAGACTTGCTAGATTCAGCATGTGATGGACTGAAGTCAGGATCCACACTTTTTGGTGGCACAAATGAAAATTAAAGTCAATAAACTGTTTTAAACATCATATACTTTTTTGTGACCTTGATACAAATCAGATCAAATGGGCCCAGAATAGTTTTGGCTCTTGTCCAGTGTTATCTAATGATTAGTTATACATTTAACTAATAAGTTTGATTAAATATACTTATATTAAACACTGTGCTGGATCAATTCACCTTTATCCTTCTATTCGCTACAGTTTAAATGCATCAAAACCTGTCTAACTAAATGGATTTGTATTAGTGTTTAATTCTCTATACGAATACTTTCTATGCAGTCCGACATAAATAAACTCACATTCAGAACCACACGCTGCCGCTTGTCTTCAAACATTCAATTCCTCCTTCATCCCTAAAGTACTACTCCGGTATAAATTAGATTATACTTATCACATTCATTCCATATGGATAATTCTTCACAAAGATCGTATCTTAACGAAACTGACTAATTAGGAACTCTCTTTCTCATAAACAGGGTTGTCCAGACAAGTGGACTGTATAAACTCAATAAAACTCTCCAGACAACCCACTCTGGCGATTAACCCAAAGTATAAGAATACCTTAAATAAAACAACACGGCAGATAAAGGGAGAGGTGATATTGAATGTAGATGCTCACTGATGGTGAAATGATATAAAAAGAATACCCACCCACTCTTTCCCGCGTAATGCTCATATTCAAAAAACAGGAACGCTCCTAGCAGTACCTTAGAGTAGGAAAGTCTGGGCAATCAACAGTTGAAATCATTCAGCTGTTTATTTACTATGTATATTTGAACTCAGTATTAGGAAGTGGACTCCAGTAGTTTTATTGATAAAGTTAATACTTTTTTATTACAAAATACCTTCTTGTTCAGCAATTGGATGCCAAAATCGACACTTCCAGTTACAAAAAACCTGTGAACGCAGCTTAAGGAGAAAAAATTATCAGGCAAAAGACTAGTATGTATTTTGCTCGGAGCTCTAAAAAAAGTGATATAACTTTTGAAAAGAATCGAAATAGAAAATGTATAAAACAATGTGCAATTGCATGTAAGTTCGTCTTTTCAAAAATGGCAAAACCGAGAACTACTATTGTTGTGTCTTGAGGCAAAGTACACACCTGAGAAAGAATAAGATATAATGGGATCCCAGGAACCCAAAGATGAGATATATACTCGGATTACACGTGTAGAGCTATATATATGTACATGTGTTTATTCAAAGAGGTCAGAAAGACAACAGAGGGACGGAAAAGGAAAGTGAAAGTAAAAAGAGAATGACAACAACAATATACGACGTATGATATTGCAAATATATATATATATATATATATATACAAAAACGATGAATCAATCAAACCTTAATACTTGATCATTTATTCCATCTAAAGACCCATTGTTGATGATAACAATGTTCCCAACCAACCTTGTTAAGACGTCACATATTTATGTTATGTGGTACACATGGACCATTCTTATACCTTGGAGATGCATCATCCCAGCGTCTGAAAGAATCAGAAGAAATTGTGTATGAGGATATTTCTATAGGAATAATAATATAAAAACCAGAGCAAATGCGTAATAAAAACATAATTAAACATTGTAAAAACCTAGTATTGTATGCATAAATAATTCAATCTTCTTAATACCCGTAAAGAATGTTCAACCTTTTTATCAATTGACTAATATACTTATTCACCTTTTAATTTTTTATCTAAAGATAACTCATTTTCTGAGAATTATAACATATTGTTCAAGCGCTTCATTTTCTTTGTTTGACGTTGCAAACTTTGTTTTTGAAAAACTTGAGAGTTACGTTTGTTAATTGAAAAAACCAACAGATGTCATTTTCCGCAATAATGGCAAGTCTATCCAAAAATCATATTCCATCATGTCATCCGGAAATAGTTACAAACATAGTTAAGATAAGAACATGTTCTTCGAAAGTGAAAAAGTGTATTTCAGCTATTAATCCCAGCAAAAGTAAAAGAATGAGGACTCTCATACTTGATATTGTTAGTTCTATTTGTTGTAAGAAAGCTTAAATTGAAAAATGAACGTTGATTTCCAAATAATGATTTTATTTATCATTTTAAAGATATGTATTGTAACGCCTTTGGGTTTGCATTATTAGTTCATCAGTTTTATCACTACGTGGCGTGCAGGATGTCCAGACTCTCCTCTAAGGCACTGGCCCCTAGCACCATAGACAAGCATCCCTAAGGGGATGAAGTAAGAATGCATATAAAGCACAGGGGGAAGAAGGAGTGGGAATGCAAAATGGCTGCCCCTTCTTTCCAAGATATGTGCATACCAGAGAACAGACATATAAGGCAAGTAGCTAAGATGAAATGCAACGAGTATGAGCTTGTACTAATCAATGAAGTTTACATGAATTATATAATATATTATACAAAAATAATATAATTTTACACGCCACAGGTCATAGAGTTCATGACCTTCACATTTAAGGTAAATATAGACAGGTGTAACTATAAATCAATCGGGTTATTGACATGACTTAAAATTCCAGTGACGTCATAATAAAAAAAATCAAAAATATGTGACAAGTTACGTATGTAGCATGTAAATTTTTTGACAGATGCTCAAGTGGGGAGTAAAAATTCCTTGGAACTCCAAGATCTGCCTTTGATTTGTCGCTGTCGACATCCTAACTTATATTTTATAGCATATATCGATTCCAGCACGGATTCCAATACAACTTTATTTGTATCTTTACGTAGTGACGTCATTACATTGGTTTACCTGTTTGTTAAAATGGGAACCATCATGTAAAAATATGAACTCATGCTTCATCCTTAAAGTATACACTTATTTTCTAAGTTTAACCATTAAAAGTTTTCGGAGCTATTATTGTCTATGGAGGAAATGAATAAATTTAACTGTGACCTTGAAAGAAAAAGTAATATGGGTAAAAAAGTTTTTGTTAAGAAGGGATTTACACTTTTTTCCCTAGGTGTTAGCTCTGTTTTTTCTATATGAACATATTCTTATTTTATGACTAAAGTTTGGCAACTGTATTGGATGTCTGTAGGATCAACACTTTGTTGGAAAATCTTTTTTTATATCATGTTTGGAAAAAAAAAATTACTGGGTTTCCTGTATATAATTTTATTTTGTATTGTATATAACTTTCGCAGATTACCGAATAAAATGTTTAACCGATAAAAAACTATCTTGACCTTATAAGGTACAAATTTATATAATGACCATTATTATATTATGAGACAATTTTCTTTGGCAATAAGAAGACGTTTATACAAATTTTTATCTTCATCTTCAAAGCGTTTTCGCATAAGCAAAGTATATTGTTTGGTTTTTTTTAAAGGTCTTTATTTAAAATTGTAGTATAGAGTATACATAAAATACAATAATAAAATAGTAGGTAGAATTGCGTAAAAAAATACATAAATAAACATTATAGTTTAAAATTATCTACCTAAAAAGACCCAAACTCAATTAAACAAAATAATACGCAATATAAAAACAAAAATATAAAACAAAAACAAATCATAAGGGGTTATAAAAACGGTGATATTGAAGGACTATCTTCTTCAACAAGGTGAGGTGACGGCTCGAAGAAGGTACCATGTATGAAACCAAGTCGATGGCATATTTCCACGAATCCGGCCTAACTCCGGGGATCTTTAACTCCAGTGCGGTATATCGAGCTGCGGCAGATAATAAAATTGGACGCAGGTCTGCCTTGTCACTGGTTCCTTCCTCGACAGTTTTGAACCAATAAGGGCCTTCGCACTCGATAGTGCGAAGTGAACAGCCTGAAGAATTGGGTTAGTCCGTCGCTTTCTAGGAATACCAAATAAAATAGTACCTGTCACTTCAAAAGAAGAACAAACAATGTTTAATTTTATGAATTCACTTAAAAATTATTAAAGGGCATTTTACAAAAGCATGTATAATATTATTAAAAACGTTTCCGCAATTAATGCAAGGGGTATTAAAATATAAACATCTGGTTGAAATTTGGAATTGAGCTGTGAATTTAAACAGTCATGAATACCAGAAAGAGAGTCTTTAATCCGTCCTAACCAATTAGTTGGCAGATTTAGTTCCTTAACCATTTATGCAGGCATCATGGGCCTTTTCCTTATAGGAGGGAGGCTCAAGCTTTAGATGCCATGGACGAGGGTAGTATATATAGAACAAGCTCTCTAAAGGAAAAAAATTTATTAATTAATCCGATTCTTCTTGAATAATTGATCATAAAATTAAAAATATTTTCCAATGCTTCACGCTCTAATTTTTTTGCTGTTGTAGAAGAAACCCTTCTTGTGTGGTCGTGTGTCATTTGCAGTTGTATGTATTGGACTTTTACTCGCTGAATGTAATTACGATATCGTAAGAGTAGGTCGTTAAGACGGAATAAATAAGCGATGTAAAAAAATTTCACAAAGAAGCCACTCGAATCGGTCTTTATAACTCAATTTTTTTACGAATTTACACTTTCTGCAAGACTAGCCCCATAGAAGTTCCACTTTTAAGTCTTCAATATATTCTTGAAAAAGAGATAACCATTTTCTTCTTTGATATTTCAATAAATTTGCCTGTAAATTCGACGACAAAAAATAATATCGCAGACCGAAGTTCTTTTTCCACGAAAAATTTTTTAAACAGGGCGCAGAGTTCCAATTTTCAACTGAGCCATTTATCATAATCAACTCCAAGAAAATCCCCTCCAGGACTCGGCAACTTAAAATCCACGGAACCAGGAAATAAAATTATGTTGGTGTTAAAAATGGTAGACTGAACATTTGCCAAATTTAGTAAATAGAAAATGACTTCTGGAAAAGTTGAGCCTTGACTTACTTCGATGATACAAATTCCCATAGCGTTAAAATCAATATTGCCGTGTGTTCCGACTGCACCCAAAAACCCTATTTCTTTTTTGAGACCAAGTTTATTGTGTTACAGGACTAGCCGCGGGGATCCTTGTCGGAATCTATGAGTCGTATAGGAGATTTCTTATATTTTAATAGGAACTAGGAGACATTGGCAGATTATTGATTGAAAAAAGGGTTGAAGATTTTTTTTGATTTTTAAAATATGGAGATTGATAAAACGGAAATTTTCGAAATCAGGCTCATGGCGTTAAAAATTTGATGCAATCATCATGGCACAACAAATGTATTCTCATGTCACAGCTGACACCTTAAAATTTTTGATGGTGGCCAAATTCAGAGTTCTAAATTCACTACGACCCAGCTAGAAAAGACCATTAAAATATTATGGGAACCAGTGGAAAAAGGACATGTATTTATACAAGAAGAAGATACTTTGGATTTGACATCTTGCAAACATAATAAGTCAGGCTTCATTAACAAAAGATGTTTCATCAACGCATGACGGGGATGACGAGATCTGCCACCCCTTATATTTAATGAAATTATTTATTTATGTACCACTGTCCTCCAGTATCAGTGATTTAAGGACTTGGATGGGAAACATGAGGTAATCTTCAACTGAGACTCACTGTCCCTAAAGGAAGTCACATTTTTTGAAGAGATCATGAGGGAATATAAACACATATTTATACACAGTAGAAACGAAATTACTCTCGACAATTGGCTCTTTTACCCGTGTTCTTTACTCTCTCAGGGGATAAAATAGAATCAGAGCGATTTCTTTTAACCAGCCGACTGAGAACGAGTCCTTGAGGACAAGATCTGCTGGATTTCGTGGCGCTGTTTCAATGGTTTTTTTGTGTCTTGTCAATTGGCTTTTCATTATCATCAGCTATGTAAGAGAAGGTGACGTTTCAGGTCCAGAGGGATAGACTTATGTGTTGTCCATATCCGACACAGTAACACTCGGTGGGTTAAGACGAGAAGATTTACATTTATAGTGGGGACCTCTCAGAGGCAGCAATTGATGAGACGACTGTTGATGAAGAAATCTCCTCATCCAGTTGGTTGAGGTCTGAGGATTTTACAATTTCAATAGGTGACCCACTAGAAACCCCCACAAGAGGTACATCAACCGCTATTGAAGAAATCTCCCTAGTGACCGGAGCCGAGTTAATGGTATCAATGGAGTAGCCTCATCACTAGAGGCATCCAAAATATCTAAAGCTAAATCATTATTAACATTTCTCACCTCGCTAGTAACTTCAGTGGTATTAGAATCACCTGTTACAAGAATTGTAGGATGTGAGGATTTTACTACTACTACTCTTATCGGATTCCTTTGAATTAAAACTATTTCCGCTTGAGGGACAGTTTTGGATACTACTACATTATTAGACTCGCCAATCACATTGTTGGTACGATCCTCAAAACGTTTTAATTAAGTTTTCTCATAATCAAAAGTTCTAACTCTCTGTTCATTACAATAGTATTTTAGATGGCCAAAATTAAAACACCGTTGACATTGGATTTTAGAACCAGAAAATTTTAGCCTTACAAGATTACCCTTGAAGGCTATAATCTGCGGTAGCGTTGAGGGGTCAGTTATTATCTCAATAACATAATCACTATCTCGCCAAATCTCTCTATAATTACTGTATTTTTTCTTCCGCTGTTTTATTCACTGTTTTTTTTTCGGGTAGTGATTAACACTTCTCCCCATTTACCCATCCATTTCACCATACTCGCCTCATCAACTCTCTTAAAAGTATAATAAGAGTGACAGTTACCCTCTTTTTCCATCACAACAATCTATCAATCCCCTTCAATTTGAATACGGCATCGACAAGGACTCCTTCATGGTTCAAAACCTTCATAGTAAATGATCTCTTGAGATCATTCAACCTCGTTCTAACATCGACTGGACATCTTGTATAGAAACAAGCTTGACCCAATCCAAACCTAGGGTTAGCACCCGCAATTTCCTCTTCCCTAAAGCCATACAGCACAGCTAAGTCATACACATTATATGCTTCAAGTTATCAGTCTTGAACACTCTCCATTAGAATTTTCGCACGTTAGAACGAATGACTCCCATTTAAAGGATCCATTCAAATTCATGCGTATTTCTTCATCATTGTATTTTTTATTTTGACTACACTGGCGTAATCTTCTTCCTTAATATGTCCTCCCCGAATATTGTCAGGGGGATCACCCGAGAGATAGATCAGGTTTTGCAATGACTTAAAATTATATATATATATATAGTTTTTGGAAATTGGGGTCATTTATCTTTTTTAATATTTAAATAAGTTGTCTTTTAAGATATGTTGTTATGATGAAAAAAAAAGATCGCCCTAAATTCAATTCATAATGTGAACCATCCATATAGGCTGACATGTCTAGCCCATTGCAATCACAGATCACAATTTTATATACAATACACTTTTGTTCATATTTATCTTCATTATCCAATTTATTAAAACATTTTAACATAATTCTTATTTAATTATTTTTAGAGTTGATGGGGATCAACTTGCCATACTGAAGTACCTTTCTGCTTCAACTTTGTTCGAGCTTGAATAATAATTATTAGCCTTATATACGCTCTAAGAATGTTTTCTTGCAGCCATAAATACTTGTTTTTATTATCGGAATACCGTAGATCCACGTCGGCTTCCACATCGCCCCTCATTTTTTTTTTTTGTATTCATTTCTTATAAGGGTTGAAGTACATTCGTAAATTAATTACATAAATAGACATTATAATCTAAAGTCTATTTTGTTCTTCCTCCATCCGCTATAGAGTACAAAAATGCTGCATTCATTTTATGTGTATTTGAATAGGAACTTCGATATTCATGTAAATGGTTTTCAGAAGAAATAGATACAGGAAAATACGACCAAGGAAGAAATGACCCTATAAAAATGGAACAGGAGAATTGATCCGAGAAAGAAACATGATGATTTATGGGAAAATGGCCTAAATGTATGAGTAGGCAGGAATTTGAGTGGAATAATACTAAGCGTTGTGCAAATACTATATATTTATATAAATAATAATAGAAAAAATAATTTAAGTTTAGCAATTATAGATAAATTGTTGTACTGGGACCATTTTTCCATGTGTCATCCTTTTCCTTTTTTTATCTTCGTGGACCATTTCTTCCAAATCTCATTGTAAATATTGCTCATTTGACCCAGGAAAAACATAGTAAAATTGTCTCAGCAAGTAAATTTAATCGTATTAAATATAAAATCATATTGTTTCCATAAGACTAAACTTGAGAGAATAATTCCAAAAATTTGCCCTCTTTCGCAATGCTTGAAAAACCTTGATTTCTTTTATTTCCATATATATATATATACTACTAAAAAAACAGAATTCCGTTCGTTCGTTTGTTCGTCATTCGTTCGTTCGTTCGTTCGTTTCCCTGTATCCCCCGAACAGTTCATTAGATCTTGAGGAAATTTCAGTGAATAGTTTTGAGAGGTCAGGGAGTGTTTTGTGGGGTTGTACACTCGCGGAAAATTCGTCATCGCCATGATTATTTTATTCGCCAAAACGTTCTTGGTCTATTTTAAAATTGCCAAGTTAGATTTTTACCAAATTTTCTGTAGATCATTTTGAGGTAGTATGACATGTTTTTTTGGTTGTTTACCGGAAAATTCGATTTCTACATGATTACTTAGAAATAATGAGATGAGTTTTTCTGTCTCTGTCTTTCCCTCCAAATTTAAGTTTTGTGGAAAATAACACCTTTTTTACAACGCAACATCTCGCTAATTAAATTTTGATAATGCCTAGAGATGTAGAGTGATATCAATCACTTTCAACTGTTCTTGATTAAGATATGAAGTTGCACTCTATCTTAAGTTTTTTATTTTGCTGTTTCCCCCATCAACGGAGATCAAACAAATACTCTGATATTCAGCGCTACAAACATATCTTCGACACTTTATGACTTAAAAAATACCTTCTTTTTACAATGTTTAAATACCCACCAATAAAAATGCAAAAGGGGAAAAATGGCAATGAAGACCCAATGACGACTTTTAAAGGAACTGATTTTTATATGAAAAATCACATGCAATTACATCACTAAAATTATTCGTGTGATTTTTTTTTCATTCCAGACTATTATCAAGTTGGAAAATCCCGGGCAGCGCCGGGTAAAATTCGCTAGTATATCTATATGATTCTAGGGCAATCACCCCCCAGACAATCACCCCCCGGGCTTTACACCGCGGGCATTTAGTTATATTTCTTATCTCATAAAGTCCACTTATGAAGTTAACTATGTTTTCAAGCTATTAACAAAGGTGACGTCACTGGTTAGCACGCAGTCCCAGTTCTTTAGAATTTGAATCTGCAAAAATTAAACGTACATAAATTTGCAATTTTCGTGTCTTAGACCTTATATCTGGGCTATCTATGTACAAGTAGACAATCATACAGTTTGTAACCTATCAACTCAAGATATCTTATTTATCTCATATAGGTCATAATCTATTTTCAAAGATTTCATCAGGGAACCAAATGTCCTAAATCGAAGACTAGGAGAAAGTGACTATTTGAAAATTAAAAACTCATCTACTCAAATAAGTTGACATATAAATTATATTCTCAATTTATTAAATTCATTTCTTCACACCCAAAACGTGTTCCTGTGGCTTTTTTAAGATATCCAAGTCCCCATTAGTCATCGCAAGCAGCGGAAAAGGAGATCAAGAAAGTGGTTAACCAATGACGTCACCTTTGTTAATAGCTGGAAAACATAGTTAACTTCATAAGTGGACTTTAAGAGATAAGAAATATTACTAACGTGGGGGTAAATGTCCGGGGGGTGATTGGCACGGGGGTGCTAGTCCAGGGGTGATTGTCGGGGGGTGATAGTCCGGGGGGTGATTGTCTGGGGGGGGCTAGTCCTGTTACGTATCTATATATCTATCTATATATATATATTTAAGATAAGGTGTTTAATTTTTTAAAAAATCTAGGATTTGTCTCAGAAAATACACTTTTTCTTCACACGGAGGAACTTAAAAAATAATAACTTGAAATTAAAAGTTTTCATCTGTTTGGACGAACACCTAAAACGCCATATTTTAAATATCATTTTTACTTTCACAAGACACTACATATTTTAGAATTTGATATTGATGTAAGAAGTGCTTTTAATATGATTTTATATATAATTTTTCGTCAACAAGATTTAGGAAGTTTATGTAAATATTGGAACTTTCTCTATACTAAAGGTTTACAAAGAAAAAAAAATGTGGGCAACCATATTATACAAAACACATTCTCTCTTGGCTTGACTCTCCCATAAATGGGTTCAATATCTCAAGATGTTCTGAAGTGCTGGAAAAAGTAGAAAGTTAATTCAGTGATGTGTATGTAATTTTAATTTTTGGCCTTAGTAATAAGTAAACTGTTTGTACATTATTGGATACTTATTTCCATTATTATTTTTTCTTGATGTGATGTATCTTGACGTTATTAAAATGTGCTTAGAATTAAACTCCATTTGTTGAATTACAACTTGGTTTCTTCATGATATTTTGCTAGCTTGTCTCTAAAAAAAGGGACCCCGAAGGTTAGAACACCATTAAAGAAAGAGTCGTTGAGCACTTTAACCACATGTTTAGAAATTTCATATTATTTTTGGTGACAAGTTTTTATAAATTGAAACAAAAATAATTAATTAATCAAAGTCTAATTTCCTCATCAAATATTACATGCAATAACATGTATACGACCCTGTCCTCACGTAAAATGACTTCAGTTCACCGTTTGACCTTATATGCAGCTTGATATTTGTTTAATTTACCATATATGTATATCAATCTTATGACCTCTAAAATGTTTTGTTGTTTCTGATCCATAGCTCAACGTTTACACAAGACAAACAACAACAAAAACCTATGAACAATTATTGTGAATTTCATTTGTTTTGCATTTAAAGAAAACGTTTGCCTTCACCTTTCAAATAACTTTATATTGTAACTTGAATATTTTCGATCAAATATGTACACTCGATGAAGAGCTTTGTCCGTTTTTAAATTAAAACTCAAAATGTGTATTAGAAATAGTGAAATCTACCGAGTGGATTTTGTTTTCAGCATTAAGTAAAATTGAAGCGTATCTAATAGGATAATTATGAGCAGTTAATGAAGTCATTTCTTAAAAGACGGTCAATAAATTTAGTGAAGAATCAAGGGAAAAGATAACTTTTATTTTTAATTCAATGGCAAAATAATATATTTTACATACTCTCTCGAAATAATATTATTCATTAGAATTGTTTAGGAAAAATACACTTTTAAAAATCCATTCGGCTCATAATATCACAAAGAAGGATATTAACTTCATATGAAATGAATTATTGTTTTAAAGCAATAAATATCTAACTCAAGGTTTTTTGTTTTGCATAAACTATTTTAACATTTTTCCGGTCTAATTGGACATTACTGTCGCCTATACATGTAAGCCCCCTCATATTTAAAATAGCATAGCTACATCAAATCCGATAAACCTTTCATAAAATCCCTATTCAATAAATATACAAACGCATTAATTTAGTATTAGCTTATTTCTATTAATACTTAAAAAGTATCATTTTGAACATTGTTTAAAATATATGTATTTAGTATAATTAAGCTCTTTATTGTAATAATGTGATCGTATCCGCAGGATTCACCTCTAATAGGTTACTTGGGAGGTAGCGTTTTATATTGGAGATTAGGATTAAAAGGATCCATAAACATTCGTTAGTATAAAAACACTTCCTATATCTTATTATTATCAACCTCATACATTATAATTAACGGCCTATATTATATAGAATACATAATTAAATAATAATTATTGTCATTAATATCGACTTGTATAATATTTCATATTCCATTTAAATAAAGATCTCAATGTGAAATAATGGCTAGGAAAACTAGAGAAAAAGACAGTCTCCTTTCTGATTTCCTTCAACTTTTGAGAACTTTAAACCATTCCATAAGATTTTATTAGGGTAATAATTGACTCTAATTGACTTATTTAAAGTTATTCTCGTTTCAGGCTCTGTACTTGTGCACTCAAGAAACTTTTATTCGAGTTTCAATGATGTAAAAAAGGAAGACTTTTATCAATGACAGATGTATTTCTTTGAATATGTAGTTATGTTCTTTCGTAGTATAATAATTATTCATTTCAGATAAAGTGAAATTCGACGGAGAATCAATCTCCCTTTCTTGCATGTAGATTATTTTTGAAGGTTTATCTTAGGGACCACCTTAATATTACTCCGATTATCCAATATGGAACAAATGAAGTCCCTATATTCTCCTATTCAAACTTGTTTTTATCCGCCGAAGGAGTATTGTTTTCACTGGCGTTTGTGGTTGTTGTTTTTAGTTTGTTGTTTTTTGGTTTGTGGTTTGTTAGTTTGTTGGTTTGTTGGTTTGTCAGCAGGATAACTCAAAAAGTACGAACAGATTTGGATGAAATTTTGTGGAGTTGTTGGAAGTGCCAAAAGAAGTGATTAAATTTTGGCATCGAGTGCAGAATTAGGCGCCAAATAGCTAAATATAATAAATTTCAAGTTAGCCTACTCTGCCAATATGTCGCGTGCTGTGAAATTGGGTGCCGGGAGCGGTTTCCTATGATTTCCGTCTAGGGGAACCCTGTCTCTCTACGCCTCCCAGTCGTGAAAATACGCCTCGGAAGGCTCAGACAGGTTTGCACTATCTGAAGTGTATAATGCTCTATTACCTCGCCGAAGGAGGTATTGTTTCACTGGCGTTTGTTGGTTATGTAGTTGTTGGTTTGTTGTTGTGTTTTGTCACAGATAACTAAAAAGTACTGAACGTTTGGATGAATTTTGTGGAGTTGTTTGGAAGTGCGAAAAGGACAGAAGTGATTAAATTTGGCATATCGATGCAGATTAAGGCGCCAAGAGCTAATACTACTAAATTTGCAGTAGCCTGCTCTGCAATAGATGTCGTTTGCTGTGATTGGGTGCCGGGAGCGTCTTCCTGATCAGGGACCCTGTCTCTCTAGCGAAAAATGCCTCGCTCATGACGGCAGTTTGCACTCGCTGAGTGTATATTATGCCTCTAGTAATCAATGTTTTTGAAAAATGCCACTTCGTAGTTAGGCAACCGGTCGTCTAGTTGGGAAAATTTAGCTTTATTTAATCTTCACTGGAGAGGGGGGGATTTCGTTAGGTTACCGGTCACCTTGTATACGACGATGCCTCAGCCAATTTAGTTTTCGAGACCCTTTAGAGCCGGATGAGTTTAAGGCTATTCTTGTTTGCATCGAACCGTTGTATCATAGCTAGGGCTTAGTAAAAATTTGTGGAATAAAAACCAAAAACATTTTATGTCATGATTCGCAAATTTAGCAATTTCTAGTTTATTCGCATATTTTGCTATTCTACATTTTTCACTCCCATTTAGCTTATTTTTAGCCTTGCTGATTGTCAAATGTAGGGAAACCGACAGAATTTATATCATAAGGGCCAAGGCCTCCTCAACATGGAAGAACAGCCTGCCCAACTGGCCACTATCAAGGCCATCTTCACATTAGCGGTAGCTATCATTGCTGCACTTGAAGAAAGGCTTCCTCTTGGCCTGGGAATCGTAGACCTAGCTGGACCAGGTTTTGAAGAAGAACCCATGCTTTGGTATCATGGAGAACATTGTTGGAACTCTCTAGGGTCCTCTCTGAACTCCAGGTCTAGTGCAAAGTGACCCCTACCTCTACAAGTGCGCTCATAAAACCACGTAGACTGCATTTTTCTAAACTTAAGAAAGCATTGTCAGATCAGTGCACCAGTCTAGCGGATGACCATGAATGCGACATCTTGATTCGTCTATGGAATCATTCCCTGTAAGCCTGCAACTCTAGTATTGAAACTTCTTTTTATGTATTTTATGGTTAATCAGTCATACCATATTTTTATTGTTACTATATATATTATTTATATGAACAAAAAGGGTATAAAGCCTTAATAATATTTATATTAAATAAGAAATCTATAAATTGTACAAATTTATATATATATATATATATATTAGGGCTGTTCTTATTTTTCAAATGTTTGAAATGTTAGCAACATTGTGGATTTTCTGTTTCTTGGTGATAAAAGAAGACGACATACAAAGTTTGAACAAAATCGGTCAACATTACGAGGTCGCGCAACGAGGTCAAAGTTTTAAAAATTTAGTAAAAATATAGTTTTCCGCAAATTTCTTCAAAATGGTGGACGTTACAGACTTCAATAATAATTATTAATTTAAAGGAAATCTAATTTACTACCAGACGTATGTTTGATGTTTTTTAATAAAACAAAGTTTTCAGTAAAAACAAAGAAAAAAGGGAGTGTGTATTGTTAGCTTATTTCATAGCTTTTTTGTATCAATTAACTTCACTCGCCTGTAGAAGATGACTTGTTCGCTTCAGAGTAAAATAGTACTTTTAAGTTTAGTAAAACTTTAGATGATAAATCCAAAAATGACCTTGGTTGCATTCTATCAATTCAGAATTCAGTACAATCTGAGTTTACATCATATGATTCAGAGCCTGTATTGACCTATAAGAAATCGATTATGAAAAAAATAAATAATAATGTGTTTCTTAGATTTGCGTCAAGGTATCCTCTCAAAATTTTACTTTGTCTCTGACGCATTTATAATCCATTATATGCGTCATTTTGTACGCGAGATAGGCTTTTTTAATGTACATATAACTCTCTACTTATTAAATTGACATGATTTAGTATACCAAAATATTAAAGCTGGTTAACCAAGCTTTCATTTGATATGTTTGGTGTTCTAAAAATCGCTATACTTTAAGAGATATAAGCAAATACATTTTTGCACGTACCCTCCCCAAAAAATTGATCTTTTGATATGAGAATATACGATTACCATTTGGTAACTTGTTAGTGTTACCTGGATAGAAAGAGAAAGAGAAGGGAGGGAGTATTTTGCCTCACTTCTCTCCCTTCTTTTTTTCTTCCTATCCAGTTACACTAACAGGTTACCAAATGGTAATCGTATATTCTCATATCAAAAGATCAATTTTTTGGGGAGGGTACGTATTTGCTTATATCTCTTAAAGTATAGCGATTTTTAGAACACCAAACATATCAAATGAAAGCTTGGTTAACCAGCTATTGGCAGAGTAGGCTAACTTGAAATATATATTAGTATTTCGCTCATTTTGCATCTTTAAGAAGCACTCAGAGATGCCAAATTTAATCACTTTTTTTTTTGGCATTTCCAACAACTCCACAAAGTTTCATCCTAATCCGTTCCGCACTTTTGAGTTATCCTGCTGACAACAAACCACAAACCAACGCCAGGAATAACAATACCATATATATATACATAGAGAAAGATAAAAGAGATGGTGAAAAGAAAAAGAAAAAAAAGGGAAAATCATGTTTATAGTTATTAACCTATTTTCTTGAATGGTGACGTGCTAATAATGGTAGAAATTTCATTTAGTCTCAACAGAGACATCTATACTATGACAAAAATGAGCTGGAGTAAAATATATTTTTTTAACTATAACAGTTTTCAGTGTGTGATGTATGGGACGCTAGTAATGATATGCAATGTTACAATGACGGTAGCAAAATAGGTAACAAAATTTGATGTGGACATTACATGCATTACATATTTCATTATATACTCAATTTTGATTTACCTGTGTCTCACTTTATTGGATTTAATCCCACGTAGGTTGATCAGGAAAGAGAAATCTCACCGGTTTGCTAAAAAGTATGATGGTCAAATCTAAAATGTGAATGCTCTTTTTCTCATTCTCTTGAGTCAGACCTTGCAAGGACGGGTCTGTATAAGGAATGGTCCTTTATGTAGGCTCAGTATAGCTTTTATAGACAAAATAAACTTTTGCTTCCGAAGCCAGACATATATCAAGACGAATAATTGATCTTAGTAATAATTTATATGCATTCGAATACAGATAATATCTGGTAATTGCTTTATTAAATATCACAAATCATTGACGTGCAAATATTTCAATATTGAATATCGTTTTTTTTCGACAGAGGGATGAAACATCTGTTCACATGTTGGCTTAGTTTGATTATCTTGAAATAAATATGGCTCCAAAAATGATGTATCTAACATCTTTTAGATATACAGCAAATTCTAGCACTTCAGAGGAATCGAAACATTGATCACTACTTGTTTGGCTTCCCAAGATAGACATTGATGTCTTTATATGAGATATTAAATCAGATTTTTCGGCTTCAAAGTATAAAGAAACATGCAAAAAAAACCGATTGGTAAACGATAAAGAAACAACAAGTTTGCATGAGGTTTTGTGTGATATTTTGCGACATCTTAATATGTCGTCCATAATATGAAGTAGTCAACGCTATCTACGTCGTATCTTATTATTTATTAAAAATTTTAATAGGCTTTTATTGTTACACATCCAAAACAACATTTTCAGAACAGGCACATGTAAACTATGTAAATTCACTTATGGTGCCCTCGCAACGATTACTTCTATATTGCGTTCCGTCCTGATCGTAGTCCAAGGATATTGCAGAGTTGATCCATTTTCCGATAGCTGAATTTGCCAAACTTATGGACTTTTGATATATTTTGTCCTCCGAATTCTTCGTCCGAATCCAGGAAGACAACCCCTTCAAGCTCAGACTTAGGACAGGACAATGTAGAGGATCCTCGTCTACTTCGCCACCACCTCGGCAAAGTTAATTGATAGATTGGCTCATGACTTTGTAGTGCTTTCGCAGAAGATAATATCCAGTCATGAATTGAACTAATCTATTTAACTTTCCTTTAGGGCAATCTAAAAGATTTCACCATCCGTTGATTTTGAGCTTTGACATCTTTGCACGAGTTACAGGAGTTTTTTTGATTTCGCAACTTTCGTCTTTATATGAGTATGAAACCTAAGCTTGGAGTCAAATAACACTCCAAGATATTTCTTCCCTTGAGAGTATGTTATAACTTGATCTCCCATATGAAGACATGATCATGGTCCGATGGCATGCTTTGTTCTGCGAGTGAAAACAGTTGTCGCTATCTTTGAAGGGTTAAATTTGAGACCATTTGTTCTCCCCAATCGTCAACGAATGCTAAGGCTTGATTCATGCCCTGAGCTAATAATTTTGTAGGTCTAGACCATTAACTATTAGAATAATGTCATCAGCATGGCAACTAATCTTTATTTGACTATTTCTGACCTTTAATAAGAGGTCGTTGATAGTTACATTCCATATTAATAGAGAAAGTACTCCTCTTTGCGAACTTTCGAGTTGGACAAACTATCCTGGAGATAAATTGTATGGTGGTTTTCACTATTCTACCCCTAAGTATATTATCATACCAAGAAATGATGTGAGGGTTCACTCCCATAGCCTGTAGTCCTGTTTGGGCTCTTTCGAAAGAAATGTTATCAAAAGCTCCACTACAGCTAGAACAAATTTTTATTATATACAGCCTTCTCTAGATTGACCATCTCAACAAAAGCCGTGTTAGTGGATCGACTGGTAGTGAAAAACATGTTGTTGAAATAGTTGAGGGGGTAGTGTTTCTTGAATGTGCCATTGCAAAAGCCTTTCCAGGGGTTTAAGCACGAAACTTGGTAAGTAATTGGACAAAAAGATTTTGGATTTTGATATGATTCTTTCCCTGGCTTAAGAACAAAAATCACTTTAATTTCTCACCATATGAGAAGAATTTTAATTAAAGATCGGACAAAAAGAATACGTAGATACTCCAACATTTCGATTGACAGAAACTTCAGACTAGATTGGGATATATCATCTAGACCCGCAGACTTGAAACTGTGAAAAGATTGAATTGAAAGCTTCAATTTTTCAATAACTATAATTCCTCCCAAATCATCATACTTATCAATAGGAACGGTAGACCATGCATCAAGAACTACATCAGTACTGGGATTCAGTTCTCCTCCGGGAAAATTATGTGCTAGAAGGTATTCTATATAAGTTTCAGGGGTTTCAGCTGATTTTCCATTAGCATCGCAGAGAAGGCCGATTGATGTTGTTGTATCTTGTTCAAGTGATTGAACAATCTTTGACACGTCTCCAGAGGCGTTGTATCTACTAAAGTATTCTCGAAACCTATTTACTTTGGACTTATTGTGCGTCTCGAAGGCGTTGACCTCCTTCGTCTCATCGAAAACGGTGTAAAATATTTTGTACCTCTGAGGACTCAAGTTTCTCATTCACCAAGGAACCGGCTAGTTTTTCGAGCTGGTTTTAGGAGCTACAATACAGTATTTTCTGAACAGTTGCTGTCCAAGCCTGATAAGAAAATTCAAGGTTACTAATTAATGGACAAGGTAGGTCTTTTGACTCGTTTTTCAACTCAAAAGTGATTTTTGACCAGTCAGCTTTTATAAAATTATGATACTGTTTTATAACTGGCTCGTAACAACCAATGGAGTATTTTATATAAGAATGGTCACTTTATGAATATTCTGCATCGACTTACCAATCAAAAATTTGTAAACTCTTATTAAATGAACAGTTAGTCATTGTTATATCAATATGGCTCGAACCTCGATGAGAATTGAATGTTAGTATGTTTTCAATGTTTTGAACACTCATATTAAACTGCTCAACTATCTCTTCAAGAACTCCACCTCGACCATTTGAGTTAGGTGATTCCCAGAGTGGACTATGTGCCTTTGAATCACACCAAATAACCAATGGTTTGTTTCCACTCATACAAATACCAAGCAAATCAAGGATTTTCAATTTGAGCAGAAATTTCGAAGTTGATATCAAAATACGCTGAGCATAATTACCCATTTAGATTCATAATTTTAGTTTTTGGCCATATTGTGTGATACGTGTATGCTGAATGAGGACTGTCGTTTTGTCTTTATCTGAGAATTCATTTACTTCCCAGAAAGATACTTGTTTGTCCACTCGTATACATGCTCTTCCACCAGGCTGTCCAACAACGACTTTAATCGGACTTTTCGAAAAGAGGTAATTTGAGTCATGTCTTAGTAAAGGCTCTTGAATTAGAGCAATATCATAATTAAGGTCACGCAGACGCAGTTCGGCTTCGGCAGCTTTGGAATGGTGAAGGTTAATTTGTACAATATACGTTTGTGTAATATACGAAGTTGAGGTGCAATGTTATAAATTCCTTTTTCGAGATTTGAAACCTCAAAAGATGACCCCAAGGGCCCTTTAGTTTTCTTCGTCTGGCCATTACCCTCATTATCATAAAATTTCTGAAACGGCACACTCGATTTACGCTTTGGCTGCTTCTAAGAGTTTTGACTTATTTTTTCAGTTTCTCTGGAAGTGTCAAGGGAGTTGTATTTTTTGTATTCGTATTATATATATTAAACATACGAATTTAAAAAAAATTATTCAGGTATTTCTCCTAATTCGCCCGTATAAAAATATTACTACTTAAGGGATGGTTGTACCCTTATAGAATGATCTTCTTCTTTATATACCTCATATCCGGCAGAGAGGAAAACACATAGTTGTATTTCCCCCATGACAAATATGATATATGGATATACTCAATATTACGATATTTACGTTTAGTATCAGCCTCTTTTAACAAGGGAACTTTACATAATAGTTGTTTTGATTTATGTTTATATAACAACAGCCCTGGATACATGGATAACCCATCTCAAAATCCTGAATTGCGAAGTATAAGTAAATGCGTGTGACTTAAACTTACAGAGCATTATTACACGTTCAAAATGTTTTTATGTAAATATAGCCAAATAAATTATCATCAATATGATATGTCAGCCTCAGTAAGCATTGCAGAAACGGAAAATGTAATTGCAAACTTTTGAGATTCATAGCTCTAAAACTGGCACTAACACAGGCTCCATTCATCCCCAAATTCAAGTTTTCAAGCCTTTTCATCTAAAACAAACAAACAAAAATAAACATATCTAATTATCCGCAAATATGATAAACCTATTAAGAGTGTTGAACAAATATGATACCTAATATCCAAGATATTTTTCCTACAAAAAACCTCAAAAGAGCTCTTTAAGGAGAAACCCCTAAGCAAAACTTTTTCCCCCTCCCCTATATATATATATATATTTTATATATAGTTTGTATACACATATTTTGAGTTTGTATGATTCTTTTTCGTTGTTTGGGTCTGCCCACCAACAAATAATTCTCAAGTTCTCTTTTGTAAGCTATTTTACAGCTCAATACAAAAGCGATTAGAGGCTTTTTTATAAAACAAAACTTTTTTTCTAATTATTTTGTCTTATAATTGTTATGAGAATAACTAAAAAATCGTTCTTTACTTATTTGTAAACGATATTATATAACCACAAACTTTAGATATAAAGAACGAAAATTGCTTTTATTATAGCTTTGTGCATTATTATTTTTTTTCCTTTATTGTTTAGATGTTATATAAAATTATATAAAAATAATATATAAGTAAAATAAACATTATAGTTTATAATAAAAATCTAAACAAGAGGTAAAACATTAAATAAAATATGAAATGGGTATCTATTTAAACTATTTCAATATTTTTTGCATAATTTTAAATATTCTTTTGATTTGGATGGATAAAATTGATGACGTTCCCGCTTTGTGCATGATTTACATGTGACTACACAATCAAATAAGGAATTTAGTTTTCAATAATAGTAATAATATATTTTCAAACACCAATAATAAAAGTTAATCAGGAAACGACTAGGTTCCCGGCCCGGGTCCCGGCTGTTTTTTGAACATCCCGGCCCGGTGTCTAAAAATCACCGGGCCGGCACTAATATTTTCGTTCGTTCGTTATTCTGAAAGTGACAACGTTTTTTTAGAAAATATTTTTTAATATTTAAAAAAATCTTTTCTAAAAAAATGTCATCTCTTTCTTTCAGAAAATATTTTTTTATAAAAATACTAAGAAAAGTTATTTAAAAAACGTTGCCACTTTCAGAATGACGAAGGAACGAATACATTAATGTCCCGGCCCAGCTTGAAAATTTTAAGTCCCGGCGAAAAAAGTGCCCCGGTCGTTTCCTGGAGTTAATATGTAAAAATTCACTTAAAATCCTACATTGAATTAAGGCCGCAACTTATATGTATGAGGATATGATCTAAGACTGTCAAATTGAAAAAATAATAATGGGCTCGCGAAACTTTGCCATGGATTGCTTGAGCTACCCCATGACTTCATAACATTAATATTCTATACTCAAAATGTATTTTTATTTTTATTGAAGTTTGTCCATATATCCGATTTTGTAGTAAAATATGGTTTCATAAAATTGCGAAGGTTAATCCAACTGTGCCAGGCTTGTTCTACACAAAATATAAGAGATAAAAGTCTTTAAAAACTATAGGATTCCCAAGTTTATAAAGAAAAAATGAAGATGGCTCTTTTGAGAAAGTTATTTTGAAAGGAAAATATCCATTAACTTATAAAAAATATTGCTCATATAAACACCATTAAACGAGTAGATTAAATGGAAGAAAAGGACAGGTTTTAAGTTACTTCAAAATATTCCTTTTGATGTAAAGGTAGAGGGCAAGTATAAAAACTACCAGGATGGCGTGATGGCGATTACGTTGTGGAGATGATGGCAGACCCTTCCTCCATACCCTTAATCTTCAACGAAACCTAATAATAACAGTTAAGCTTGCAGGAGTCAAACTACAATGTCATAAATGTTTTGCTTTTTGATACTTTAATTTAAAGTTATATATATGTATATATATATAATATATATATATATATATATATATATATATATATAATATATATATATATATATATATTATATATATATATAATATATATATAAATATATATATATATATATATATATAAGGGTAATGACACCGACTTCAGTCATTGGAGACCAATTACAATTTTAAATGAGTCGTATTCTATCAGGCATTCTTGCTTAATAAATGCAAATCCAATTGAATGAAAAGATTGACATCCATTAAAAAGGGTTCCTTAAGAATCGCAAAATATATGATATGCCTCTTAATATTCAGACATCAATTGAGTCTGTGAATAAAAGAACAAAGTTTGGAACCATCATTGCAGGGGATTTCCCTAAAGCTATTGACTCAATTTCTCATTTGCATATATTTAAATCTTGTGGGAGACTGTTGGCAAATAAACTTGTCAATCCTTTGCGGGCCTTATTTTAAAATGTTTCTTCAACTCTATCTCTAAATGGATATGAAAGTGATTCGATAACGTTAGGAAAGTGTTTTAGACAGAAATGCCCTTCTGTCCCTCTTCATTGCAGCTGTCGAAAACTTTGTGATGAATTTATTGCCCAAATTTTTAGGTTTCGGTATCGATCTAGAGGGCTCCTGTCATCTAGTAGATTTGTATGCCGACGACATTACCATCACTCTCCAAGCTAATTCAGAGGCCCAATTGGTTAAGAGAATAGCTATTACTTCATCAAATATGAAAAAGTGTCAGACATCTCAGTAAAAAAATCGAACACTTCAATTCGCGAACAACGGCGCTCCGAAGTATCAACTACCAAAAAAAGTCGATTTGAGACATCCAAGAATACTGAATGTCACTTTTCTAATTGGAGAAAGGAGCAAAACACTCCAGATCACTCACAAAACGAATATCTCTTCCAGAACAATAATACACTTATATTTAAGAAAAAGAAAAAATTTTTTTTCACTTTTTTAAATTACAACAAACCTTAGGTACTTATAATGATACCATTACATTTGAACTTGTGCACATCAAATTACGGTATTCCCAGGGCAGTCTTGACCGCAGAGGTTGGGTGAACTTATATTTATAACATCCATATTGCTACGTATTTATTTGTAGTAATACATGGACGTTATAAATATAAAGTTCACCCAATCTCTGCGTACAAGATTGCCCTGGGATTACCCAAATTACGACGATAAAGCAACTTGTCAAGGCACAAGATATCAAAAGTTACATAATAATAACCGACCAAAGTTATCATTAAAAAATCAAATGAGGTCTGTAAATGGTCTAAATATCGTTGCCTTATCATAAGTTCGTTTCAAATATGATAGTTTGAAAAAGTCAGCTTGGTAATCATAAATTTTAAATCTTACCAGACCTCGGGTTTTCCGGGAAATATTAAAAAAACCATATTAACTCTATGTATATAACATAGAGAATGAGATGACGTTAATTAGGGATAATTTTCAAGGTAATTACGTTTATGTACTTCAATATACCATATATTTGGAAATCGATAAAGTCTGCAATTCAATCTCGGAAAAAGTAATTCTTGTTTAATCGATAATTTATTTCAATTCCCATGCTTTGAACGACACAGCTCATCAGTATCTTTCTCAAACTATTATCCTTTATATAATGTTATGTCCAAACCTACTCTGGAGTGAGGATACAATGAAATCTTTGGAAATCTTGGCATGACTTGTACGTTTATGTAAACAAATGCCCTATCAATAATATTTTAGGCATCTCAAGATCACTTTTTATTTTTAATTCTTTAATTTTTATAAAATTAATCAGGCTTAGTTTTTATAAGGTTCATTTTTTTTCAAAAAATATTCTTCAGAGTTTGGTTAATGACGTAAGGTGTTTTTATGTTTTTATTTGATATGATTCTTACATAATCGATAAAAGTGTCATAATACTGAATTTAAATATATATCAGGAATTATCTTTCGACTAATTATTTTAACCTGTAAGTCCAGAATATAGTGCACGAGATGTTATATTTTATGACCCAGCGATGCAGTATGTACTACCATGCGCTAGATAGACTTACTTTATGTAGATGTAATGTGTACTCTTAGTTGTTGTTTTTACTCCACATTTAGTCTGATTTAAATTTATCGTGTTACAAAATTTTACTATACTATTGAGCCTATTAATGTGCTTTGCATTCATCCATGTGTTTCTTCTTTTTGGCGAATATAACAAGTCGTTGCAATATTTGATCTATACATACATCTCATAATGCCTCCAACCATTTTTTTAGAATCAGGTTTACAACTAAATTCCAGCAGATTCAAAAAATCCTCGAGGTGAGGATTTTCCAGTGAGAAAATGAATATTTCAATGCTCTACTTTTTAATTAAATATGGGGTAACGTAAGTCATTCCAAAGATAAATTTTCATGTCATTCACAGATAATTCATACAAAGTGTGTCTGAAGCAAATTTTGATTTGGGCCTTCTTTTGAATAACCATAAAAATAAACTTACAATATTAAGATACGACATAATCACAAATATGAATATGATGTTGAATGAATAATTTATTTTTTGATAAACATATTACATCTTGGGTTCCCGGACTTTATGAGACAGTGGACTATATAGAGACAGCCAATCAAATCACTTCTCCATAAAGTCCCCAAATGAACTTTATGGAGACACGGACTATATGGAGACAGATTTAGCGACATATATGTTCCAACTATCGGACACCCCAAATATCGGAGAAATCATTGTTACACTTGAGCAAAGCAAGGAATAAAATGTGTTAAAATAAGGCATCAGAGGCCTTCTTTAATTAGCATTACTTAAATAATGTTGAAAAGGCTATACATATTTGATTGCATGCTCATTTAATCTCATTTTATAGTTATGATGAACGTAACGATAATATTGGGAGTTCGAACCGGAAGAGAAAAAAAGGCAAGGCAAGACAACGGAAAGAAACAAAGAGAATAACAACAGGTTAGAGTGAGAACAGAAAGAAAACGTACTTAGGGCTGCTTTGAAAAACTTCATAAAGGGATTGGACTTCCTGACGAATAACTTCCACGAATCGGAACAACGTTGGTGGACTTCAATAGAAAGGAGGTGGTTTCATTCAATTAATAAGTCATTACATCATGTGCCTCAGTCCCCTCATCTGTGCCTAGATCTAACCCAACATATCCCTGCTATTGGACGGACGGATGGATCAATGAACGAATATTTTACTACCTATTTCGTACTTTTAATACTACACGAAAGGCTTGCTTATTAGATTCGATCTCGGACAACGTCATATGTAGCTCAAAATCGGTTTTTGCTTTTCGTCTCCTATTGATTGATGGTAAGGAACTTTGTCCGAGTAAGTCCTCTTACGCTAAGTAACACCCAAAGGAATTATGCGAACCAATATCAATTGTAGATTCGTAGGCAAGATGTCCAATAAATAGATCATGCTAAAGAAAATGCAAACTAGTTGCAAGCAAATGTGTATCCCACATTTCATATTTCTCTCCATCCAAATGCTTCAAGAAAAGTACATTTTACTGATCACCAACTATATGAGTGTCATGGTCCATTTGTACTCCTTGATTTGCTCCTAGTTTCAATTGAATGAAAATTCAAATAACTCGTTTTATGTTATTAATTTCCAAGTTTTTCGTTTTTCGTTTTCCAGATAAGTCACAGAGATGGATATATTTGGATGTCAAAGAGAGAAGACGTGTGTTTGTTGTTTCAAATATTCTTGTCGTCAGACATAGTGAATAAAGATCTGTGCACTCACAATGGATCCGCCTGATGGCGAAGAGATAGGCAGTGCCTGTCTTGTGCCTCGGAAGAGGGTGGATGGTGCTTCTCCGCGTTGGAATCGAGAGGAATCCAATGTCAATCATTCACCGGAGGGAAACGTAACAATTGAAGAGGTGATAAATGGAAAACCTCTCCAAAAAACAGATGACGATAATGACGCGTTGAAAACAACAAACAAATGTCCTACTGCTGTAAAAGTAGTAAGTGAAAAGAAAAATAGTATTTCTAAAAGCGGCTCTACTGGAAAAGAAGTGTCCGTGCACGATTGCGATAATAAAATGAAGGAAGGCACAAATAAACCAGCTTATAATGAAATTACTGGAACTGGAGTCAGAGAAACAAATCCTTTTACTCTCCGAAGTAAAAATAATACTGAGAATGATGAAATTAATAATGAGAGGGGGAGATTTATGATCCCTCTCTTTATTAAAAAGACTGTTGGAGGACTCATAAACTCTGATGATATGTCTTTTGGGAACGCAGCTACACTATGGACCCAAGTTCTAGGGCTTAACCCTGAGGACTTGGACTCCATATGCCTTCGCCTTCCACACCGACCCCTTTTCACTTCAATGAGAAGAATATTAAAGGAAGAACTTAAGGCAAAGGTCAAGTTACCTTGTGTAGTTAACTTGGTTGATAAAAAAGGAGCTGAGTTTACTGTAAATGTTGAATCCAGACAACTTATGAAGGAGATAAATGTCCCCCTGCATTTTGATGTGAGAGTGCCTGAGATAAAAGGAGTCATTTCTCATGAAACAGTACGACATTGCTTAAGTCTCTTCACAAAAGTAGAATCGGTCGAGCGCTTAAAAAAGCGTTCTAATGTACAGTTAGAGGCCCAAAATAATAAATGTATTCAACACTGGCCAGAAGAAATCCGCAATAGGATAAGTATACAAACACCTCATGCTATTGCTAAAGTTATTGGGAATACAAATAACCTCCCCAGTTACCTACCCATCGATCAAGAAATTAGACCTTTATACTTCTCTGGAAGACCAAAACAGTGTGGAAGATGCTACCATTTTGGCCACCTAACAAATGAATGTATCAACAGATCAAAATCTCCATCTGAATACCGTAGGTGGTTGCTAAGAAGAATGGCAAGGAGAGATGCGGAAGGAAATACAATTCCCTTGACAATGGATTTCGATATTAATGAAAAAGTTTTTGATGGAAAGCTCAGTGTTGCTTCTCAGGAAATTTCGGAGAAATTATCTATCACTGATAGCGTAAAGCAGGTCGAGGACGTCACAAAGGAAGTGGAAGAGGAGTCTGTTGGACGGAAAGGATTCGAAGAGGAAGAAGAGCTGATGGATGAAGGGGATTCCGGAAAAGAAGAAGATCCAAAGAAACTGGCAATAACAAGTCAAAACTCTAAGAAGCAGCCAAAGCGTAAATCGAGTGTGCCATCTCAGAAATTTAATGATAATGAAGGCAATGGCCAGACGAAGAAGACTAAAGGGCCCTTAGGGTCATCTTTTGAGGTTTCAAATCTCGAAAAAAGGAAATTATAACATGGCACCTCAACTTCGTATATTACAAATTAATCTTCACCATTCCAAAGCTGCCGAAGCCGAACTGCGTCTTCGTGACCTCAATTATGATATTGCTCTAATTCAGGAGCCTTTACTTAGACATAACTCAAATTACCTCTTTTCGAATAGTCCGACTAAAGTCGTGGTTGGACAGCCTGGTGGAAGAGCATGTATAAGAGTGGACAAACAAGTCCCTTTCTGGGAAGTAAATGAATTCTCAGATAAAGATATAACGACAGTCCTCATTCAACATACATGTGTCACACAATATGGCGAAAAGACTAAAATTAAGAATCTAAATGTATACTACTGCTCAGCGTATTTTGATATCAACGTCGAAATTTCTGCTCAAATGAAATTCCTTGACTTGCTTGGTTTTTGTATGAGTGAAAACAAACCATTGGTTATTGGATGTGATTCAAACGCACATAGTCCACTTTGGGGATCACCTAACTCAAATGGTCGGGGTGGAGTTCTTGAAGAGATAATTGAGCAGTTTAATATGAGTGTTCAAAACATTGGAAATATACCAACATTCAATACCCAACGAGGTTCGAGCCATATTGATATAACTTTGACTAACCGCTCATTTAATCAGCGTTTGCAAATTTTTGATTGGCAAGTTGATGCAGAATATTCATATAGTGACCATTCTTATATTAAATACTCCATTGGTTGCTACGAGCCAATTATAAAACAGTACCGTAATCTTATAAAAGCTGACTGGCCGAAATTCACTTTTGAGTTGAAGAAGGAATTAAAAAACCTACCTTGTCCATTAACTAGTAACCTTGAAGTCTCTTCTCAGGCTTGGACGACAACTGTTCAGAAAATACTGGATATTGTAGCTCCTTTAAAACCAGCACGAAGAACAAGACCAGTTCCTTGGTGGAATGAGAAACTTGAGTCACTCAGAGCGCACGTACAAAATATTTTACGCCGTGTTCGCCGAGGCAAAGGAGGTCAACGTCTTCGAGACGCACTTGGAAAGAAGACTCGTGAGTATAATATACTCCTCAATAAGTCTAAAAGAATTAGTTGGCGAGAATACTGTAGTAGATATAACACCTCTGGAGACGTGTCAAAGATTGTTCGATCACTTGGACAAGATAAAACTGCATCAATCGGCCTTCTCTGCGATGCTAATGGAAAATCAGCTGAAACCCCTGAAGCTTCTATAGAAAACCTTCTAGCACATCACTTTCCTGGAGGAGAACTGGATCCCAGTACTGATGTAGTTCGTGATGCATGGTCTACCGTTCCTATTGATAAGTATGATGATTTGGGAGGAATAATAACTATTGAAAAATTGAAGCTTTCAGTTCAATCTTTTCACAGTTTCAAGTCTGCGGGTCTAGATGATATATCCCCATGTACTCTTAAGTTTCTGCCAATTGAAATGTTGGAATATCTTCGTATTCTTTTTGTCCGATCTTTACGTTTAAATGAAATTCCTCTCATATGGCGAAAAATGAAAGTGATTTTTGTTCCGAAGCCAGGGAAAGAATCATATGAAAGCCCAAAATCTTTTCGTCCAATTACACTATCAAGTTGCGTGCTTAAAACACTGGAAAGGCTTTTACAATGGCACCTTCAAGAAACTCTACCCCCTCAGCTATATCAACAACATGCTTTCACTATCGGTCGATCCACTGACACGGCTTTAGTTGAGATGGCCAATCTTCTAGAGAAGGCTGTATATAATAAAGAATATGCTCTAGCTGTCAGTCTGGACTGTAGTGGAGCTTTTGATAACATTTCCTTCGAAGGAGCCCAAACAGGACTTCAGGCCATGGGAGTGAACCCTCACATCACTTCTTGGTATGATAATATACTTAGGGGTAGAATAGTGGAAACCACCATACAATCGATCTCCAGGATAGTTCGTCCAACTCGGGGAAGTTCGCAGGGTGGAGTACTTTCTCCAATAATATGGAATGTAACAATCAACGACCTCTTATTAAAGTTCAGAAATAGTGAAATAAAGATTATTTGCTATGCTGATGACATTATTCTAATTGTTAATGGTCTAGACCTTAAAAAGATGGCACAGAGCATGAATCAAGCCCTCGCAGTCGTTGAAGATTGGGGAGGATCAAATGGTCTCAAATTTAACCCTTCAAAGACGGTGGCAACTGTTTTCACCCGCAAAACCAAACATGCCATCGCACCATGGCCATGTCTTCATATGGCAGGCCAAGATATACCATACTCCCAAGAGATGAAATATCTAGGAGTGATATTTGACTCCAAGCTTAGGTTTCATTCTCATATAAAGACGAAAGTTGCGAAATCAAAAAAACTCCTTCATGCAATCAAGAGAGTAATTGGCCAAAGATGGGGCCTAAGTCCACGACAGGCCTTATGGGTATATCTAAGTATGGTGAGACCGACTATCATATACGGATCTGTGGTTTGGGCACATAATCTCACGTTTGGCCAACAAACTCTCCTTGATAAAGTCCAAAGATTGGGCCTCCTTGGAATCTGCCACCCAATGCGTTCAACACCGACTCGAGGATTGGAAGTGTTCTTTGGAATATTACCACTCTTCCTTGAAGTAAAGCGTGTTGCTATCATGACAAGACTCCGGATTATAGATGTAATGGAAGAACAGACACAATGGTTTCACTCGAAAACAAAGAGCGTTCCATCTGGCTTTGCTCAGAATGCTGTCATTTCCGAGCTATTCCCCGCCATTAATAAGGATGTAATAGTCAGGAAGAAAATGTGGACGGCCGATTTTCAGGAGAAACAGCTGGATCATCAAGTGAATGTATTTACTGATGGATCTAAAAATGAGCACGGAGTTGGGTCGGGGTACATTGTTACTAAGGGACAAATTATGGTTCAAGACGCCTCATTGACCCTTGCCCCTTATAACAGTGTATTTCAAGCAGAAATTTTAGCCATTAAGGAAGCCCTTTCTTGGATTAGAAGTAATCCAGAGAAATGGACATCTAATGGTTTTTGTATTTGGACGGACTCTCAAGCGGCATTGCAATCTCTACGATTAATAGAGACAAAAAGTGCCCTAGTTCGGGATACCAAATACATATTCCAATCAATTGCAAATATGATCCCCATCTCTCTTTCGTGGGTGAAGGGCCACAGCGATATCACTGGCAATGAAGTAGCTGACATGCTCGCAAAGAGAGGTGCTGAAAATGTGAATCCCACCCATGATATTGGAGCCCCTTTATCACATTTCAAGAGGGTTGTTTCCAACTTTTATGAAGAAAAGTGGCAGACTATTTGGTCTAATCTTACATATTGTCGCCAAAGTCGTGCAATGATGCCAAAGGTCAAAATTAACCGATGGCGAAATCTTTTAGATTACCCTAAAAGTAAGCTAAATCGATTAGTTCAATTCATGACTGGACATTGCCTTCTCCGAAAACACTTCAAAGTCATGAACCATTCTGTCAGTTCACTTTGCCGTGGTTGTGGGGAAGCAGACGAGGATCCTCTACATTTAGCTCGTGACTGTCCCAAGTTTGAGCTTGAAAGGGCCGTCTTTCTGGATTCGGACGAAGAATTTGGAGATATGTCAAAAGTCCACAAGTTCATTGCAAATTCAGCTGTTGTAAAATGGCTCAACTCAGCACCATCCTTGGATGACGATCGGGACGGAATGCAATAGATGACCTTAGAAGAAATCGTTGCGAGGGCACCATAAGTGAATATATATATTTTTTGCATGTGCCCGTTCTGCCAATGTTATTTTGGATGTGTAGCAATAAAGTCTTTAAAAAAAAAAAAAAAGTCTACAGAGAGGGAGATGGATTGATGAAGAACTATAACATTGATGAAGGTTGCCAAAACCAAGGGCTACAATCAGCTCCTTACCGTTATGGGAGCAGCTAGCTTGCCCAAACTAATTACAAGATTCACTATAGACATTGGAAATGGAACATTTATCCTCTTGTAAGCGTAATGATGATGAAGGTACTCAAACTTCATATTTGTAATGTTATTCTCTAGATTTTAACCTCAACTCCTTTCGTTTTCAGATAAAAGTTAGGATCATCTCGATTTGACGCCATTCATTATGAGAGAAATATCCACACCCGATCGCAGTTAGATGGCTAATATACTACTCGAAATTACATAGTGTCATGTAATACATTCTTTATGCAATGCCGTAGACTAGAGTCTGGTTAACAATACCGCCATGTATGTCAAATTTATGAACTTATTATCTGAACTCTGTATATGCATAAAGTCATACGTCTGGGAAATATTTCAGACAAAAATTAGGCAATAAAGCTTTAAGTTATAGTAATAACTATGTTTACATCAATAATTTAACTAAAGCAAATATTAAATATTTCCAAAATTATTTTAGTACTATTATTTTACTTTCCAGTACAATTATACACAATTTTTCATATATTTTTTTATATAAAAGTTTCTTCATTTGTTAAAATTGAAGTGCATCTTATAAAAGAAAAATATTCTTTTATTTAGTTATTTTTACAATAATTAACGATTTTTATAGCAAACAAATTTTATCTTACATGAAATGCTACAGCTTCCTTCCGTCTCATTTAAAAATCCATTCTCAAAACATTCTTGTTTTTATACAAAAGGTTCTGCAAGTATACAACATAGATTTACTATTAAACTGTAATCCTATTTTGATTGCCAGTTTATCGAACGGAAGAAATGAGGTATAAAATCTCGTTTTGAACGTCTATTTTTAGAGTTTAAACTAAATAGTTTTTTTATGAACCCATTAATTAACTCTTAATTTTGCATATTACTTCTGATACGTATAAAGTTATCTCGTTCTCTCGACTTATTGCTCTTGGTAATGCCAACTTCAAAAATTATAAAAATTCATGTAGTACACAACTATGGACGCTTTCTTCAGTTATTACCATGCACAATACATTTTTGAAGTAATAAGAAATGAAAAAAGTAGCCTTTAGACTGATATTTTTATCCTCGCAATGCACGTATCAAATCCTTACTTTCAAATCCTTTAGAAACCTAAACTAAAGATCAAATACTAGAAAATGTCATTATTGTTATATATATGTTGTATAGTAAATTATATATTGCATATCTCTGGTTAGAGTTCACAATCATGCGCAAACATTACTTTGTTATGGTTAGCTGTTTCGGGTTACATACTCTCTTCCTCTTTGGCAATTACTTATGATTATAAAAATTCAGACTAGATGGATGTAAGTAATTTCCTATCTGGAAGTGTTTGACTCGAAGCGTCTTGTTTTTGATCTATTTTCACTACTTAGATGAACTCATTCTATCAGGCTTTATTGAGTGATTTTTCCTAGGAATTATTCATAATACCACCCGAATGTAATTTCTTACACTAAAATATTTAATACTCTAAAAACGTGTATTTGGTATTTACATTTATATAAAATATATATCTACATCTCAATAGTGTATAAATCATTTTAATTGAAAGGGTCAATTATCAACAACCAAACAACCAACAGTCTTGACATAATCTAATATGTCATAACTGTCGAAGTCATCGATAATAGTTTTTAACTGATTGTCAAATTGTATCTATTTCTTCTTTCTGGGTGGAGGTGCTTGTCTTAAGAGGCGTCGATAAATTTTATTGTCTGTCAGAGCCTGCTTTAACCTAATGGCATCCAACAGTTCCATATAGTAGGATCCGCACAATTAACTTGTGACTGAAAACCATGATGCCAGCCTTCTACGATATTACTGGATCGAGGGATTCCAGTTTGACAAGCATGGTATTGGTTCCAGGATTGCTGGCTAAAAAGGGGTACGACGGAAGATGTCCCAATCCATGTATCTTCGAATTATCGAACAAAGACTTCCATATCTAAGGAAGTGTTGGCTTTAAAAACCTCCAAGCTCGATCCACTTCATCAGAGGGAACAAAGGGAAGGGCACCTATCATTTGGAAGGCAGTCCGTATATCAGAGTGCAGGACACGATACTCTGGACAATAGGGGGTATTATAGAAACCTAATATTAAGATATCAAAATTATCCCCCCGCGAAAGTTGCGTCATAAGAAACTAAATGATCGTAGAAAAATGGATTTTGGTTTGACCCCCCCCTTACCCCCCCAAATTGCGTTCAAAGGTTTCGTTATGAAGCAAAACTTTTTTGTTATTACTCATTTTGGGAAAATTTAGTTTTACAAAATGTAGTTATGATCAATTTATGACTTTGTTATTTTTTGCAAATTTTCGTCAAACAATACTTAGAGCCCATAAATGTGCTTAAGTGCTGACGCACCAACCATTTTTTAAATAACGGCTCCTACTAGGGTTCTTTTATAGTTTCAAGAAGGAAAAAGAAAAAGAGGGTACTCATGTTGATGTTTTTAAGTTATTTTTTAAATACGTTTGCTTTTCACATCTTAATTTTCATACAGTAACTCCCTCATATGGTTGAGAATATAAATCTATGACGTTGATTATATCCATAAACTTTTGCAGATGCCTCCGTTACTAGTTTTACAGCTCTTTCCACTGATTGTGAATGGCAAGGATACTTATTAGTTTTTAAAGGATGTTCTTTTGCTTTTATAAGATCTTCCTCAGGCACAATTGGAGGAACAGACAAATTTATATTTGACCAGTCGATAAGATTTAAAAATTCTTAGAATTACAACTGATAGTTTTGGGTAGTTGAAAATTTCTTAGTTTTTTAATATTCTTTTTTGCAAACAAACTTTTTCAGGACAAACATTCTTGTTTCCATTTATTTATCGGTTAGGCCTTTTAGCAATATATTTTCAGGGTGGGCAAAAATGCGTTTCTCTTGTGTACTTTTATATTGATGGGGCTAAATTTTCATCAATCTCTTGTAATAAAGTTATGGCGAATTTATAATGCTTTGAGCCTTCAATAAAAAGAGGATTTAACTTGGTTTGAAACCATATAGGAGCGTAAAAATTTAGTATAAATTTTACAAGTTTTATGTGGGACTCACATGGACCTTTTGTGAAATATAGGATCTTAAAATCTGTTGGCTTTGGTAAGACATTTTGCCTCATGTTATGCTCCTGGAGACCTGTAGCAAAAGCTTGAATTCGAAAAAAATTCTGTTTGTATTCGTAATGTAATTTCGTATAAATATTTTTATCTGAGCTTAAAGAGTACAGTAAACTTTGATTTAAGTATTTTACTTTTGTCTACAATAATTTTAAAAAAAATTATTGAATTTTTGGTAAAGTCTGTATTTATTAATTTTTCTATGGTACCTTCATAAGTCCGAGGTCCTTTTTGTGCGCCATCTAAATGTTTAAAAACTTCTCTAAAAGGTAACTGAAGTGGTCTTTTAAGAAATAACTCGAGTCTTTTTATTAATCCTTACCATATTCTGACATTGGTGTTGCATTCGTAACACACAACAGTGACCAAAGTGTCAAGTCTTTAATGTTCTTCGACTACTGAAAGTAGTTATTTCGCTTGATCTTCCGCTATGCCACTTTTTAGTAATACGTGATCAATGTATTCATGTGAGGGAGTTACTGTATGAAAATTAAGATGTGAAAGCAAACGTATTTAAAAAATAACTTAAAAACATCAACATGAGTACCCTCTTTTTCTTTTTCCTTCTTGAAACTATAAAAGAACCCTAGTAGGAGCCGTTATTTAAAAAATGGTTGGTGCGTCAGCACTTAAGCACATTTATGGGCTCTAAGTATTGTTTGACGAAAATTTGCAAAAAATAACAAAGTCATAAATTGATCATAACTACATTTTGTAAAACTAAATTTTCCAAAATGAGTAATAACAAAAAAGTTTTGCTTCATAACGAAACCTTTGAACGCAATTTGGGGGGGGGGGGGTAAGGGGGGGGTCAAACCAAAATCCATTTTTCTACGATCATTTAGTTTCTTATGACGCAACTTTCGCGGGGGGATAAATTTTGATATCTTAATATTAGGTTTCTATAATACCCCCTATGGGACAAGGTCCAATGTTGAAAGCTTCCGCCATAAACATTGTTTAAAATGGAAATAGCATCCTCGTAGTGAGGAATTGGGCCAGATTGAGAGGATAGCATTCTGTAGTCCCTTCTCGTAGTCCGTTAGGATGGTTTCGGGGAAAAAAGGTCCCTCGGAATTTAGCTGTTGGAACAAATTTGTGTAAAGTATCTGGGTTTTCCCAGGAAAGGGGCCATAGGCTGCAGGAATAGAACGTCCTTGAGGAAGAAGGCCGTGAACAGTCACCATTTGTTTAAAAAGAGTCGGAACAACTCTAAAAGTGCCATCTACTATCCAGTTAGTAGACTCTTCAAGACCATGGCGGAGATTAGGTTGTGTTCCGAAGAGAAGGGATCGACGGAGGGCAGTGCTATAGTTGGAGTCCCATAGGAGAAGGTTATCTCCAGCATGGGTCTTAAAATATGAAGGAGGAATAAGTAAAGTCTCCAAGGATAATGGATTATCCGGATGCTTTTGTTCTTTCTGTCGAACACGACGAACCATTCTTCCTAATGAGGAGACATCACAGTTTAGCTTTGAATTTGTCTCATGGTCGAGTCCGGCAACTGCTGTGGCTTGAAGAAGTTTGGTTGTCATGTGGGTAGAGATGGCGTTTACTTTCAGTAGCTTCTTCCTCCTATGCACTTCTATTTCGGATTCCTGGTCTCCGTGACTATGAATGGGGTTATTTGTTGGGATGCCACCGACTAAAGTCAGGCGTGCCCTGCACCCTTGGTGGTAAAGGGTACATTTCCAATAAGATTTATTGCTCCGTGATTTGTCCTTAGAGTACCTATGGCCTCCAACTATAATATTTTTAGACCCTTTCTTCCCAGTTGTATATTCAACTGGTATAATTGGAGCTGTAGGTCTTTCAAGAAGTGGAGGATCGCAAAATTGTGATGGAGGAACAAGTACGAAGTCCAACGAATCTTGGGAATTGCTCAATGACATTTTGAACGTTTTGGATCATTGAATAATACATTTAAAAATATTAATTTTTAATATAAAAAGAGTTCGAACTAGTTGTCTTAGTAAATAATTCGCTGTCGTTATATAGTCCGTTTTTGGACTATATGGAGACATAAAATATATTGATACAAAGCTGTCTCCATATAGTCCACTGTCTCCATAAAGTCCGGTTACCTACATCTTGAGATGATTTAACATAATGTAATAACGAATTATGATTTATTTGATATCAGCTTCGTAGATTTTCCAATATTATTACGTTAGGGCTGATAACAGTAATAATCATAAAGTAAATTATAATTTTGCTCAAAATATAGTGTTCCATCACATAACATATTTTGTAAAAGAGAAACGTCACTATTGATCAACGGCATTGAATAAATATTAGATTGATTGAGTAATTTATTGCTTTAATGCTTATTCATATCCTCACAGACTCAATCGAACCATAAAGGTAAAATGCTTAATTTCTCTGATTTTTATACGTAATAAAGGAATATGGGAACAACTTGACTTAAATTACTTACGCATTACTGGGTTCAACGTGTAAATATTAATTACCTCCGCCGAAGGAGGTATTGTTTTCACTGGCGTTGGTTTGTTTGTATGTTTGTCAGCAGGATAACTCAAAAAGTGCGGAACGGATTCGGATGAAACTTTGTGGAGTTGTTGGAAATGTCAAAAGAAACAAGTAATTAAATTTGGCATCTCTGAGTGCTTCTTTAAGATGCAAAATGAGCTAAATACTAATAAATATTTCAAGTTAGCCTACTCTGCCAATAGATGTCGCTGTGCTGTGCTCTCCTCTTCGATGACGTCAGTTTCTTTTTCTTTCCATGTACCTCTAGTTAAATAAGCATTGCCACTTAAAACTGTAAGACTTTATGATAATATCAATTAACCCATTTGGTGGACAGCTGGAACAGTAGTATAATTTTTTATTTCATTAATAATATAAAAATAATTTGAAACTCTTTTCAATAGAATAAGCCTATAAATATTTAAGTTATTTTTGGAGCACGCCGTTAAAATACTTTCACCTCAATTTATGATTGAAATTCAATGTCGTTTAAGTAACCACCACGTGCTCATTTTACGAAGTCCAACCGTTGACCCCAATTTGTGACTTCTTTTCCACATAAATTGGTTGAAATTGCAGTAATTTCGCGTTGCGTATTTGTTTAGAGTTCTTCTAAATTATTGGTGCGGACCAGAGCTTTTATGTGACCCCAAAGAAAATAGTCTAGTTGAGTTAAATCGCACGAGCGAGACGGCAAATTGACTGGTCCATTTCTAAAGATAACACGCTCACAAAACTTATTCTTTAATAAATAGATTGTAGCATTTGTTGTGTATGAGAAGGCACTGTTTTGTTTTATCTTCATTTTTCCAAAGTCTTCAATTAAGGCCAAAAATCGGTTATAATGGTGCAGTAACTATTCCTATCCAGAGTAACCTGACGACTCTCATCGTTGAAGAAAAATGTACGTTCAAATGACATCGCCAACATGTAATCCTCATCAAACAGCATTTTTTGGGTTGTAATGGCGCTTCACGGATGGGTTGGGCCAGCCCAGTAGCGCAAATTTTACTTGTCACCGAAGCCACTAAGCTAAAAAATATGTCTCATAGCTGAAGATGATTTTACAATGAATATAGGGATCTTTTTCGAATCATCATTCAGTCCCTTTTACGAATTCCCTTCGTTTGAAGTGATACAGAGGTAAGTTCTTGTGTCAACTTGATCGTATACGGTTGTAGGCCAAGATCTTTTCTCAAAATTGGCCACTGTCACAGAGATGCCCAATGATTGAGAACGGCGTGTTAGAGACAAATTGAATTGATGTGCTTTCTTCAGCAATATTTTTAACAATTTGTGCATTTCGTTGTCTCATTGGCAAAGTAACGTTATTAACGTAAATGGTATTCAATTTTTCATCCAAAAATGAATTGTTAATTTTGAGTCATCTTAAGTTGATGTGTTTGCTTCAGCAGTATTTTTAGCAGTTTGTTGATTTTTTTCACCAGAGGTTGAATTGTTAATTTTGCCCGTCGATTACGTAGGCCATAATTTGGGTTAGCGTGCTAAAGTTTCCATCAAAAACTCACTACTTTTTTATATATCTTTATAATTCATAAATACACATCATTCAGTAATTATTATTTTTTATCCCGGGATGGAATTATGGAATTCACATGACTTATACAGCTTAAACTTAAATTCCAAGTAAGAGACCTGACGGTCGAAAAATCGGAAAAAAATAAACCATTAAATGATTATTATCACCTCATCCTTCAACACAGAACTCTGTAAAAAGGATTCTCCGGACACAATCAAAATTACCTTTTTATATTGTTCAAAGAAGACACTGGTATTTTTGATCGGCACAAACTTTGTTTATCTTCAAATAGTTGTTTTATAAACTTAATTAACACTTATGGGCTCAATGAAAGCTCCTTCTCTTTCTTCCATGTAGGTATCTGAACACGACATAGATATGCCAGTTCTTATGATTATACACATGTATGTTGATTTATAAATTTCTATAGTCGAATGTTAAGAAAACTTATTCTTCATTTCGAGTTGATGAATGAAATGTGTAAAATTAGATCTTCTGGTTTCTTTTCTTGGTATCCAAATGGACTTTGAACAATTTCTTCCCTTCATAATTTCAAGAGCTAAGAAGGATTGTTATCATCCTGAATCTTCATCCGATCCCAAAGCTGAAGATTTAGAGTGCATGTGTTACATTCATACTAAGACGTTCAAGGTTCTGGTTGGGTATTAAAGGATGATAAATACATTTTAAATTTAAAAAATAATTATATATAAGTTTGAAAAATTCGCTATTGACCTATCAAGTTTCAATTTTTGTGTATACAAATTATTTTAAAAACATTTACCGATTTTACAATAAAAAAATACTGATTGGAAGGATCAACAACTTCGATTAAAATAAATCTTGAATGAAGACTGGAACTTTGTCTGCGAACTTAGAAGTATATTGTAAATTATTCGATGTAAGGACTTCAGAAGCCTTTAACTTTTAGAAGAAAAAATGAAAAAGTTTTCTTTTACACCTATAGTTTAATGAAACGTTTTCCTGGTTTTAACATAAAATGAAATTTAATGTCTTTTACAGTGTTTCAACAAGAATAAAGACAATACATAGAAAAGAACAAAAGAGTAGGATAAAAAAGGAGAATAATCTAATTGAGTGAATTTTTGAAAAAACACTGCTGTGTATTTGAAGTCTTCTGAAGCCATTATCTAATTTAACAAATAAAAATTACTATTTAAATATTTTGTGAAGAATATTTTTAAGCTTACATGTAATTTTTAACGAATTCATTAATAACTTAGTTTAAAAAAATTAAAAACTTCTAAACCATATTTTTATATTCTATATTTTATTCCCCAGTATATATATATATATATATATATATATATGCAGTGTTGTTCCCTAACGCGCGTGCGAGTAATATATTACTTTGTGATATTACTGCGCAATAACTAGAAAGAACAAACATATTAGATATTACTTTCAAGTAATAACTAATATGTAATATCCTAGTTACATATTACTTTCGTGAAAAAAATATTCGACAGGCATTTTTGATGAAGATTTATGATCTGTGAATGTATGTGACGTCACCCAATGGATATAATACTGCTTATTAATAAAATTAAAAATGCACGTCAATATTGATATTTAAGACAGGGGATTCCATTAGACCCAAACACACAGAACAACCTTTTCGTTATTTATGGAGGATTTTATCGTAAAGAAAATAAGTTCCTCAAAGGCCTTGGGCCCGCATGTCGATTGAGGCTTTTAGGATTGAAACCCAACGCCAACCCCAATAAGGAATGAGAGGAACCCTAATTTACAATATTATACACCCCAAGCCCTCGGGTCCCGCCTGCTGATATAGGCTTTTATTTAGGGTTGAAACCCACCGCCAACTCTGGCAAGGTATAAGAGGAGTCCTTGCTTTCAATCCCATACACCCCAAGCCCTCGGGTCCCGCCTACTGATATAGGCTTTTATTTAGGGTTGAAACCCTCCGCCAACTCTGGCTAGGTATAAAAGGATTCCTTACTTTCAATCTCATACACCCAAGCCCTCGGGTCCCGCCTGCCGTTATGGGCTTATATTTAGGGTTGAAACCCACCGCCAACTCTGGCTAGGGGTGTATGAGATTGAAAGTAAGGAAAGGGAGCTCGATAGCCGTGCGTGTTAAGGCGTGTTCAACTCTCAATGTTGGGGGTGCAGGATCGAATCCCGAGAGGGGATGGTCATTTTTGGTCTATCATTGATAAGTTCCTAGGTTCGATAGACTAATTTTAATGATATAATGCTTATTTATATCCTATCGGATGCAATTCTATTGAACCATATAGGCTAAAAAAAAGTAAGGACTCCTTTTATACCTAACGAGAGTTGGCGGTGGGTTTCAACCCTAAATAAAAGCCCATAACGGCAGGCGGGACCCGAGGGCTTGGGGTGTTGAGATTGAAGTAAGGACTCCTTTTATACCTAACGAGAGTTGGCGGTGGGTTTCAACCCTAAATAAAAGCCCATAACGGCAGGCGGGACCCGAGGGCTTGGGGTGTATGAGATTGAAAGTAAGGACTCCTTTTATACCTAACAAGAGTTGGCGGTGGGTTTTAACCCTAAATAAAAGCCCATAACCGCAGGCGGGACCCGAGGGCTTGGGGTGTATGAGATTGAAAGTAAGGACTCCTCTTATACCTTGCCAGAGTTGGCAGTGGGTTTCAACCCTAAATCAAAGCCTATATCAGCAGGCGGGACCCGAGGGCTTGGGTGGATAACACAGGTCTGCGAAATTATTTTTTTTGCCAACTGCATGAGGTATTTTTACTGAATTATATGTTTTAAAGTAGGCTGATTTCAAAAGTGATGACCATTTTTTCCTATCACATAAGGATTTTTTGCAAATTCAAACACAAAAAATTAGTTACAGCTTCCTTTATTTAAAGTTTTTTAACAATTAGTATTTTTTCAAAGCAAACTAATCATTTTTTTGATACATATACTTATTCATGTTCTTTATGAAACCTCTTCTTCTTTTCCTTCATACTTTGACGAGTCCTTTTCCGATTTTCATCTTCAGTTTCTCGCTTACCAAGGTAGTGTTCATAAGATTTTTCTCTCCAGGTTTTAAAGTTTTTCGGGATGGCCAATCACTTTTTTCCAATGCTGTTCTCTGGCTCTACTATCCCACAAGCATAAGAAGCATGGGTATTTGGTATAGCCTGCCTGTTGACCCAAAAGCACTGTCAGTATTTTGAAGTCCCCACAAATCATCCATTGATGGTCTTGATACTTGATTTTTTCCAGGATAATGGCCAAATCGTTATAATCGTCTTTCATATTCGCAGAATGTCCAGTCGGAATCGAGGCAAATTTATTTCCATTGTGAAATAATACTGCTTTAAGGCTAGTCCTAGATGAGTCAATGAATAGGCACCATTCAAATGAGTCATACTTAATATTAAAGTGATGTATGAGTTCTTCCACATTGTTGCAAAAAACTAAATTTCCTTCTTTTGTGAAAAACTTGGTAAATTCTTTTTCTCGGTGTCTATACCAGTAGAAAGAAGTGCCAGGTGATAAAGGTTTTTATTTTTTAATATAGAACCTAACAGTTCGGCTGCATCTTTTGAAAGACCTAAATCTCTTACTAAATCATGAGCTCACCTTGAGAATATAGTTGAGGCCTTTCATCTTCGTCAAAAGATAAATCTGAGCTTGATTCATCCGGAGGAGGTAACGCGGCTTCGTCCTCCAACTCACTAGAGTACTCATCCAAACTGGAAGGTGGTTGTGGCATAGATATCTCGGAGCTATGGGGCACTGGACGTATAGCTGAGTAAAGATTAGGATAACTTATGTTTCTTTTGTTTTTTGAATTGAATCCCTTTACGTCAACTAAGCAGAAGTAGCAGTCAGTAGTGTGATTTTTCTGCTCACGCCATATCATAAGAATTCCAAATCGAAATGCATTTTTCTTTCCCTTAAACCACAAACAAAGATCTTCTTTGCATCTTCTACACACCTTATGCGGGGCCCATGGTTTATCTTGATCACCAAGTTTTAATTTAAAGTAGGCAAAATAAACTTTCCTTACAAAATCACTTATATTTATCTGTTGACTTTTAATTGTGAATTCACCACAAATGTAACAAAAACTGTTTGGAGAAATAACACAACCTCTTGTAGCCATGATTAACACGCAACAGCACTGTTCACTTGAATATCAGTATATTTACTGAGAGCTTTTCTTTGTTTCAAGTGATGTATGTACGTTATTTGACTTGTCTCGATATATTAAAACATTCCTAGTCTCCCCAACAGATCTGGTTGTTTTTCTCCATCAGGGGCGCCGGAACAGGGGGGCCAAGGGGCTAATGCCCCCCCCCCCACTTTTTCCTCCTCTCATTGACGAAGGATTAAAATCACTTTTTGCCCCCCCCCCATTTCTGAAATGAATCCGGCGCCGCTGTTCTCCATTATCAAATAAAAATCATATAGATTTATTATCAATTAACATAGATACTGGAATATGCATACAAACTTATGTGGTATAATAATTTGAATGTTTTTCTGTTTTTGGGAGGTCAAAATCTGTAAGAAAATGTAAAAAAATCCTATGCAGTTTTTGGTCGCAGACCTGTGTAATTAAACCTATGCCTCTCATAATGTAAGAAGTCATTTTTTTAGTCTTTGAATTCACCCACTTTATCATGTTTGAGCCATGTGCTCACTTTATAATATTACAATATCATATATAGGATTATTATAAAAATGCAAACTAGGTTTGGTGAGGATTTTTACAAAATCCTGTTTGAATTGCCTTTACGTATGTTTCGGAATGCTCAAAAAAGTAGTATATTACTCAAAGTAGTATATTACTTTATGAAGTAATAACTAATATTGAAAAAAAGATATTACTACGCAGTAAAAAGTAGTATATTACTTACTACTTTCAAAGTAATATTCGACCAACTCTGTATATATGTATATATTTTAGATGAAACTTTTTTTTTTCTCTGCAGCAAGGCCTGTATTAGTCACATAAAAAAAAAAATTAAAGCAACTAAAAGAGTGATAGAAAATTTTAAGTTTTACAACAACAATAAACATTATAGTTTTAATAAATTTCGGAGTGTTATTTTCACTCCAAAAGTATCTCAAAATATATTTTGTAAGTGACTCCTTCGATCTAATGGATTTGGATACAAGCATTTATATATTGCTATTTAAAACAATAAGTCCTTGTTATGTAATAACCCCATCCCAAAACAGAGTGGTTTCTTCTGCGAAAGGTCAGTACCTGTCTTGGTGTAAATGGACGAACGACATTGCCCCTGCCCTCCAGTACACTTATTCTCTAACATTCTTAACCCATTAGTGCCGAAACGTAGATTTATACGCGGTAGTAAAACCGCTCTACAGCGCATTTAAATGCACAAATTATACGCAAAATGCGTGCTTATGTATTTGTTTAAGTATTAAGAAACCAAAGAAAAGATAAGTATTGAGAAGAAAAGTTGATCCCCATAAGATATTTGTTTCAGTTGAAAATAAGCAATTCATTTACGATGGTTGCAAGCACCTCATTATTTTCTGACGGGTCAGTACTATTTGTGTTTGATAGTGGTCTCATGTCAAAAGTAATATTATTTTTTTTCTTTAAATTATTTTTAAGATGCATACCTTTCAAATATTTTACATATTTAAACCTCAAATTAGAAAATAAGAGTCTCTTATTTTCGTTTCAAAATGATACGTCGAAAAATCTACGTTTCGGCACTACAGCACAAAAAATCATAGTTATGATAAATTGTGTTTACATTCAGTCTAAGTTACTTTGAACTAAAATTATACTTTTGTAGCGCTACACTATAATATCACTATAGTCACAGCCATTAAGAGAGGCATGCACCTTATCAAGTGTTCGGAGGGTAGCAAAGACAATGGCAGGGTTGTCTAGATCCTTATAGCTCCTTAAGTTTGATGTATTATGAAAATTGAAAAATATTTACTTATATATATATATTTTTTTTTTTTGTTATTTTCTTTGATTAATATTTTATTATTATTATTATTGTATAATTATTTGTGTTTGTATATAAAGATACATGTTTTTTATATTAGTAGCCATGAAGGCTAGGGCTATAGTAGCTCTCTAATAAATCATACAACAACTATTCTTTTTCATTTGAGTTTACAAATTCAACAATTTTATTAATTTTTACCAAAGTTTTGAAAATCAACCTTTTTTTTAGAATCACCACGAAAAAAATATTGAGTATCCTTGAAGATATCGATGAAAGCTGGAATGTGTATATGGGGCTACCAGAAGTTAACTGTCTTTCCGATGGAGGCAATGATAAATCAGACGACGAAAAAATAATTGATGAAACAAATGAATATACCACTAAAAAATGGCCCTTTAGATCTAACTGCAGATAAATTGAAAGTATTCTTGGTGAATGTTTCTCTCACATCTTTTTGTACATGTTCAGCTTGTATGTTTTCAAAATTATAATCTTCACATGGAATATGTAGACGTGATGGACCGGGCTATAAGCAAATACACACTAAGAATAAGGCAAAAAATGGTGTTGGCCTAAATTTTCTTATATGATTAGCACAACAATACATATATATCGCTCATCAATTTATGAAAAAAAAGGATCAAAAATGTATCTATTGAATTAATTGAACTTTTACACTCTAAGTTTGCAAATGTTTCGGACAAGCACCATTTCAAAGACGCAGAAAATCTTCAAAGTCATTAAAAGTTTATCGTTTGATGGTAAAAATCATTGCATAGAAAGTTCCTATCTTGCAAAAGTTTGTAAGCATTGCAGTGGAAGAGCATCATTTTTATATGAAGTACGATGTAGATCTTCATTCTAAATGTTTTGTAAATATTCATCAAACATCTTAAAATTATTATATTTTACATGTATTTCATTGTTCAATGTTTATAGAAAATAAGAAAACTCATTCATTCAATTCATTTTTTAATATGTATGGTAAATAGAGATTAATATACATCATTTTTTTTCTTTTTTATTGGATTTTTTGGTCTCTATTGCCGGAGCGTAGATTTTTCTACGTGCTAATGTCTCAATAAGTAATTATAATTATTAAATAATTTTTGACATTCGAAGTCTTTGCATCATATTGGACGTGTGTGAGAAGTTTCAAAGTTGTGGGATCATTTTTAACATTCGGCACTAATGGGTTAATAAAATATTTAAACATACCATTTTAAATAAATCAGTCAATCATTTTTTGATTGAAAGATGTATAAGTATGCTTTTAAATAATTACTGTAATATAATACTCAAAAAGTAATATTTGGCAAGAGCCTAGAATATTAATATCATATTTTTGGCCTACTCATTGCTCTTAAAGATCAAATAATAAAGAAATGCTCTTATAAATACCAAAATAACATGTCAAATAAATTATTGAGAAAGTTATAAAATATTTGAAGTTAAGTATGTTTATTTTTTCTGCTTATATGTCTATATTATCTACGTTGTGGTGCACATTTTCATTTCAATTTGCAAATATCTGTAGAATATCTCAACATTCCTTAATAGTCAATCAAACGCCACCAGCATTGTAAAGTTTTATCCATCAGCATCAAGTAACTATTTTAAGTTAATAAAAAAAATTATGAAATTTTATAAATAATCATTCACATGTAATGTGTTATCTGTTTTTAATAATGTTTTATAGTCGATAATATCTTCGTTCAGAGTTTATCATAAACTATAATGTATATTTTATTTCTATATATATATATATATATATATATCTATATATATATATATATATATATATATATATATATATATATATATATATATATATATATATATATATATATGTCCTCTCTGAACAATAAAGGAAGGAAAATAACCCTAAAGAAACGTCTCAATAGAATAACTGTATGTCTTTCAATTTTATTTATTCTTTAAATCTTAATGGCAAATACATCTCACAAACAGTCAAAATAGTATAACTAAGTGATTTTTCATATACAATAATATTAAAAACATTTACTAGGTATTGTTTAAAAGATATTTGTAGGCTTGATCAGATGGTCGAATAGAGATGAAACAATCCATATTTTAATAGAAGGCAGGTGTTTTTAATCAGCTATGACCAGAAAATTTAAAACACAAGTGGTTATATTATTCACTGATTCGTAACCATAAGATAAATATGTCAACTATCCCATAGAAAACCATTCTGCATTTGAGGTTTAAATTACTGATCTGGGAGCTACAACATGGAAATTGACCGGATACCTCATTAACTTTTAACCAAACATTCCATTATTATATTGGAACGACATCAAGAGGATTTTAAGAATACATCGTCGTGTGGTATTGAATACAAATGTATTTATTAGTCGTTGTTTTAAATGACTAACTAAATATATATATATATATATATGTTTTTTATCTGGATAGAAATTTTGAATTTTAATCATCATTTATGTTTTTTAAAGTAACTGTCAAGACTTCATTTTTATATTTTTGTTTTATCTGTATAGTTTTAATGTATTTTATATTTTACACTATACTTTATTTATTGGAACAAAAAATAATTAAAAAAATAGAAATAACAAGTAAAAAATGCGAATGATTTCCTAAAAATATACAATTTTAATGCAAGAGTTGAAGAAAATGAATCATTTAACGTAAAAATCACTATTGCTTATCTAATTCAATCATTGTAAAAGGTATCAAAATGGACTCCTCCGTCCAAGAATTCGAAAGGAAAATTCCTTTTATATATCTACACCATAAAATAGGATTATATTTTTCTGTATCAAAAATATTTCAGGCACAAAGCATCAAGTTTTATAGATTTCAATTCTTTCATCCTTTTCAATTTACAAAAAGAAATTGTCGTTATCAGAACTCAGGAAACTTCAATTCGGGAACAAAAGAGGTCTACTGGATGTGATGGGCATGTCAAAAAGAGAGCTTAATCTATTATGAACATTTGAACACTAAAAGCGCGGATACGTCAATTAGCATAGTTTCTAGTATTGTTTGATTAGTTTTTTTAAATGTTTCTAATTGATTTTAATGAATGTAATTTATCGACTTAAAACTATATGAGAAGCTGATAAAATTCTTACTTAAAAAATAATCCTCCCTTCCAAAATGGCTAAAACTAGCTGACGTCAATTGACACAAAGTATTTTGCAAATCGATATAATAAATGAAAGTTAGTCTGAAACTTTTTAAATGCTTATAAAAATAATAATTTTTAATTTTTTAAATATGAACACGAGCATCACATTGTCCCACATACACAGTCCATAGGCTAGTCCAGTGGTCCCAAAGTGGGGGGGGCGCCCCCTAGGGGGTGCAGGAAAAACGAATGAATGAAAATATAAATACCGTAGACTAAATAATACTGCTAGAAAATGGACAAAAAAAAAAGAGGTAGAGGTTTGTATTAATTACAATGTGTGTAATAAACTGCAATGGACTCTGAGAACAAAATGTGTGTATGTCATTTTTTTTTTTTGGGGGGGGGGGGTGCGCAAAAATTTATTATGTACCAAAGGGGGCCCAGCAGAAAAAGTTTGGGAACCACTGGGCTAGTATATGATATTTTGCTAATGTAGTTATTATCCTTTTTTCATGAAACGTGTACTGATGGTACGGCACACGAGTCGTTTCATGGGTGAGACAATATGTTGAACTTGATGTAAAGTGCTGCCCAACGTCACCCAAAACACAGCATCGGTTCCTTTTAGCTCCAAGGTATGGAAGGAACACAATATCAGCCTCATTCAGATCCTAAATTTGATTCCAAACTTATCTGGTTTGTTCATGTGGTATTGGGAAAATCTACACCTCGTTTTGGTGGAAAGAGCTGCTCTCAACTGTTAAAGCTTAGGGCAGAACGCTAGCTTTTTTTGCGAATTGTTGATATATTGGTAAATTAAGGACAAGCTTCCAAAACTCCAAGTTCATTAGCTCCAATGATCGTAGCGCAAAAAGTACAAGTTCTGCTTCTTGATCATTATCTAGTACAGTGGTTCCCAAACTTTTCTGCAGGGCCCCCTTTGGTACATAAGAATTTTTGCGCCCCCCCCCCCCTAAAAAAAGGACATACACACATTTTGTTCTCAAAGTCCATTGCAGTTTATTCCACACATTGTAATTAATACAAACTCAACTTTTTTTCCATTTTCTAGCAGTATTATTTAGTCTACGGTATTTATATTTTCATTCATTCGTTTTCCCCCCGCCCCCTCCCCCTGCAATTGCTCTGCGCCCCCCACTTTGGGAACCACTGATCTAGTTTAACATCATCTCCACTATCTTCGTTGTGCAGGGTATATTGTTCCTGTATGAATTTGACTGGCAAAATATTGGTTTCCTTTGTATTAATATGAAATAATTTACGAAAATGAATGCTTTTGTGTAACTATACCATTGTTCGCATTTGTAGCAAAAGCTAAGTGTATTTGTCAGTTTTTTAAAATCTATCATTTAGTCTGACTAAAGTACAACCACACATTCATTCAAATATTGCAAATTCATATGCATTCTCCTTGATAATATATATATATATATATATTGCGAATATTATATAAAAATAGACTTATATCTATTGTTGTCAGTCATATTTCTAGCTAGCTCTAAACATCCGTAAATATATACACATGTATATTATATATATATAATAAAATACCTTCCTTTCTTTTGAGTCGAATCTGAGCCCTCAATATTCGTAGCACAGTTCCGAGAAGGTAACGCGGTACCATTTAGCCAAATAAAAAATAAAAAGCTATTCCTTTCCTTTTGCCAGTTTCAAGACTCTCTGGCTCCATCAAGGACATTTAATTTAGTTTCCTCATCATAAAAAATAATTTATTATTTTCATCATTAGTCTTATTTCCACAGAGAATGCGGAACACATATTGGAAAATACCATACACATGCATTCCGTGTTGAGTTCATAGTCATGAAGGAATGCGATTATTTCTTAATATAGCTTGAAGTCAATTTAGGAATTGGGATAAGGAGTGGAGTAATGAACCCTCACATTTTCCGTATAAAAATACTTATATGAATAGCTGTTGTAGAAAGTTGATTCACACTCTGACGTGAAATTAAACACTCAGATCACCGGTAGTATGGTTTCCATACTGAGCATTTGAGACACAATTGAAGCGTAAAAGAGTAAGTAGAAGAATGGAAGGGCGAGGGCGGACAAAAGAAGCAGATATGCACCTGATTAATTTTACATCATTCTTACCTCTTTATCCGATAGAATTTGGTGGTCTTACGCTCCCTTCCCGACTTCCTTAGTGCCGTTGATGGAGTTTCAGATGTCTCGTCCGATGAATCAGTTCCATGGAGCTCATTTGTGGGATTGGTGATATCCTGGAGTTTTTGAGTATCTGCAAAAGGGATTGAAAGATCACTTTCTGGAGTTTCAAGTGGTATTGTATCTACTCTCCGGACAAGGATTGCCCCCAATGGGTGCTAAATGCTTCAAGGAAACTGTAAACTCCCTCCATTAGGGAATCTATCATGGGCATAATAAGGATTAACTTCCACAAGCTCTGCTTCATCGACTAGAAGATCACTCTTAGAAGTCCTCGCATGTCTTTTCACTAGAACAGGCCCTGATGTTGTGAGCCAAGTTGGGAATGAAACTCCATTAGTTGCTTACCTATCGTGGCGGGACATGCGTTCATGAGGAGTTTCATTAGTTGAAGTACATAGTAATGAGCGGATAGAGTACAATGCATCATGGAGTACAAATTCCCAACTATTGATGTCGGACCCATTAGTTTTAAGAGCTAACTGAATTGTTTTCCTAAACTATTCCGCTATATTTTCTATCTGACCAATGACAGATGGATTATAGGGTGTTAATGACTATTTCCAACTCCTTTTTATGAAGGAATTTACTTAATACCCACGATATAAGTCCTTTCCCTCTTTCAGTGTGCACAAGACAAGGTAATCCAAAAATAGAAAACACTTCAAGTAGTCCACATATGACACTTTGAGATGAGACATCAGGACATGGATACACAAATGGGAATTTGGAATATTCGTTCTTCATAAATTTTCTAATGATAAAACCAAAGATTATCTCAAAATAAACGTTATATGCCAATTCCAAAGTTAATAATTTACAACATATTTTACCCTCAACCTTTTAATGTTTCCGTCTTTTAAATTTTATGAGTTAATTTTTAGTTTAAGATGTCATTGACATTAGCTAATCGATCTGTTAACATTATGTGGATATATGAGTACAAAGGAGTGAGACAACTAAACCAGTGGATAAAGCTAAAATTTAACATATTTTATTTGGAATTGACATATAACGTTTATTTTGAGTTTATCATTGATTTTATAATATAAAAAATAGGTTTTCCCAAAGATAATAGATAATACAAGATGCGCAGAACGCAATGTTTAGATTCCTCTGATTAGAAAAGAAAAACTGAAACGTCACAGATGACGTCACAGTAGCTATTTGCTATTAAATAAAATCAAAGGTACATTTAAAACCGTGATTAATTTCAAAAGGAAATAAAATTTGAAACCCGGGAGCTCTCCGGCGGAGGCGGAGCTGCAGAGGACGGCCACGTTGCTCCGGAGCTCCTAGATGCGTGCGGGCTACCAGCCAAAGGCCTCAGAGTCCCGTACGGTGTTCACGACTTCCACTTCCTCACTGATGCTGAATCTGATGGTGGCTCGTGGCGGGAGGGAGCCTCGGACGTTATTCCTTTGAGAGCCTTTACGTTCTTAGCTTAGTTGTCCTAGAGGTATTAGATACATAGGCAAATCGTAGCTGTGATGACGTCACATTTTTTTATTGGAAATATTCTTCTTTGTTTACATGAGTTCTGCCCCCCCTGGGTTTTTCCTTAAATTTATTTACCTTCATCATTTAAAAATGAGTGATCAATAAGGGATCCTTGTAATAATTCAAATTATCTTATGATAACTCTTTAACAAAACATATCTGAAGTCGAGTTTGTGTAATAAAAAATTAAGGTTCAAGTGATATAGCTATCACGAAAAAAGAGAAAGAAAAGTAGGGAGAAAGGTACTTTCATCATTTTGAGGTGCTATTTATCGGCTGTTTATGATATGAATAAGGTGAGAGAAAAGGATGAATCAGTTCCATTTGAACCCCATGGAAGCAATCACCAGCAGAACAAAGGATGTCGAAGTTAACATCTATGATTAAAATTTAATATGCATTTATTTCAAATAAATAAAGCCTTTTCATATTTTTTTGTATGATTTAATATATTTCAAAATGAATATAGCTATGATTAATGTGAGGGCAATCGAGGAGACTGGGTTGTTTATCAATGAAGACCGTCTTGGGTCTATTAGATACCATAAGGGTCGTGTTCTGTGAAGGCAATATAACCTAAGTGTAACATGATTTACATCATAATCAGCCGATAAACAGTACCGCAAAATAATGGAAGCCCCTTTCTTCCTCCTTTTCTTTTTCTTTTTACCCTGGTAGCTATGCCATTGGAACTTTAATTTTTTGGATCACGCAACCTCAACATTAGGTGTATTTTGTTAAAGAGTGTCATCTTATGAGTAAAAGATTGACTGCTCTTGAATAAACAAATAACAAATGATTCGGGAGGATTTAGATTTTATATTTCATTTGTCTGTTTTACAAAAAAAAAAAGCGTAGGCTCACGAAATTATTTTTTACTTTTGCGTAAATTCTTGAATTAATAGCAAGTATTTATGTTTGTGAATTATATTTAGAATGGGATAAACGTTTAACATATGGGATATACCGTGAAATTGTAGGTACCCCAGGCGTCTTAAAAAACATCTTCTCATACAATAATCAATTTAGTTATAAAAGAGTGCTGCAGGAAATACAGAAAGTATGCCACTTATGCTTGCCATTTAATGTATTATTTTATCTGTATACCGTAAAAAGCTTTTATTTTATCATAAATTCCTTTTGCAAGAAAACTTTATCGCTTTCTAATAGAACTCATTGTTTCAACAGATGGTGATTTTGATTCAATAGTCTATTCACTTAAGAACAATATATCTGTAAATTAGTGATGGGATTTTCGGCTCTATTTTGAGATTCGGCTCTAATGGCTCTTCTTACTGTGGAGAGCCGGCTCTTTCGGCTCCAAACGGCTCCCATACACATTTTTTACGTTATTAATTAATTAATAAATTAAACCTAATTTTACAACTTTTGTTTCATTATTGACATTTTAAGCACTTATGATGAGTAAAAATGCTGGATAACAATGCATTATAAATAGAACTTTTATTATAACCAATTATTAAATTATCACAAAATAGCAACACTTACAAAAAATTATTCCGGCCACCATGGAGCAAGGAGGGGGAGGGGGAGACTCTGTGTGTGGCACTTGCACTCAGCACAAGCGCAACGACAGGGCGGAGAGACAGCAAGATACTGAAGGAGAAAAAAAACCCGGCTCCCAAATAAAATGCTTAAACGGCTCTTCTTGCGGAGCCGGTTCCTATCGTTCACTTCAAAGAGGCGGCTCTTAGAGCCGGATCGTTCGCGAACGACACATCACTACTGTATATATGAACTATGAAGCTGTGAGAATTGTTTTTAGCTATTTTCGTAATCAGAGATTTAATACAAAAATAATAATCTTTAATAATAGACACTACGAATACTATCTTTAATGTATTTGATTTTTAATCTAAATTATTATTTTTGTATTCCTACAGACCAGCCAATGTATCTTTTCTGTGTATTGGTAATTGTACTTTTAAATACTTTTGACAGATTATGATGTGAAATGGCAAAAATTAAAATAAATAATTTTGTTTGATATATATATACATACATATACTATATGATAGAATTATATTAAAGTTATATTTTTTTTCACAGCTGTAGTCCTAAGCAAAAAGCAATCGATAACACTGATCTAAAGGAATCAGTTAATCTAAAAGAAATCATTATTTAAAATGAAATTAATGTTGGTATAATATACAATGGATATGATAGAGAGAACCAGAAGATACCATTGTCCTAAATCATCAAATTCTTATTGCCTGTTTAGTTTATTAAAAGTATTTCTAGGCTCTGACTCAGAGTCATATAAAAACAAAAAGAAAAACAATTATGAATTATTTATACAATCAATTAAATATCATTTCAACTTTGAATATGGATATGAGCTAAAATAACAACCAGTGCGGTAACCCTGTGCGTTAAGGTGTGTTCAACTCTCAATGTTGGGGAACCAGGTTCGAATCCCGAGAGAGAATGCTCATTTAGGATCTACCGCATTCATAAGATCCTAGGTTCGAGTGACTACTTTTAGAGCTATAATACTTATTTATATACAATCGGATGCAGGTCTGGCAAACCATATAGGCAAAAAAAAGGAAGCAATGGCTCAGTGGATTGAAGCGTTTTCAACTCATAATGTTAAAGGTACAGGTTCGACTCCACCTAAGAGGAAAATTTCAATATTAATCATCATAAATATCAGCAATTTGATCAGCAACGGCTAACATAGTAATTTGATTTATAGTATTTGAAAACTTTTTTAAAACTATTTATCTTAAGAAAATCTAAAAGAGATATCAAAAAGTTAATAGATATATGTAGTTATGAATGCTTCTTGCTTGAAAAGCCAAAGTATTATTTAAGACGCAGTAATTGTTAACGTTATATACTTTTTAACTATTCTTATTATAATATGGTAGCAATAAATTTCATTTATTTTGTCAGTTAATAAAGTTTAAATTAGTTAAACTAATGAGTAAAACTTTGTTGTCCTTGCACAGTTTTTAGATTATTTTAAGAAAATTTTACTAGATTAAATATCATATTTGATTATAAGCAAATGCTAATTTTTTAGCTTACTTTTCATTCTTCCAATACTAATATTTTGAATAAGTTATTCAAGGAAAAATTATATGATTAATTTTTTTGTTTGATTTCAGTCCTGATTGAAAAAATGTATTTTAATATCTTATACATTTTTAAAATTACGAGATCAGAACGAATATAGAAATATACATTCTAGTATATGTTCATATCTTTATATTAAACATGCTACAAAGCTAACAATAAAATTAATAACATTGGCCTTAGTAAGATAATAGATAAATATTATTATTTTTATTAAAAACTTCTTGTCACTAAGGTAGTGGACACTTGTAGTGATAATTCGTCTTAGAGCCAGTAGATTTATTTATTTTGATAATGTGTGTTGCGCCAATATTGATTATAATCCCATACCCCGTCCAATCTATTTGGCTCCCTTATACACACAGTACTCTAATTTATAGTATAAACATATTGCGAATATATGACGCGACCTGACACATAAACATAGGCAAAAAATTGCTGTTCTGGACAGGAAGAAAATATAGGTAAATAACACGTTATGGTGGATTCCACGAACAGGGTTCCCCTCGTAATTTGCATAGAAAATTAGTTAATTTGCTTCACATTCAGACCAAAATGAAACAAATTTTGTCTTTATTACTTTTAACTATCATTAAGAAGGTTCCTCCAGTCTTACGAGAAAAAAAAAAGACTAGAAAAACTGGATTTTTACTCTAATATACTCGGTTTTGACTACAGATAAACGGTAATTTTCTATGTAACAAATATGTAACAAGTCACTATTTCACATGCTTGGAGAAAAATTTATGAAATATAAGAACCTTTTATGACTGAAAATATCTACTAGGACATTGGGTAAAGAGGTAGAAAAATAACCACTATGTAGAAATGAATTCAGACTAAAAAATGAGAAAATTAAGTGCAAGTATTGAGCCGCCTGTTTTACGAGCAAATTTGGCAGTTTTAAAGGGGCAAGTTAAAAATTGAGATTTTTTTACACGAAAAGATCTGTGGCAAGGCTAGTTTTCATCTTGTTTGTTAGTATACAATACTAGGTAAACATCGCGCCCAAAAAGACCCAAAGATTCAATGTTTCCCTTTTCAATTTTTGAATCCCAAGTTGTAGACAGTTATAGACTTTTTCCCTTTTTAGACCCAAATTAATTGTCTTCAGTCTGTCTACCATGTGAAAAAAATATTTTGCCGAAGCATTACATGACGGAATCTTAATTATATTTAAAGTATAAATGAGAATTAGTCTTTCAGAAAATTATTCCTTAAAAAAAAATTGATATTGCTACCAAAAATGCTTATCATGAGTTATAGACATTTTCCCCTTTTTAGACCTTTTTTGAAAATCGCCTACCCTCGCAATAAATGTAAGTTTTAGTGATTCTTTTTAGAAATATGAATGAAAATTTCTCATCTAATATGACCAAAAGCCTCACTACGTCTTTTCCAAGTCTTTTTCGTCGCACTAGTGCGCGACTTGTCGCACCAGCACGCGACTTTACAGGTCACTCAGCCTCTTTGCCTTTCACATTTTTTTTCAATTTTCTTAGATTATAACATCCTAACATTCGAAACCACACTCAAAACCCAAATTTGTAAACGAAAACCTCACACACTATGAAAACAAGGAAATTTTTAGCATTGGTTTACAGAAGAGAAGCCATATATTTACATGAGATAATCATTCAGTAAAGCATCAAATTCGCAATCGATAATTTTTAGAACATTCATTTGTTTCCCTTTTCGCAATACTGACGATGTTACAAAATGAAGAGGCGGTGATCGAATGAATGACGAATCAAAGGTCAATATTTTAGCCCCGGTAATTGAAAAACAATTAGACAAACCCTCAATATCATTCAAGATTTTTCCTTTGAGTAGGTTTGGGTCACGAAGCTCACCACAAGATTTGATGACTTGAACGAATTCCAGTTCATCGTACTGTCCACGGCTCACTGCAATGACGGAACCGGAAGTGACCATGTTTTTTCTTTCTCTATCTGTCTTTTTGTCTCTGCCTCTGCTGTTCCTCCCGCCTTCCGTGGGCGTCCACGTTGAGCCTTCCCAACGTCAATGTCCTTCTCCTCCTCCTCCCCCCTCTCCTTTTTCCTTTGCTTCGTCGCCCAGTTTCTCTTTCGTTCCTTCCTCTTTTCTTCTTTCTCATCAGCACTCGGAGTTCGAGGCCGCCCTCCAGGCATTATGAACGAGACTGTGGCTAAAAAATGCAACGAAAAAAAATGTAACTTTCCATCCAAGAATTTTAGGACTTTTAGGTTGCATGGAACACACCGATAGACAGACAGACAGTGATACGGAAGGACAGGTCCGAGCAAGCCTTAGATGACGGACAGAGATGGAGGATGTACCTCAACTTTTACGGACGCAATAAGATCATCAAAACACAATGTATGACAATTTAAGCTAATTTGTATAAAATCTCAATTAACTCGTCAATTAATGCCCATTAAGGTTAGCCGAACATATTTTTAGATGTCCCAGACATAATATCACCTGCAGGGAAAACAAAAAAGATGATTAGTAAAGTTTCAAAAATAGTGGTTATGGACCACTTAGGGGAACCCTAATTGTGGAATTCACCTTAAAAATAAATTTACGATTAGTAAATACATATATATGTACAACAGTTTATATATATGTACCTTTCTGGAATGATAAATTTCATCTATTTTGGAAGTAAATAAACATTGTCACAAAAGTTAATCGATTGAATCTAAAAAACTCTTTTCCCTTTTAAAAAGGTTTCACTCGAACCATCACCATCAATAGTTAGCAATTATCGTAATGACTTGATTTGCTTTACTATCCATTCTAGTGTTTAAAACAAAAAGCATGAGATTACTTTATAATAAGCTGTTGATTATATCAAACGCTTAAGTTATTATATTCTGGAGGAGGAATTTTGATACGGAGTTCCCACCTGTGTCTGGAGTTACTTATTCCACAGGACTCGTGAACGAGAGGAACAAACATATCCCTTTTTATTTAGTCCTCTAAATACTCCACGACCGACTTTACTTTTTAGAATAAAAAGTATCTACTATAGCCACGAGAGCTTTAAGAAATGCATCGTCGGTATCAACTATAATTCCATTCGAGTCTTATTTAAAACGAAGAGGAATCAAAGGAATATCACCGAGTGCATTAGAGCTGTTAAAAATCCATTTTTAACATCGGCAGAGAAATGGTTAAAATATAGAAAGTTGACTGGTTCACTGGAGGTTGCCAGCAAATTTTTCAAAGACGACCGTAGAAACTGTTTCTTTTGCAAGAGTGAAATAGAAACTACTGATCATTTACTGTGGAAATGCAAGTCTTTAATTGAAACATATCGGGCCGTTCAAGATATTACCATGGATCACTTCAATGAAAACCAATCAGAGGAAGACTTCATGACCTTCTCGCGCAATCCAAGATGTGATGCGGTTTTAACAAAAGTTCACTACGTTATTTATAAAAAAGAACAATCAAAGATGCCAACCTCTCTGAATTGATATCCAACGCTTCCCTGTATTCCAAAGTTCTCCAACAATTATGAACTGTATGTATATATATATGAAACTCAAATAATTTATTTAAAACCAATTACTGTCATCTTTTTTTATTATAAATATGGTTATTGTTATTAAATGTTAACCAATTCTAACGTTACCCCTTTTTGATATTTGATGCTTACCGTTATGTTTTCATGACTGTTATTGTTCCAAAACTACATACTGAAATATAAGCCCCTGGGGCGAAAAAAAAACATGTCCCTTTTTAAATTATAAATAACATTTTGAAAGAAATAAACACAAACACTAGAGTTCTTCTATCTTAATATCAGGTTTCCTCCTCAAGAAATACAAAAGCTGTTATGATGACGCAATAATAATAAAAGCAAGAGCTCATTAATAATAGAAAAAGGGAGAGGCTTGTGATTAGTTTGATATTATAATAAAAGAGATGCCAGAGAGAAACCTACAAGAAAGATGTCTCTATGTTTTCTAATCAACAGCTGTTTTTTTCTTTATATGTCAAGTCGGGTATAAAGGTAAAGTAAGCTCATAAGATTGAAGATATATATTTATGTGAACATTGATATCTATACTTTGAACTCAGATTATGAAAAGGACATTTATGGAAGCACTTGAAGAAAAAATAAACGAGTTTTTATGGGACATTTGCTTCTTGAGTCATTAAAAATGAAGCACCTTCTAAACCCTGTAAATGACATAACGACTAACATTTATTTTAAGGGAAAGGTGTAACCTGGAAAATCCTAGGGATTTATCATTATTTTTAGATAGGTCTCCCAAAAAAGATAAGAATTATTTTTTACGAATAAGAATTACTCAACTGAAGAAATAATATTTTGAAGTTAAAAATGTGATATACGAATAAAATACTTTTATATCATTTCATACAAAACGAAAGAGAACGAGAGCTTTAATAACTAAATATAACACGCGCCAGCTCGTGGATGTCTTCTTAGATGACCAAATTCTTCAATGATTTTTCAAACATAGTTTAATTTAATTGATACGAGTATATGTGCTTTTAAACGTTTTTAGTATGCTAGTATGCATTTTTGTATGCTATATTAGAATGTTCATTGTTGTTTGTTCACCGTTAGTATGTAAATGAAATATAACTCACCGTTAGGGTATATGCCTAACGGGTTGCTGCATTAAATTGCAGTTTCCGTTACCCCATGAGAAGCTTAACCGCATATACTCCTGGGGGGGGAATTAAAAAAACAAAACTAAATATAAATAGTAAAAAATATTTTTTAAATAGAACTATCACATCCCATTTTATTGATTTGTTGTTTTTCATATATTCAGAATAGTATTTGGAAATTACAAATATTCGTTATCTATTTTCCCTTTTAAAAATCTTTGTTGCTGCGATAATAACTTTTTTAAACATACTATGTAACAGCATTTTTATATGTTTTGATATATTTATGAAAAATAAAGTTATATAGAAAAATCATGAAATGAAATACCAAACTTTTTGATACCTTAATTTTTTTTGCATTTACTTATATTTATTTACATATGCTTAATATATTAAAAAATATTTTTTTATTACATTAATTATCAAAAATAATATCAAAAAGTAAAAATTAAGTAAATAAATAGACAAAAAAGATAAGTTCTTATGAACTAGAAAAATACTTGAATAAAACAATACGATTCAACACATAAAGAATGTAAAAGCGTTGCCAATAGCATGTTTGTATCATGAAAAAACTTTTATATATAAGTTGTATTAATAATTGATGACGATACATAAAATCCCAATTAATTTAGTTTTCTTGTCATGATCGAATGGGTTGGATTTCTTTTTCAGAAGGAACATGTGTAACTATGCCTATATTTATAACGCATATATAACATACTTATGGTAGAAGGGCTTATATGAAATCCGTAGCCATACAAAATTTATGAGAAACATTAAATTATTATTTCTCTATTTGCATGAAACATGTGTTTTACATATGGACGTATATAATAAAGCAAAGGAGAAAAAATGGCTCAAGATATATGAATACATGGTATAGAATACACTTTTTATGGAACATTTTCAATGGCTGCTTTATGGCATAAAATTGAGCACATATATGTCTATAAAGAAATGTTAAAACATTTTGAGGAAGTATATTTTCCTTCTCAATATACAGTTTTATACTTATATGCATTATCTAGGAAAAGTATGGATCAAAAATATTATAGCCATTTAATGTTAATATAGTTTAAAAAGCAAAATTTGAAGTTGTAGTTGCTTAAGTAACATGAAAAAAGATTATTACATATTTAAGTCACAGATGCCATGAACCTATCATATTACTTAATCATGGTTTTAGGAATATTTTTTTAAATCACTTATGCAAAAGAAAAATCTGATGACGCATTTTGTGTCAGGAAGGTTTGATAATAGGAATATTTCTTTTACGACAGTTTTGTATAAAATTCATTTTAAAGGAAATTATAGACTTTTGGGCCCAGCTTATTAGTCAAAATAGCTTTATTGATCATTAATGAGCACAATTGTTTAGTTTTATTTTATAAGGCTACTAAAATGAACCCATTTTGAGCACTTTTTCTTTCATATGTAAAGGAGTATATTCGTACAGACCCATAAGGGTACATATCAACATTAAGCTACGGCAGGCCCGCCCACGCAAAAGTTCTAGGACTTTTTTTAGGAAATTCTTTTCTAAAAAAACGTCATCACTTTTTTGGAGATTCTTTTCTAAAAAACCGTTATCACTTTTTTTGGGAATTATTTCCTTAAAAAACGTCATCTACGTCATCACCTTTTTTGGAAATTATTTTCTAAAAAAACGTCATCCCTTTTTTTTTGACAATTCCATAAGTTTTCAAAATTACACAATGTTATTTTTTAAAATATTTTAACGCTGAACGCTAACGGAACGCTGAACGCAAAAACATTGAACGGAACGCTATTTTATTAACGCTGAACGGAACGCTGAACGCCAAAAAGCTGAACGCTCATAAGCCTGGCCAATTGTGCCCCCCCCCATAACAACTGTAGGCCCCCCCAAAAGCCTGAGCCTGCTGCTGGGCCTGAGCTACGGTAAGGTAAGGTAGGTTTCGTGAATAATAAACAATAACTTATTGTTTATTCTATACGAAACTTATTTTTTTTACTTAAATCATATCGATAAGGAGCTCCTTCATTTAATTTTGGAGAAGGAAGGCAATCAAATTATTTCTCTGACATAATTTTGATAACATAATGTATTAAAAGTGTCTTCTAAACCTGGCATTTAAAATTACGTTGGTAATCTCTTGTATCTAATTCAATGCCTCAAAAATAGCAAAAACAGTAAGTTGACTACATACAATATCCATGAAATTACTTTTTATGACTTCAAGGAAAATCATGAAACTCATTGTTCCATTGTTTTTACGACTTATTGATGTTTGTAATAATTATAATTATAGAAATTAGTGTTGGTGTTGTGTAAAGGATACGTATATTCAATGCTAAAGAATAAGAGTAATGATCTAAATATGAATTTTGACAACCTTCCGATTTAATTGCCATGTTTTAATAACATAATGGAAAATAAAGGATCAAATTTTCGTTTCTTACCTTTAATCCTACACATTTTTATAAAATAGAGAATAATTATCATATCAATTTTGTTAATAAATGCTGCTAAACGTCCAATTCAACAATAATATATTTGTAACATGCTACTTATAATGATTGATAAAACTTATATATATATATATATACAATATAAATTAGTTGCTTTGTGCTACATAAGTAATCACTAATCCAACCATATGCATCTCTATGGAAGAAGATGCCATCCAAGACAAAGTACCAATGACAAGTGACATTCCGCCTCTACCCTTGAGATTCACTGGATCTATGCTCATGTGTTAGTTTATATAATAGGAACGACAGCTTAGTACTCGTATTTTATGGCTAGATGTATATTTACTTTAGTTTTTTCGGGTTAGTGTTGTTCAGCATATCCAGTACGATCTTTTCCAATACGTATTAGGTATCACGTTAGGGGTAGGGCTGTCAAAATTGCTCCAAAATGACATTCGAATATTCGTTTGAAAAACAATTACGAATTCGAACTATTCGAATATCTGGTTGCCCATTTTACGCATTTGCCGTGTAGCCCATATACGGCAATAATGCGGCAAAAACATAGTTAAAAATCACATCATTAAAATCATAATATATAGCCTATATAATATTAAAATTAAATAACGCACACAAATAATCATGAAAAAAGCTTATTTCCGATCAATGTAGCCCGGAACCACAACTTTGTTTCCCTTGCATTTCATTTAGTCATTACTTATGTAGCACAAAGTAACTAATTTATATTGTATATCCTAATATACTCCAATGTACTTTGAAATTTAGTTTTCATTACGATCAAAGTATTGTACAATTCTATACAAAGCTCTCCTGTCAAAATCGTCGAAATGTTTCTGGTAAACGAAAAACAATACTTGGGGAATAAACAATCATTTCATACTCAGCTTATATGCAAAAATGATCCATATAGGACCCCTTGATATACCTAATGCATAGGCTAAAATAGGTTAAAACCAGAACGAATAAGCATTGCATTGATGACATATAAAAAACAATTCATATATGTATACATATAAAAACACAGTTGCGACTAAGTCCTTCACAAAATGAAACTTGCGAAGAAATAATCATGCGAAGAAATTACTTGCAAAGAAATTACTTGCGAAGAAATTACTCCGCGAAGAAATTACTTTAAAAGAAATTACTCCGCGAAGAAATTACCCACAATGAAAAGACGAACACTAATATTACCCTGCGAAGAAAAGAGAACGAAGGAAACGCGTGCAATGAAAAGGTTTGCAATGGAAGAGTGCACGCTAAAATTACTCACGAAGGAATTACCGTGCACCATTATTAAAACCAAGCTTAGAGTATTCTTTTAATTTCTCGAAAGTAAAATAATAAGAATGAGTATGTAAAGTGTGAATAAAGTTAGATGTATTTGAAATGATAAATGAATTGTGAATGAGAGTTAGAGGACGTACATTTTTACATAAAATATAGGATTCTATAAAATTAAGCATTATCCATCCGAAGGATTAGTACGAGTAAAAATGCGCACACAAATGTCCCCGCTAGAAAACACACATGAATCATACAAAATCAAAACTTTTTGAAAAAATAATTTTTCTTGTCTCTTTATTATTTTGATTCTTCGTCAATCCTTTTGTTACTTCATTCATTGTCAAATCCTCTAGTTATAAACAGGAGGAATACTCTTATTAACAGTAGCATGTTTCTTCTCCCTACCTTTTATTGTCATTTAATTAATTCAACATTTTTTCTACCTTTTTATTATTATCTTTTTTAAAGTGGTAGAAGATGCATGCCAACATACAGGAAGAAAGATTCTTAGGAAAATTCATTCATCATTTAATGAGAAAAGCTATCTTGTTAGTAAAAAATTGCAAATACAGTAAACGGCTTTTTAGGCTTTTTCGGTCTTGAAGAATATTAAAAATATACCTTTGACCTGCTCCGGCCCATGATCCACATTCATGTCAAGTTTCAGACAAACTATTCAGCCGTTTGAAGTCTATTTAGAAACACACATACAAACAAATAAATATACAGACACCGTTTGAGATATATAAATATATAAGAATATAAAGAATAGATGAAAATGATTAAAGAAAACGTGCATTATTTTTTTACACCCAATGAAAAAAAATACGAAACGCTCTGACTTATTGTGGTAAAATAGATAATTTTAAATCAGGCAATTAATAAGAAGTGATCTTCAATGATCTTTAATATTCTAAAAATTATATTCCAAATTACCAAAATAGTAAGTCTGAGGCTTCGATATCAAGATAAGTTTCTATTCTTAATGAATATAAACATACATAATTATATTTGATATCCACAATATGAAGGCTAGATTTAAACTACTTGATTTAATTATTTGAAATCGTCATTTTCTACAGCAATATCAAATTATATTGATGAAACAAACATTCAGTCCAGAAAACAAATATGTGTTGTATAAGTAGATTCTCAAACAAAGAAAATACATTTTGTATATGCTGCAATCATTAAATAACTTTAATGGAGTCTCGTGCTATTATATATTTATAATTATATATATTCTTTTTCTTATGAACGTCTTATTTTAAGTTGAGCACACAAATATAAGCTTTTTTACACGGTATAGAGAAAAAGGTTTTTGCGAGGAGGAATATATACTATATATGTATATATATATATATATATATATATATATATATATATATATATATATATATATATATATATATATATATATATATATATATATATATATATATATATATATATATATACAGGGTCTTGCAGGTAAATCTGCACAAAGTTCAACTTCGTCCAGATCCATAAGGAGTGCAAGTGGAGCTTAGATATTGCACATGTGGGAGGTTTCGTGAATGTACTATCAAATTGCGCCCAAAACAAAACAAATACATTGATACGGAGATGGAGCAGACCCGAGGTACACTGTCATCGAGTTGCTGTGTGCAGGGCATCTTCCTGCAGCCATCATCAAGTTGGTCAAGTACCCCAGGAGGACGGTCTACGACATCACCAAGAAGTGGGAGGAGTCAAGGATGCCCAAGAGGAAGGAGCACAAGCCCAGGAGTGACCGGATCTGCACGCCCACATTTGTGGCTGGTCTCAAGAAGTCCATCAAGGCCAATCCGGAGACGCCCATGTCTATCCTCACTAAGAAGTGTCCTCAAGACTGTCGTCGTCCCCTGGATGGACTCTGTGGCCTGCGGGACCCTGTACACATTCCAGCAGGACTCAGCGCCCACCCACAAGGCCAAACTTGTTCAGTCCTGGCTGAAGAAGAATGTGCCCAACTTCTGGGACTTCAACACCTGGCCCCCCAACAGCCCCGACCTGAACCCTGTATTATATACACTTGGCATCTCTGCATCAGGGTGATTTCTTATGGCACCCCTCATATCATCGTGTTTCCTGCTCCCTCAGGTCATCGTTTTTCCTGTCCCCTCCTTCCTATTCCTTCCCTTCCTCCTCTTTAGCTCAGTGTGCTTTTGTCCCTTGTCCTATATACATGTGTTGTTTTAATAAGGATCCTTTCCCCCTTTCTGGATTCTACCTTTTCTCATCATTCCGACAAGGATGGGATAATAATTATTTATTAACTAATAGGTACACAATAAACCCATGCGACTACTACTTGTAGGGAAGTTGGAGAGGGAGGTATGCACCACACACCACAGCAATGTGGTGTCCTTGAAGGCCTCCATCAAGTCAGATATGAAAAGCTGGATCCTGCGGAGGTCTCCAAGGCCTGTGGGAGGTTCAGGCGTGGTTTGGAGGACATCCTTGAAGCTGTGGGCGGCCATATTGAATAGTAATTTTGTATAATGTCTAATAAACAACTTTCTTATTCAAAATAGGTATCACTTTTGTTCCCATTTTGGATCTGGAGGATATTGAACTTTGTGCGGATTTACTTGCAAGACCCTGTATATATATATTGTACACATGCACTTATTCAGACCCCGTGAGTTTATTTACGGATCATTTACTTAAACTCATGCAATAGTAAATAATAAATAGTATGCTTTACCATTTACCGAATTGAGACAGAAAGTGAGACTAGCTGTCGATTGGGGTGTGGCAACGATCATAGGGAAATATATACGCCCACAAAATTCAAAGAAATCAATTTAATTTGAGTAGAAACTTTGACAACTAGTAAGAAAACTTACTTAAATAAATGTCAGTCCTACAGTTCACGAGGACTATAAGATGTACATTACTGTTATTTACCTGTTACAGAGAATAACTAAAGCTTGGTTGATGCTCTGAGGAAACGAGAAGGTGGCTTGGCTATTAGACTGATGTGCTTCACTACGAGGGAATTCAACAGCTCCTCAAAGGAAAAACTACAAACACTCATTATCCATGCCACATAAAGCCAAAACTCTAAAGACAATACGTCACTAGCCGTTGACGGAATATTATATAAATATAAATATATATTAAGAATATTAAAAACCTGTTTATTATTTTTGGCTCGTAGTATTTTATATTTGATCTTTTTAGGACATATCTTTTAATGTGTTTTTTATGAATAATATTTTAAATATAATTTTGCCTTTTTACATATGTATCCAGTGAGATTGATATTGTTATAATTTGAGCTTGAGAAAACAAAAGCGATATTTTTATTAGTAAAAAATATGGCTCACTACTAATAACAGCAACGGATAAAATAATTATATATTTCCTTACTTATAAGGATTTTTTAAATGCTTTGAACCTTTGGTTATGCTCCATTTTTTGGTTATAAATAGAATAATTGAAGTACAAGAGGAGAGGTTTCTGATAAAAAATCCCTGCCATAGTGCCCTAAAGATTTCTATGTCGATTTTCATACCCAGATCAACAGCTGTTTCTGTCTTTCTATCTCAGGTGGGTAAAACTGTAAACCATTCCCAAATAATAATAATAATATTAATTTCATACGCAAGTTCTCACTCCAAGACAAAAAAAGAATGTTTATTTTCTATAAATATTATACTGGGATCATGAAGATAATATATTGCCATCATTCTTATTAGTCAAAATGTTAAGTATATTTGTAATGTGGAATCAGAACAGTCTATATATTTTTATTATGCCATCATACAAACATCACTACATCGATGAAACTATTTACCTATAAAGTTGGGTAAGGTATAAATGGAATGTTCCGTGTCCCTACAGTAAGATATGTGGAAACAATGCTTTCTTTATCATAAAATGAATGCTACTCGTTCCATGAATATTGTATCAACTTCTCAGGCTACTGAACAAAGTATTTTAAAAATGCTATAAAAAATCAAAATAGAAAAATTGATAGTTACCATAAATATAGACAAAATAATGCAGGTACAAATCTGCTTTAAAAATCCTAGTTGCAACAGATTCCTTTTTAAACTGCTGGCATAGCTTCGGAATATTCTTAGGCCTTATGAGCTCAATGGGTGAATTTTGGATCATTCATTAGGTCCGAGTGGCAGGCATTCTGAGATTATTCTCCTTTGATGATACTTTTCGAGGATTTTTGGTATTTGACGACTTTCCAAGCTGCATATAAAGATTGACGAACCACAAGATCATTGAAGGAAGACGAACCAGTTTTGATCCGTAAATCATGTGTAATCGTCTTTATTTCCCCAAGAAACATCCTAGCACTTTGGCTAGTCAGGGATGTCAGGAATTAAAAAAAAAGTTATACAATGTATAAATATATATATAAACTATATAAATTGAACAAATACTAAAATATAAATATATAATTAAAAACAAAAGGTTTCTTCGAAGAAAAAAAAACCTTAAATTTAAAACAAAAATAAATAAAATATTAAAAAACACCATTGTCTGCTATATAGGGCACATTTTTCCAAAGACTTGGCAACTACATAGGCTTCCCTCATGGTTTTGGCGTTGCAAAGCTTAGACTACTATTCCAAATAGCTGCAGCACTGGTGACAAATGTGGCCACCGACTTAGGGAGAGGAGATCGGATGAGGCCGGCAGTCCGAGAACGAGTCGATCTGACCCCACCTTGGGCACCGAATAAGATCTTGCCTACCGGTTTCGGTCGCCATTGCTACCATCCCGGCTTGCAAAGCATTTCCAGGTTTCCATAGCTGTGTTCGGACATGCACTCCAAGCATCATCACTCTCGTTAAATCAATGATGGCGACTGGAGGTAGGGACTCGCTTTTCGACTTTTATCTCAAGTTTGAACCTGAGAAAGATCCACAGTTTCTCTATCACTATTTACGATTTACTTTAATAGCAACCTGCGGAAGGGTGAAGCTCGTAGACGACAGATTGTGCAACTCTGTTTCCTCTTGGCCAATATTATGATCTATGAATAAAATATATTTATTTATGGCCTCTTCATGTAGGTCAAAGATCCTTTTTGAACTTGGATGATTTATCACCAGGGTTTGAGTCTTGCCCCAGTTAATGTGAAGATCATTTTTTACATGCATTTACAAAAAGAAGTTTATTTATTAAAAATCTATATATGTAGATAAACGTGTATAGATAAGTACAATTGGGTTGGATGCACGAAAAATACACATAAATATATTCTAGGATTAAATATAATATTTCTTTACATTATTCTATATGAGATGGGTAGTGAGTGATCGAGTGGGGTTTTTCCTGCTTGAATTCATTTCCCATGAACTCAGAAGACTATTAATAATATAATAATGTCATCACTCATAAAACCTTCTTATAAAAGTACATACTCTAACTAAAATATACCGAAAAGCCCTCTTAACAAAAAGAGATCAAGAAAATATAAATTAATTTAACTAAAAGGCATGACAAAGTAATATCACTTAGAGGCTTCACGATGAATTAAAAGATGAATGACTGTACTTTTCTATTTTTGGAGCGAAATTTACTAATTTATAATATATGCTATATGATGCAGTGAAACTTGCTTTTTCGAACAATGACCAATTGATAAAGCTTAACAAATCCCACCAAGATATTAAAGAGAGATTTAGTATTTCATTCGTCCAATATTGATGCATATAGAATTATAAAATGATTTGTTTTGAGGTCTCATTGGCACTAATGAATACTACAGATTACAATTTACTATCATTTTACCTGACTTAAAAATAGTTAATAAGGACTCAACTCCATTTGCCAGTCATCATTATGATCAATGGGAGAAACGAGTCCATCGCTAATCAGCCATTGGGCTCTACCAGTCGCAAATATGCTTCGTAGGATTTCAAAAGGACCCTCTATGACTGATTGGGGTATACCACTGGCGGCAATGACTATAGTTCATTTGGAGTCAATCCCACCATCAACGGATCCTTAGGTTGTTTTTTTTTGGTTATAAAATTATTTATTATGTTATCTAAAAAACGAGTAAAATAAAATACAACAACAGATACCAATAAGATATGTAAAAAATATTTAGACAGTTATGTTTTAGAAAAAACCCATAATTGAATATTATAAAACAAATTACTATCTAAAAATTATAACCTTATATAAAATGCAAAAAATCATTTTTTTCCGTAACAAGCGACGATGACTTTGTAAAATCCTCTTTAAAGCACTCTAGTGTTCTGCTGCCATTGATGGCACATAACAAATTAGGTATCCAGCCCACTCCCACGAAGAAAATACTGCGTTGGGAACCCTTAGAGAAAGAGCCGAATAACGTGCCGCTGCCCCAATGATGATTGAGCGTAGGTTGTCGACCTCTAAGTAGGAGTTCGCCGCAATTTGTTTTGCAATTAAATATTTAATATTACTTAAAGCAAAATTTATGGCTTTTTTGATATGGGGGAGCATTTCTTTTAATTTGACTCTCACACACATTCATTACAACAAACTTTTTTACCAACTTGAGCACGGGGCAGTCTACGAAAGCATGAAATGTCATTGTATAAACGCCCACAGTTATTACAAGGCCTAAAAAACTTAATTAATTGTCCTGAAATTTGGAATTGTGCAGTAAACTTTGATGCATCATTATACCCTGAGTGGAGTGGAGATTGTTTGCTCCCATGAAGGATGCAGACAAAGGATATTATAAAACTATGTGATATTGACTTTGTAAAATCAAATTTATTTTTAGGAGTATTCAATTTTTAAAAACCAAGGCTTAGCAGAACAATAATTATTAACAGCACGAGAGAGAGGAAAACGGAACCTAGCTACATTTAAAACGAGTCGACATTCAAATCATGAATGGTAAAAAATCTTATGATTGAGAGAAAATCCCTACAGAATCCTAAGATCACCAAATCTCTGGAGAAATGGTTTGTTTTCTTTTTTTGGTATAAAATATCATAGTAGTATCAGAATAGAATTGGGCTCTGACTTCCAACCAATTTTTGAAGCGAAGATAAAACGAGAAAAATCGTGGATATTTTCTCAAATCACCTATGTTTACAAATTTAAATTTGTAACATAGGTGATTTGAGAAATATCTCCGAAAAATCTTCCAACTCGGAGTTAGTTAAGAGTGATCCCATCTGTATCCAATTAAAAATTCAGAGAACTTATAATAAAACCTCCACTCTCTGTTATGATAAACACCCATGTCAGCCACTACTTTGCGATAGTATTTTGGTAAAATATTCCTAAGGAGGCACAGCCCTCCACCAATGCAGTTTTTAGGACATTTTAGAGAAGAAATATAGGATTTATGAAGAGAGAGTTAAGCCAACGTTCTTCTTCCTCTAATGTTAATTGAGATGAGACAGAAGTAAACAAGAGGAACAAACTCTTAAATTTATAGAGATCAATTCGTTTTGACAAAGAGAGACCTCGCCTGGTTGTGTTCTTATTTTTCAAATGTTTGAAATGTTAGCAACTTTGTGGATTTTCTGTTTCTTGGTGATAAAAAGAAGACGACATACAAAGTTTGAACAAAATCGGTCAACATTACGAGGTCGCGCAACGAGGTCAAAGTTTTAAAAATTTAGTAAAAATATAGTTTTCCGCAAATTTCTTCAAAATGGTGGACGTTACAGACTTCAATAATAATTATTAATTTAAAGGAAATCTAATTTACTACCAGACGTATGTTTGATGTTTTTTAATAAAACAAAGTTTTCAGTAAAAACAAAGCAAGAAAGGGAGTGTGTATTGTTAGCTTATTTCATAGCTTTTTTGTATCAATTAACTTCACTCGCCTGTAGAAGATGACTTGTTCGCTTCAGAGTAAAATAGTACTTTTAAGTTTAGTAAAACTTTAGATGATAAATCCAAAAATGACCTTGGTTGCATTCTATCAATTCAGAATTCAGTACAATCTGAGTTTACATCATATGATTCAGAGCCTGTATTGACCTATAAGAAATCGATTATGAAAAAAATAAATCATAATGTGTTTCTTAGATTTGCGTCAAGGTATCCTCTCAAAATTTTACTTTGTCTCTGACGCATTTATAATCCATTATATGCGTCATTTTGTACGCGAGATAGGCTTTTTTAATGTACATATAACTCTCTACTTATTAAATTGACATGATTTAGTATACCAAAATATTAAAGCTGGTTAACCAAGCTTTCATTTGATATATTTGGTGTTCTAAAAATCGCTATACTTTAAGAGATATAAGCAAATACGTACTCTCTCCCCAAAAATTGATCTTTTGATATGAGAATATACGATTACCATTTGGTAACGGCTGTTAGTGTAACCTGGATAGGAAGAAAAAAGAAGGGAGAGAAGTGAGGCAAAATACTCCCTCCCTTCTCTTTCTCTTTCTATCCAGGTAACACTAACATGATTACCAGATGGTAATCGTATATTCTCATATCAAAAGATCAATTTTGGGAGAGAGTACTTCTTTTATCACCAAGAAACAGAAAAACCACAAAGTCGCTAACATTTCAAACATTGAAAAATAAGAACAACCCTACTCGCCACTGCCTCAATTGTCTAATATATCTTAGCAATCATTTGGGTCCAGTTACAATTTGAAATGCAATTTCTTGTCCACACAATGCTCAAGATATTGACTGAACTAACGACTTTAACGTTCTGCACAAAAACAGAACTCCCGGAATCCAGGCACCCAAAGGAAGTATAACCATCTTACTGCTATTAATTGAAAGACCGGATTTGATTTCATTTTTTTGAAAATGACAAGAGAACATCAATTCTTTTAATGAGTTGTGCTTCAGTGTTAGCCTCTATCATCAAAGTGACATCATCAGCATATAGGCCAATTATATGTCTATGTCCATTAAAAGAAACACCAAATCCAGCGTACTTCTTTGTTAAAGCTGTAGTTAAAACGTTAATTGCCGAAACAAACAGAAGAGGAGCTACGGGACAATCCTGTCTACAGCTCTTCCGAAGTTCGATAAGAGCACTGTTGATGCCATCCAAAGATATAACAGAAGAGCCATTCAACAACACAGCCCTAATTGGATAAAAAAACCATTTTGAAAGAAGTCTTTTATACATTTTAAAATATGATCATGCCGTACAGAGTCGAACGCTTTGTTAAAATTTATGGCAATCAGAGCCCCAAACTTTCCCTGTCGCTTAATTGATTCCATAGCAGTAAGAATGTTCCTTGAAATATCAGTGATTTTTCTATTTTTAAGAAAGCCTTTCTGTTCAGACTTGACCTTAAAATTTAAAATAGGCTCAATTTGTTTCGCTAAAATACCAATTAAAATTATGTATGCATTGTTTAAAATAGTTATTGGCCTACAATGACTAAAATCAGTTCCGTCACCCTTTTTAGGGATAAGAGCAATACGACCTTTTGAAAGTGTATTAGGTATTTTCCCTGTCAATTCCATGTATTGGCCTATTCATAAAAGATAAGGAGCAATTTATTCAGGAACAAGAGTGAAAATCCGTCCACAAATGCCATCAGGACCAGATGCTTTTTGTCCTTAAAATTCCTTTTGATATACTCTATAATGCTTTTATGAGTAAAAATTTGTTGCGAAGAATGGCGCCTCTTCTTCAGAAAATTCAGTCTTATGCCTCCTAAAATGTCTGAAAACTTTTTATGAAAATAGTTTAGTATTTCATTTGGGGTTTTCAAGATCCTATTATTATCAACTAAGCATTTGATGATAAAAGCAGAACTGCTCTTGGCACAAGGCAGATTTTATATTTCAAAGTCACATTGGTTCCCTTTCTCTCTTTCTTCCCATCTCAATCTCAGCAATGTCCATGACTCTATACTGATTTATAAGATCTGCAGATATGTTTTGACGAAGACAGAAGAATCACCCAGTGCCTTTGCAATATCCTTCTGGATTTCGAATTGTTTAACAGTATGAGTAATAACTCTTAATAGCAACCTGTATTCCCCTATAGTTAGTTATAAGAACGTGGTTTTGAGAAAGGTTAGATCTCAATTTATTTATCCTCAGAAAGAATCCATTTAGGTATTTTGAATGAGGAATGCAACCGTGTATGGTGCAGACAAATGTCAATAATTTTATGGTCTGCTGAGGGCTCCGGAATGTACCGGGCCTCCTTAATATTACAAACTAAGACTGATGATATAAAGGCAAGATCGATTCTGGACGACTTGTTTCTACAACTCCACGAAACATTATCAACAGGATTAAATACTTTTGTGATGTGACCAACCTGAGTTTGCAAACGAGCTCCCTAAGGGCAGCTGAGTTGGGATATTTATTCGATGGTTTATTGATATCAACATTTAGGTCCCCAATCAACAAAAGAGGGAGCTTTTGATGTTCTAGAGATTCTAATATATTTTGAAAAACGTAGATTTAGAATTGGGACCATAAACATTTATAATGGAGAATGTACAACCAGATGTAGAAATGATGATTTGAAGCCAATTTCCAACTCCACAATATTCCTTAACGAATATTGGTTTTAACTAAAATGTTTATACATGATTTAATTTGCATTAGCATCACTTTATATATATTTCTTTGTTTTATACATATTTATATGAACTGTGTCAATAAAAAATAATAATAATAATGGTTTAGGGATACGTTAGTGACAAGGGTTATAACCCCTCGTATTCCTGATCCAAAGAAAAAATGGTGAAACAAACCAGGGAGACATTGATTACAGTCTTTATGGCATGTTGAAGAAACTTCTGTTTTAATGTCCTGAAGACAAATAATATCAGGGTTCAAAGACAACAAAAGCTGCATAAGGGCATGTCTAGCTCTTCTATCTCTTCCACCCCTAACGTTCAGTGATAAAATTTTAGACAAACCCAAGTTGGTTTCCAGACTTGTGGAAGCAACAGGAGGAAAAAAATATGTAATATTATTTTGTATTGGAGTCATGTTTTGATTTCTTTTTTTTGATTGTCTGCTTGAGAGGTCACATCAGGAATGTTATTAGAGTCTTTCCGTACTCGTTTGGACAGTGACTGGGATCTGGTGCGTCTAAGTGAGACTAATTTGTCTGAAATAACGGCTCCCTCAATTCTTATTAGTCTTTGAAAAACTATTTGAAGTGTTGTCCGAACCCACCATAACTGGTGTATTCACAACACTTGAATCATGCTGACCCGCACCACAGGAAGGGAACACTGTAGCATCAGTGTTGTTAGTCGTATAAAGATGACAAGTAGATATATTATCATGATCCCTCCCATATGTTGACGCTTCTTTCTGAGTGTCTGAGACTTGTATAACTTCATCCCTTGAGGTCACTGTAGATAAAGATATACCGGCCCGGACCCGAGTGTCTGAGCTTGGTATACTATCATCCCGTGCGGGCACTGATGATGGAAGAGATGGCTCAACCGTATTTGCAGCAACACTTTCTGCATTGCTTGGCCCCTTATCAAATGTAATAACTCTATGAGTGGGATTTTCATCAATTGTAAAGTATGATAACTGTTTCAGCTCAACCTTACTGAGTTGTCCTTTAATCCAAGACTTATAAAAGTTAATAGACTTGGTCTTTTTGTTACAAGTGGATCGGAAATGCCCAAACATGAAGCAGTTGGAACATTGTTTCACTTGCCCAACAAACTCCAAGGATTCAATTTCATTACCAAAAGGAATTAGGGAGGGTATATTTCGAGGATTACCCGTTACGTTAATAACCAGGTCAGAGCATGCATGCAATGAGGAGAAATCGAGTTAATCCGAAAACGCAGGGATTATACTAGGTTAGAACCGAATAATCCACTTGTTGACCAGTAGATAGGGGAGGATGAGAATTCCGACGTAGTTGTGAGCACTCCTTCTATTATTCAATCAAGGACAAGAGCTCCACGCTCATTATCCAAACCGACTTTAGGCGAAAGAAACAGACAGTTGAGGCATAGACTCAAGTCTTATGATGACTAGAGGTTGTAAAATACCACAAACACCGTCAAACAGAGGGCACTTATACACATACACAGAGGAGTAAAAGAACACACGTCCACAAACGTCAAGATACATAAGAATCCTTAGTTTGTGTGGGGTTCAATCTTATGATTTAAAAAAAAATGCCGGAAAATGTTATAGTTTATAAGACTAAGGTTTCAAACTCAAGTGTCATGGAGCTGAACAATGGAACCTCATTATTATCTGACCCAACAAGTGCACCATCTAGGGTTACGATTAGTTTTTTATACTACGAGGAAAAAATCAATAAACTTAGAAACAAAACTAAGCAATACAATAATCAAAAAAGCCATGCCTATGTTTACATACCTGGTAAAGTAATTGGCATTCCAGAGTAAGACATTTTTTTTTTTGCCTATTTGGTTCGATAGAATTGCATCCGACAGGATATAAATAAGCATTATAGCATTAAAATTAGTCTATCGAACCTAGGATCTTATCAATGAGGTAGACCAAAAATGACCATCCCCTCTCGGGATTCGAACCTACGCACCCCACCATTGAGAGTTGAACACGCCTTAGCACGCATGGCTATCGAGCTCCCTTCCAGTAAGACATTAAAAATAACCTTCTTTATGGCTCATTTGGATATTTGGATGATGGTAGTTTATTACTTACATTTTTCAGTGTTAATTCATTTTTAAGAAAATATATAAAGCTATTTTTGCGTTATTAAACCATTAATTGGAAAAATTCATTTTACATATAATATGCCAATATTCAATCAATGGATTAGAAATTCATTAAGGCTTTATGCTCTGGCGATAATTGTATATTGCAATCAATGTTGATATATTATGCCCAAAAAGATATGTGTTGAATTAATTTTGTGCATTTTATTCTTATTCGAATCCACTTTAGAATAATACAAAGGACTAAAAACGGATTGCATCCGATATAATTCCCAAAATTGTATAAGCACTTTCAACAATCTTATTAAAATAAAATTAGCTCACTTATGATTCTTTGCCAGGCATGGTAAGGTATTAAGCCCATAGACCATGCAACAAAACTATAATTTACGTAGGAGTGATTCAAAACAAATACCACTCTGGTCAAATGACTTTATCTCATTTTTAGGATACGCAGCATTATCCTTAAAAATCTCTTTGCTAATAGAATGAGGAATGTGGACGTCCGCCAGAAGGATCATAAAATATTTTCCATGTTAATTTCTTCCAACGATAAAGACTGATAAAGATAATGCTTAAAAATTTGAGTAATTATTAGTTCTTTTCATAATTCAGAATGTTATTTATTTTGCTTTTGTTTAAATGTTAGAATACTTCATTGTTGTATTGCAGTTATATTGTGTTTGAAATTCATAGTTTTTCTTGATATATTCATGTTATTTAATTGTATGCAATCGATCTCAGAGCCAAAAAACAATGAGGTTTATTTGTGTTTTGATTGCGCATTTGCTTTGAATTAAGGGGATCAATTTTATTTTCTTAATATTATAAGCAAACAATAGGATATATATACATATATATATAAATATATATATATAAAGATAACAAGTCTGGGTTATCTCGCTCAAATATTTTGCCCTTTGACCTAAACTCGTTAGAGTGGAAATAATTTGCTCAGTACGCTCTTAATATATGTTCACATAAATAAGTCCGATAATTTTTGTGATTGGATTACAGTAGTATAATATAATTCAGACATATCATGTTCTTAGGAAAATAACCATAAAAGGTTGTGCAATCCATGTAAGCCTCATAAAGTTTCTTGAAGTGGAAATTTCTACCTGAAATAAGTGAAAGGCTCATTCAAAAGTTTTAGCTCATATTTATAAAATACTTTGCTTCTAGGTGTTTCATACCTTCAAATATTTGGTAAATATATTACGGTAATCATAAATTACTTAATATTTGCACAAAAATATTATTACTCTCATAAACTTGAAGAGATAAATGAGGTGTTTACTTGCATATATATTTTACTTGAGTGTTTCTAGTAGACTTTAATGGGCAATTCAATCCTATAAAAATAATGATGATAAGAGAAGTCATTTGTACAATGTGTTGAAGGAGTGAAAGAAAGATTTTTTCTGCAAGTTTTTGCAAAATATCAAGTAAATGGATAAGAATACAAACTAGTTTACATTGTAAGCTATATTTGTCTCTTCATGAAATTTGATATTTGCGCATATGAAGAAGCATAAGGATGAAAATTATTAGTATGACAATAAAGAGTCCTTCCCAACCGTGTATAGGTCTTAAAGGTTTCTGAGCGATCATAGAAAATACGATTACATAAAATGTTGACGTTGGATACCGAGCGTAAGAGTTCTATGTTACTTGGGAATACACGATGAAGATCCAAAGGGAGTCCCCCTCCGTTTACTCTCGAGGTATAAAGGATCCTCTGAACCGTAGAGATCAAATACTCAATCTCATAGGCTTTCACATAGGATGAGGATGTTGAAAAGAGCCAGTCAAACAGCGACAGCAATATGTTGTATGCTTCGAATATTATCTTCTCCACCATTTTAATAGCGACTATTGGACATAAGTAGAATAAATGGAATGAAGTCTCTTTGGTCTCTCTGCAAACAATAGGAACTTCGTTTACTGACATATATATATATATATATATATATATATATATATATGTATATATACCTATATATATATACCTCTCAATCTATATATATATATATATATATATATAAATGTATACATTTATAGGTATAAATAAATACATATATATTATTATTCCATTTCTCTAAAAAAACCAAAGCAATTGTATTAAATACATTAATTTTTATTTTAAATATATTATTATTTTTTTCTTTCTTTAATGTATTACATTAAAATTCACAATACACAATAGTTTGCAATAAAAATAATGTAATCCTATGGATTAGAACAAGAAAACAGGTAAATATAAAAAGGATTTAAGTATGATTAAAAATGAGGTTGTAATAAAAATAAACAAATACACTAAGAAGCCGTCCAGGCAGAATTAATAGGTGTGAAGCTCCATCAATTCTTCCTTCAAACACAGTACCATCGTTGGGGAGTGGGGACATCGTTGATGATGTCCGTGCATTTTAATTGAAAGTGTTCGATACCGAGCGCAAGACCTCTATGTTTCGTGAGACCACACGATGAAGACCCAAAGGGAATCCCCCATCGTTTACTCTCGAGGCATAAAGGATCCTCTGAACCGTAGAGATCAAATGCTCAATCTCATAGGCTTCCACATAGGATGAGGATGTTGAAATGAGCCAGTTAAATACATTAATAGATACTATAATATATATATATATATATATAGAATAGCATAGAATGTAGAAAACTTTAGAATGTGCACATTATATGGTTTAAATCATAGAATATATTCATTCTGTAGCTCTTGTTATGTAATTCATATAACTATATTTTGTAAATATTTTGTGTTCACCAAAGACTGAGCTATAAAATAATTAGAGTGTCTTTCATTGTAAGGTTCAGGTTTCCAATACAGCTCGTAGCATCCTTAACCTCAATCAATTTGTGTGATCCTCCGTTTGTAGACACTCTTATGGTCTCATATCCGGGAGCCGCCTTATGAAAGGACCTCCGAAAGAATAACTGCTTTATCAATATACCCATAAAAGAAGGAATGACTCATAAATAGTACTGATCATCCTTTTAGATAGGCTCTTCTCACACTCATAGTAAAAACATTCACCATCTTACATCTTCTGTCGAAGAATGTTATCGATGGGAAATTTATGTAAGGCTTTTGATCTCCTATGGAGGGACAGTATTGTCCAAAGCCACTCTATCAACGCGTGACACACCGATTCACTGTTGAAAGCAGACTGTCTATAGAGCGCCTCTCAGACAATATATACCTGAATAAATGAATAGTATACTAATTGTTTTCTTCAATATGTTCATATAATTCATATTGTATTCTTAAAATAGGCGATGCGGAATTTTTGTTGCTAAAGGCTTCCCGGAGGACAAAAAATTCGGTATCGCCTATTTTAAAAATACAATATGAAATATATGAGCATATTACAGAAAACAATTATAATATTATTAATTTATTCAGGTATTTTCCACTCAATTACATTAAATAGATATTATATAAATATATGCACTGAAAATAATCTTAATCTTGTCAATTAACATGTGTTTATCATTATCATATTAATACTTATAATATTTATTACCTCCGCCGAAGGAGGTATTGTTTTCTATAGCGTTGGTTTGTTTGTTTGTTGGTTTGTCAGCAGGATAACACAAAAAGTACGGAACGGATTCGGATGAAACTTGGTGGAGTTGTTGGAAATGTCAAAAGTAACAAGTGATTAAATTTTGGCATCTCTGAGTGCCGAATTAAGATGCAAAACGAGCTATATACTAATAAATATTTCAAGTTAGCCTACTCTGCCAATAGATGTCGCTGTGCTGTAAAATCGGGGCCCGGGAGCGTCTTCCTTTCGGAATTTCCGTCGAGGGGAACCCTCCCCCGTCCCTCTACGCCGCCACAGTCGTGAAAAATCCGCCTCAGAAGGTTCATAAGGACCCTGTGACGGCGGAGGTTTGCACTCTCTGAGTGTATAAATGCCTCTAGTTGTATTTAGTTTTACATGAAATGATATTGTGACATTTCACTATATTATATGGGCAAGTCATAGAATTCATGTTTTGCTTCTTATATTAGAGTAAGTGTAAAATCATTTATAAGCGTTACGAGAAATTAAATATATATGTCTATCTTTTTACTTTTCATCAATCAAAAAACGTTAGTTTGTACATAATATACAATTAAAAATATTTCGTATTTGGACAATTACGGTAACATTTGAATTTATATATCTTACCACGGCAAGTTTACTATGGACAAGGACACCTTTTGCAGTCTCCATGGACATGATAACGGACGTGAAATATGCTTTCACAGTTGTTGCGGGTCACATAGGCCTCCCTATCAGATATTAGTCACAGGATTTGACAGATGAAACGTTGATCCCATCAATCCATTTAGGGATTGAATAGGTTTCTTTTCTGCTTGTGATTAATTAATTGTGACTACATAACATAGTTCTCAAAGCTTGTGAGCACCAAGTACAATCACGGATTAATTATCCCACAAAAAGTTAAGGACCTCGTAATCCTCTCTGGAGATCCGTTTGTTTTTCTCTTCCTTTTCTCATCGGTATTAAAAAATCGTCTTTTATGAAAACCATTCTTTTGATGGTGGCTCAGACTCTTCTGGTGAACTTTATCTTGTCTGTCAGCCTTGATGAAGTAGATCGTGTGTCCTGGAGATGATGAAGGGATGCAGTAAGGGTTTCAAGGTGAGAACAGAAGTGGGTAGGCCCTGATGGACTTCAATCTGGGGTTCATCTTTCCTTCAATTGTGGGACTTATAGATGCTATAAATGGTGCTAGATGTGTACTTCAGTTTGTCTGGCGATCTCCTGGGACGGATGGCTTATGTCATGAAGCTCAATGACTGTGGACCTTCTTCTCTCTTTTCTGTATGATTGGATATTACAAATATCCAAAAACTCAAATGAAGTGTTAGTTTCCATTTAAAAATTGAGTGGAGTTTCAAAATGTCGAATGTATTTAACACCTAACAAACACAGGACAGAAACAAAAACCTAAGTAACATCATATAAAAACAAAATTGACTTGTAATAACGAACACTGAGCAAAATACTTTGCTACAATAATTAACAAAAATAATAGAATGTACATATTCTATGACTTAGAATACATGTCTTAAATCTATAGAATGTATACATTCTAGATTTGAGCTATAGAATGTGTACATTCTATAGCTTTCTACATTATATACAACATATATATATATATATATATATATCCATTTCTCTAGATGTATTCGTAATAATTTACCCTTACTAAGAAATATCCTGACTGTTATTTTGAACTGACCGGCTTGTATTAAGTTGTTAAAATATTTTTTCAAAATGCCATTATCTTATATATTCATAGTTTATAGTCTTACTCCTACAAAATTTCCTCTCTGAAATCAATAACTAGTCCACGAAATAATTTATATTAATCTATGATTTGTGTATACTCAATATATAAGCACTATTAGCTGCTCCTATAATATCACGTTGCCTTTATAACTGAAGCAGTATTTGGTGTGCAGAAGCCATGAAAATGAATGAGTATTACCACCATATAAAATTTGACAAGAAAATCCTATTGAAAGAAGGCAGAAGCGAGAATAAATTTATGAGCATCATAAAATTTCAATCCATCAGTGTAATAAGGCATGAAAAGTTACCTTTAATCAAAGTGGATCGCTTATAGGAAATATTGATAGAATAATGAATTTATTCAATAGTTTAGATATAATATAACATACCAAATTTACATATTTTTTGTGCGCATCAAATATCATGGAGAATTAATAGATTGCTGTGTTTCGTAATAAAGAAGATGATTCGCTATTTATGTATGTGACTAAATTACGTTGTTTCTATGGGTGTTGCTTAATTTCGTAATATTGTTCGAATATTTATAATTTTGAACAACCCTGTTTTAAAACGATAGAAAATGAAGGAAATAAGATCCAACAAATTTAAGAACAATATTTTAACAAAAACATTAAATTCAATAAAGCCTTTTCAGGATAAAATGAAAGAGAAAACAAACTTGGCTAAACTGTTTTTAAAAATATTAAAAATCTAAAAAAATTATGTTTTTTTAATATTATGACTTTATATTGAAATATAAACCTTTGTCGCTATGAAATAATATTAATTCAACTAATGTTAAATAGTTGTGGATACTGATATTTCTATTTACGTAAAAAACTGACTTCTGAGCTAATAAAAAATTAATTAAATATCCTTTATTGATTTTTAAAATTATGCAATAACTTACAAATAATAAAAGGAATTCTTTGCAGACTATATGTCTTTAAAAATAAATATTAATTCAAACTAGAGGCATATATACACTCAGAGAGTGTGTACCTCCGCCGATCCCCACAACATTCCCAATCAAACATTCTCCCTTTCACACGCCCGATTTTCTATCTCTAATCATTGTTTCCTCTCTCTTAGCTCATTTTGCATATTAAAAGAGCACTCAGAGACGGGAAGAGGAAGAAGTTTAAGCTACGTCACTGGGTTAACATAGTCCTGAGATGATATATGAACAATAATACGTCAATGAGTATTTTTTTAGCGTTTGTTCTTTCCTACTCCCTGAATAGAGACCCCATTTCATTTATTATTTTGCTCATTTTGCATATTAAAAAAGCACTTAGAGATCCCAAAATTTAATCACTTGTTCCTTTTGGCATTTCCAACAACTCCACAAAGTTTCATTCGAATCCGTTCAGTACTTTTTGAGTAATCCTTCTGACAAACAAACCAACAAACGCCAGTGAAAACAATACCTCCTTCGGCGGAGGTAATAATTCTAAAATTCTAAGTTATTTTCGGGATAAAGTCAAAAATATTCTCGGGAAAAATATAAAATATTTTGTGGAGTTGATAAAGATATAAAAGTTATTTTCCTATTGATATTCTTGATATTTTTGCAAACAGTAGAAGAGAGTCAATTGCAACCCAAATTGAAAGTAAATTTATAAATCTGCCTCGGATCCGAATAAATATATATATGGTTATGCACTACTGCAATTAGTATATTATCTTGTGAGTAATTCATCTTAGATCATATCCAGATAAAAGCTTGTAAAAATGTATGCAATGCTAGAGTTATTTATGTGCACATATATATATATTTCCAAAACGATGGACAAAAAGGAAGCTTTATTAGTGAATATATTTATTGATAAGGCTCATGTTCTCATTATTTTGTCGGCAAAGAAAGGCCAAAATTCATTATAAAAACTCATGTAAAAACATACTAACATGAGAAGCACAAATTGATTTGAATTAAACACTAAAAATAACATTTTTTTGATCAAATTCGAAATCCATATATATACAGGGTGATTCACTTAAATTGAGACTCACATATTACAAACTACAATCTTTGTATTAAATTTTACATAAATAATTTTTAAACAAAAATGATAGCACAATGTGTAATTTACAAAATGTATTTCAATAAATTTTCACATATCCTCCTTTGGACTTCACTATAGCTTTGAACCTCCTCATGGTGGAGGCAACACAGGCAGGAATCTCTTCCTCAGACAAAGATTTTCACGGTCCAGGCCACCCACAACAGTCAGAATGACGGGTTTTATCTTGAAAAAAGGAAGACATCCCCGTGCAGCTGAGGACTCTCTTCAGAAGGCAAAAGCCACCCTCAGTCATGGTCTGAGCTGAGAAGAGATTCCTGCCTGTGTTGCCTCCACCGTGAGGAGGTTCAAAGCTGTAGTGAAGGCCAAAGAAGGATATGTGAAAATTTAATGAAATACATTTTGTAAATTACACATTGTGCTATCATTTTTGTTTAAAAATTATTTGTGTAAAATTTAATACAAAGATTGTATGTAGTTTGTAATATGTGAGTCTCAATTTAAGTGAATCACCTGTATATATTTGTTGCATCTTTTTTAAACAAATAGAGGTATATCCTGATTTAGATAAGCTTGTATAATCTCATATCCATCTGCAAGATAGTGGTTATGTATTTACGCTTAATTACTTATATTATAAAGATACTTGACTACCACCTACCTTTTAGGTGTGTCTTATTTTGTTAATTATATGACTCCTCCTTGAGCAATTACAAGTAACTACAGTTGGCTTTTTTTACAACTGGATGGTTATATGGGCATGGATGATCTTTTATAAATTAAAAAGGCTTTGTAAACCTAAATGTATATATTTATAATCCAATTTGGCTTTTTAAAATGATAAAATAACTTTAAGCATGTTTTATTCTTTATTCGATTCTATGTTCATTTTGGTTTGTTAGTATTAGTGTTGTTGTCAAAGGAAGAGCTTACAAAGTAATAATGTTTGGGAATTCCTGAATGCCTATCGCTTTGATTCATACTAAATACATATTAGGACTTAGCTCAGTTTGTTTGACTCTATAAGCAAACACGCCTATCACAGGCAGAAATAAAGGGAGTTTATTAATTGACAGTTTTTCTTTTTATAAAAGTTTCCTAGCCAAGTAGAAGTCAATAAGTATTTTTATGTTTATACAATATGTATGTTCCAGAAAAAGTAATGTGTTTCTTTTCTTCCAAGCCATTAAAGAAACAAATTCCTTTATGACATTGTCAGTCAAGTTTATTGGGAATTTCTAAGAACATAAAGTCAATGATGTATATTCCTTATGAAATAATAAATGTGTTGGCTAAAGACTTGAATGTGAGCACTATTTTTCTCCAGCCAATGAACGAACTCATCCAAAACATCATGATTTCCCTATTTATCGTCAATTGCCAAAAAACTAAATGGAAGAAGTGTGCTCATTTTTTGGAGCCAAGTTCCAATGCAAAGATAATTATTTGACACAATTTTAAGTACAGTTAAAAAAATATATAACTTTTCAAAAAACTTTCCATGAAAATGTATATATCAAACAGCGTTCCTGGTGGTGTGATGATGAAGCTGTCCTAGGGGGAAGGGAATATGATGCAACAAATGGAGAAAATAATGTAAGTGCCATTCAATGGATATTTTCGTATCCTCTATCTTGGTGTTGAATTAATAACTTTCCCTTAAATAAGATAATCTAACCACAATATACTTTTCTTGTTGGTACAAAAATCAATTCAATTAATTAAGATGAGGAAAGAGGAAAAACGAAAATGTTTTTATGGGACACAGTCCTAGGAGTTTGAGTTTAAGCAAAAGAGATGTGAAAATACATTAAAATGAAAGTGTATTTAAATAAAAATAATGTTGGACGGGCGATAAAAATGAAAAAAGATGAACATACAATAAAGTTAAAAAAATAATGTGGATTTTTTTGTTGGTTTTCTTTGAAAAATATTAAAAAAATAAATTAATATTTTCTAATTTATAGTTTAATTTCCCTATAATTTAATATTGTTTCAGTTATAATATTTATAATCTATGAGTTTTTAAATTGGCATCCTTATAAGCGCTATATTTGTCATACTATTCAATTTTTATATGTATAAATCTTGAACAAATATTGAATTTTATACCAAGTAGAATATAAATGTTTGGAGTCTATCATTACAAAAAGTCATTATGAATAGGAGAAGGAGATAATAATCATGTTCTAAATTTCAAAGCACCCATTTGGGACTTGATTAATAAGTATCAACACAAGAACTTTGACATCAACAGTAACTCTGTATCTTGAAAATATCTCCAAACCTCTTGAAAATGAAAAAAATATCCAAAAAGTCACTTTTTCGGGACAATTTAACTAGAATGTAACTTTTTGTGCCAAAATACAGCTGAATAAATATTTTCAACAGGGAACTGAAAAATAAATTGTGCTTGGAATGGGCAACAACTTTTTAAACCGGACCCGGATCGGACAAAAAACAGACTAGGTCATTTGCTATAAATATATGCAAAAAAACGGGGGGGGGGGGGAATGAAGAAAATACTTACTCTGCTATTGTCAAAACGGTCCAGTCATTTTAAGAGGCCCGGTAGCCCAAAAATAGCCGAGCATCGGACCAGGCTCAACCAGTTACCCAATCGGATCCTAAATTCACCCCATTAGAGAATATTTGAACACTACTGTTTCCCCTATAACTAACTCTATAATTGTAGACAATTACTAATTTATAAATAATTATATTTTTTTAAATAACACCAAAACTCCTTCTCTTCATCTGCAGCTGGATGTCTCAACGGGTTTAACAAGAGATCGGTGATATGTTCCAGAGTTTGATATGAGAACCTCTTCCTACGGTATTCTCAACTCCTCTCCCTCAGCCGTTGGACCCGCATCTTTCTATGGTACCACACAGGATCCACTCATTTGGAAAAAAACATCCTTTGCTCTGTCTTTTGACATTAAAAGTATAAATATTCCATCTCTCTCATACTTACACTCCAGTCTTTCTCCAATGATTGCTGCCGTATGATATATATATATATATATATTATATATATATATATATAATCCAATCTATTTTCTTAAAATGATAGCACCCTTCCGAATCCAACTTTTTAAAAGTTTAGTCATTATTATAATTATTGGATTACTGATTGCCAATTATTTTGATATCTGCTATATTGCAAAGAGTTTCTCATTGCATTTGACCCTTTATTACCCGCGAACCTGGGTTAAAGCTTGATTTATCGTGTATTGTAATTGTAACAAAAATACAAATTCTTATCAATAAAACAAATATAATTTTTAATGCTGTGCCTTTATTAAATTATAATTATGGAGAGATTGATTTTACAATGGGTCTGTTCCGTTCTTGTATCCATTAAAAGTCCTGAAAAAAGGGAAAATATATAATTAGCTTATTTAAATGATAATATTGTATATGTTTTTTCCTTACCGTTGGTTTTACGGAGCCGCATCGCACGGTTTTCATCTTATGAATTTGCTCAGATGCAAGTTTGGACCTCTCTTCCGCCTCTTCCATGTCCTGTTGGACCTTCCTATACTTGGCCAGATTAATGGCTGCAATTTCCTCGGCCTCTTCGATCTGTTTCTTATAGGAATGGATCTTTTGTTGCAACTTGTCCACAAGATCTGTCATTCGGTCCTGATTCTTCTTGTTTTCCTCAGTCTGGAAAGAGAGCTCCTTCACTCGCCTCTCCCCGCGTGTAACAGATTTGTGACACTCCGCTGTCATCATTATGGTCTTGTTCAGTTCGGACTCAATGTCCCTGATACGGGATTCCAATTTAGCAGGGATGCTCACTGAAGCATTGGCGGCCTGGGCTGAAGCCTCTTCCGCCTTCACAGCAAGATCTGATAAATTATTATCTGTGATTCGGATCATTTTCTCCTGAGTCGAAGTATGATCCTGCTCGGCTCTCAGCTCATCAGCCAAGCGACCTGCATCCACCATGGCCCTCTTGGCCTTCTCCTCGGCAGACTTGGACTGACAAAGGAGATTATCAATATCCGCCTGGATTTGGTTAATGTCGCTTTCCAATTTCCGCTTGTGGTTGAGAAGACTTTGGTTTGTCACTTGGAGTTCAGAGACCTGTTCCTTGCTGTCGCAAAGCTCTTGTTCAACCTGATGCTGTCCTCGCTTTGATGCCTCCAGAAGAGCTTTGGACTCCTCCACTCTCCCCCAAGGGCATTGACCTTCCTTTCTGTCAGTCCCAACTGTTCCTTCACTTCATTAGACAACTTACGCTCTTCTTCGATGGCAGAATTAATGTCAGAGAGCTGAGAATGGGTCCGTTTGGTGGCTTTTTTAGCTTCGTTATGTGCCTTGTTTGCGTGATCAAGGGCGATTTCCATTTCATTGATGTCGGATTCGAGCTTCTTCTTCATTCTAAGGATTTCCTCCTTGGCTCGTACCTCGGCTTCAAGGGACGCTTGCATGGAGTCCATGCTCCTCATATAGTTTTTCTTGTGGTGATCAAACTCTTCTTCCTTCTCACGAAGTCGGCGGTCAATCTCCTGTCGGACCTGAGAAATCTCAAGCTGAGTCCGAAGTACCTTGTTTTCTTCTTGTTCCAGGGCAGCTTCAGCCTCCTCTAGAGCAGCTTGAAGCTCCTCCTTCTCAACCTCAAGCTTCCTTCGTGCCTTGTCCAAGTCATGGATGGATCGTCCACCCTCCCCCAGCTGGTCCATTAAGTCCTTGATCTCATCAGCCAGGTTCTTATTTTCTCGCTTCACAGTGTCAAGGTGCTCTTGTATCTCTTCATTAGCTGACTTGACTCTAAAGAACTCAGAGCTAAAGTTTCGACATTCTGATTGAGAGGCCGTAATTTCAGAAGACAAATCCTCAGCCTTGCACTTCCACTCATTAATGACCTTATCAAAGTTCCTTCCTCGCTTTTCAATAATGGCAGCATTGGTGTTTTGTCGCTCACATTCAGAAGTCAAGTCCTCCAAATCAGTCGACATCCTCATTTTGCTTTTTTCCAGAGCAGCAATTTTCTCTTGAAGTGCTGAGATGGTATCCTCTGCCTCACGGAGTCGAGAAGAAATCTTGGAACGATCACGCTCAATTTCTTCAATGCGAGCAACCCTTCAGTCTCATAGCGGGTCTTCCAGAGAGTAACGTCAGCAAAGGCCTTGGACAACTGTCTCTCAACTTCCTGTTTGGAGTCAAACTCTTGGTCCAAATGTTCCTTGATAATAACGAGCTCATGCTCCAGGTTTCTCATTTTACCAAGTAAATTGATACGCTCCTAATAAGAAAAAAATGATAATATATTACTAGTGGGGAAAGTATAAAATTTGATCTTACCCTTGTTTCAGCATCTGCCAAACGCTTGGAATCTTCCAATTGAGTTGTGAGACTTGTTTTGTCTTTGTTGAGCGTTGCACAAAGCCTCTCTCCCTCTTCCACGTGGTGAACAAGATCACAGTTCTCAATCATAAGCTTTCTTTTGCTCCATCTGCTTCATGAAGAGTTCGCTGCTTTTCTTCCAGGCGAGCTGACATTTCGTTAGTAGAACCATGAATTAGCTTTCCATTCTTTTCCAGGGAGGCCTTTTCAGACTGCTCTGACTGAAGTTGAAGAGTAAACTCTTCATACTCTTGCATTATGTTATTCCGCTCCTTTTCCACCCTAAAGGACAAAGTAAAATTGAAATGTGTAAGAAAAAATTTAAAAAAACTTTATATTTAATGTTCTTACATAGCCTTTTGTTTGTTCAATTGGTCCATATTGTCTGCCATATCAGAAATGGACGAATTATGCTTCTGGCGAAGAACCGCCAAAGTTGACTCATGGTTAATGTTAGACTCTTCGAGTTCCCTCTTAAGCTTACTGAGTTCCTCCTCACGCCGGGCATTTAGGGCAATTTGAGCCGAGGTATTGCTTCGGTTTCCTCCAGCTTCTCATGAAGCTCTTCCAGTTCCCTTTTCAAATTACATTTAGCCTTATCTGCTCTGGCTCTTGCAAGTCTCTCAGCCTCCAAGTCTTCGTCCAATTCTTCGAGACGAATGTTAAGCTCCTTGATTTGAAGATTGAGCTTACTTCCAAGAGTCTGCTCATCTTCAATTTTACTATTGAGTGAGCCCAGTTCCTTTTCCTTTCGCTGAATGACTTGGTTCAATTCCATGTTATTTCGTTCCAGGTCAGAAACTGCCTCTTGCGTCAACTTAAGATTACCTTCTATCACTCGCTTCTGCTTCTCAATGTCATTCCTCTGTTTCTTTTCTCTTTCCCATGTATCTTCAATTTCATCCAGTTGCTTCTCCAGTCGGAGTTTCAGTTTGCTCAAATGATTGCTCTTATCCTCCATGGACTGGATCTTCTCTTCTTCCTTCTGCTTGATCTCAATGACATTTTTCTTTTCACGGTTCAACTTGGCAACGATTTCCTCTTGGTGAGAGATTTCATCCTTCATTTGCTTGATCTGTAGATCTTTGTCCTCTTTTGGTTTTGAATAGAGTTTAATTTCATCTCAAAATCCTTCACATCCCGACTCATGCTGGATTGACTGGTCTCAATCTTCTTAAGGCACTGAGTGAGTGACTCGCAGGCCTCTTGCTCAGACAAAGCCTTTTGCTTGGCGGCTATGATTTCCTTGTGGTAGTCACAAGTGACTTCTTCAATTTTGGCAATTTTATCTAGTAGATCCTGCTTGGCGTTGGATCCTCCAGACAAGGATAGTTTGATTTCGTCCAAATCTTTGCTAAGAGTTTTGTTCTTAGACTCAGAAATTTCCCTTTCCTTGATTATTTCATCCAGATGCTCTTGAGCATAAATGATGCGATCTGCCAGCTCCTTTTTGAAGTCTTCAAATCGTCCAGACTTAAGTCTGGGCTTCAGGGTCAACCAAATTTGCCACCAGGCCCATTTTTGTCCCATCATATAGTTCCTAATGGTGCGTTGGATGCAAAGAAGACCCTTTTTGTGCTCCCAGAGCTTCTTGTAGACTCTTCGAGTCCCATATCCCCTAATCCAAGACTGTAAAAACGTAATTAGCCCATTCACCCGATCATCTCTCATTTCCTCCATTTGACCCAAAATCCCTGCTCTGAAGAATATTTTGGTGTGTCCATATTGAAATTGAGCCAGGGTAAGAGGAGTTTTCTCCATTACAGCGTGCGTTGCAGCGATGTTCTTTTTATCCTCAGTCACTGGGCGCTTTACCATCTTCATGGCCTTGTGTGCCTCCTTTGGTGCCAAAATGGCATAGCGTTGACGAAAGTCTGCATAGATAACTCTGTTGGGGAAACCCTTGGTACAAATACGAATACCTTCCAGTACACCATTACATGTCAGCTGATGCATGACCAAGAAGGGGTCAACCATACCTGGCTTCTTAATTCCGTTTGGAACGATGCAACGGATAAAGCTGGGCTCTGTAGACATGAGCATGTTGATCAAGTTATTCAGCTGATCCTTGAAGTAGGAGCAGACGGTCTTAAAATTAGCCATTTTGGCTGCAGTCTTGGACTGACAGCGACTCTCTTCTTCCCTCGGCGATGTCCTGGTGGAGGAGCATCATCTTCTTCCTTCGTTTGTCCAGGATGGTCCGCATAAATCTCACTCAGAAGCTTACAGGCCTTGGACTTCTTGAACAAGTCAATGACGGTGTCGTTGATGGGATCCCTGTTTTTGTCCAGCCATCCAGTAACATTGTATGAGACCGTCCCGGCATAGTGCATGATGGCAAAATGAGCATCTTTGTCCGTCTTGGAGCAGGCTCGTTGGAAGTTGTTGTGCTTCCCCAAATGGGTTGCCTTGAGCTTGTCCTCTAAGGTTTTATCGCTTGCCTTTGGATAAATGGTTTCCTCCTCCAAAATAGGAATGACACCCATTGGCTTTTCAAATAGGTCAATGCAGGCTGCCAGATCCATTCCAAAGTCCACGGAAACCCACTCAATTCCTTCACGCATGTATTCTTCTTGCTCCAAAACGAACATGTTATGATTAAAGAACTGTTGAAGCTTCTCATTCACAAAGTTGATCATGAGCTGTTCAAGAGTATTGAACTCAAAGATCTCAAAACCAGCAATGTCAAGCACACCAATGTAATTGACTTTCTTCATGGTAGGATCAACGAGAGTGTTGTTACACATGTCTACCAAGTAACGGAAGAGCCGCCCAAAGATGTTTTTGATGATGGATCCCACACTGACCATAACATTCGTCACGTTTTGGGACTTGTTCACCCATTCCATTCCAACCTTAATCTTGGGTTGCAGAAGCGATCATAGAGCTCCTCAGCGCTGTCGCACCAGTTGAAGAGACTCAAAACATCATTGCCGGCATCCAAGTTCTTGGCTGTGGTGACCTCTCCGTGTCCATTGAATTCCAGCTTGGAAAGGTGCATGCAAAGAGTTGAGACCTTATATACCCCATATTTTTCCTCCTTGGTGAACCCTAGGATGTCAAAAGCTTCGTCCATGATGTTCATTTCCTCAGCGTCATCAATTGAGTCCACCTGAACCTTTCCCATGGACATCAAGGGGTAGTCGTAGATGTCTTCCGACAACATACATGATTCTCTTAGGTCCACGGTATGTGTAATCATGAAGTAAAAGATGTGATAAGACCGTTCCATTGGGGACTGGTACGTGACCCTAGACTTTTCCAAGAGATACGTCTCAATGTCTCCTCCAGCCATTTTGCCTTGATTGTTAAACCAAACACGGATAAACTTTCCCTAAAAAACAATAAAACATAATTAAGTGATGTATTACAACTACAAATAATAATCAAAATAACTTACGAAACGAGAGGAGTTGTCATTTCGAACGGTCTTTGCATTTCCAAAAGCCTCCAAGACAGGATTTGTTTGCACAACCTGATCTTCCAGAGATGCCTTCTTGGCGGTTCCTTCTTTCTTCTTGCCCCCACTCGAGGCTCCCACAAACGCAAAATAAGTGATGACCTTCTTGGTGTTTTCCGTTTTACCCGCACCAGACTCTCCAGTGATAAGAATGGATTGATTCTTGTTCTTCATACACATTGAGTGATAAGATCCCTCAGCAATTCCAAAGATGTGGGGTGGAACCTCATTACGTCGCTTCATGCGGTAGATGTCCACGGTTCTTCGTGTGTAGATAGGGAATCTTTTATAGGGATTCACGGCAATACAAAAGAGACCAGAGTAGGTCTAAAGTAAAAATGTAATTATTATTCATTATATAAATTAAAAAATCAATAACACTTATTGATAATATTTGAAAAATCTTTTTAAAATAAAAAGTGTCCGATGAATTTAGGATCTTTTCAATGTGTTGATTTCAAACGATCGTCTCTGTTCTCAAGTAGACCCAAAACCTCAACACTGAGAGTTGTGAATGTTTGCAAGCAGATATTTAGTTTCCCCATTACATATTTCTTTTTAAAATAATATTAACAGTAATTATATATGTATATATAATTATTTCAGCATTTATCTCTTGCACATTACAAATAAAATTGATTTAACAAAGATTGGTAGCATTCAAACAGATAATAATTTTACAGAGATGGAATCATGTTATTTGCAAAAAAATGTTATTTTTTCGACAACGAAATAATATGACGTAATCGTATTTCCTCGATCGTTTTGTTTTTATGTAAGTATTAAATACCTCCTTGAAATCACATTGTTGCTTTGCAATATTTAGCTAATGTCATTGTATTTAATCTGTTACACAAATTGTTAATTTAGCCATTAAAATTGATTTATAAAGTATTTATAAAATATACTAAACAAACAACTGCATATTATCTTAAGCAGTTAAAGAAAAGCCTCAGCATTTTCAATCATATATTTTTATCTATTTAGTTCGATGGACTTGCATTCCCGTGAATATAAATAAGCATTATAGTGTTGAAACTAGTAAACAGCACCTGGGATCAATCATATTTTTCCATAGATTAAGTCTCGTCACCTTATTCGATATAAAAATTTAGATAATATCCGAATGAACTTACATAGATGAGTTGTTCAATATAGCGAGCCTTCAAATTGAATAGAACGGAGGCATCGTTCAAGTAGGTCAGATTGGACATGTCATCGCACATATCAAACTTGGGGGGATTCACTTGGGCAACTTGATCTTGCTTGTACTCCTTCACTTCTTTGTTTTTGTTGAGCTCAACCTTGATTTTACCCCCGGAGGTATCCTGGATGATACCCTCCAGGAACTTTTCCTCGGAGTCATTCACCCAGCAAGACCGCTTGGGATCATAGGGCTTCTCAGCGTTCTTCATTCTCTGCTCTTGGGAAACAAAGAGATAGGGAGAGGGATCGGGATCCTCATCCCCATTTTTCAAAACGATCCTCGTGCCAGGCATGACGAAACTCTAATTCGGAGAAACTGAGTAACATGTATTTTTTATGCATTGCTTTATAGTTTTCCATTTAGAAGGGAAAAAATCCAAGAGTGGAAAGTATCAGTGTTTTTGCTGATCTCAGCAATAATTTGTTAACCTCCTTACTTGCAACATAAAATTTATTGAAGTGGAAAGTAAATTCCACAAAATTAAAAAGTGCTTTCCTACTTAAACTATCAGTAAAATATAGGGATTCCTTACAATTAAACTGATCCATTTATAAACTAAGTATACTTCATTAAGTATCTTAAACAATATATATATATATATATAGTTGGCATTGTGTTCAGTGTTCGATCAATTTTTATTTGTTCATTTGAGTGTTCAATTGTTAACCATTTGTGATCTTCCAGGGTTGTTTTGGAATGCCAAAATCTTTTAAATGTTTATTAATATATGTACTCATATGCAATTACACAAAATATCAATATAGTCTTTAAAAAACTTTTACGTATTTGAAGGAAAGGTTCAAATCCCCGCCACCACTTCAGCACTAGCCGATTCTGGGGTATTGGGGTTCAAATTTACCCTCCAATCTCAACGACGGAGTGTCCTCCAATTATGAACATTTTGCCCGACAGTTACAATAACGGGGTATTGGGGTTCAGTTTTACCTACCAATGGGCCTCCAGCCCTTCAATTTACAATGATGGGGACTTAGGAATTGAAACTCTTCGCTTTGTTTCTCTAATTCTTAAAGTCTTAATGAAGTCTTTGAATCTTTTTGCCAATTATCAATTTGGTTCCACCAATCTCAATGATGGGGACTTCATTATATATATATTTTCTCATTTATTTACTCCATTTATATTAAAAATAGTATTTATACATTACGTAGTTGTAATCCACTCAAATTTGGGCCCTTTAGCCATGAGTCATCATTTCCCTTTTCTATGTTGGGTCATTTCTTCTGGACAACAAGGTTTGCATGTGTAAATGTTGGATATTATGTTATTATATAGGTAGCCTAGTGGATAGTGAACTTGAGGGACAATTACTTTAAGAACCTCTAGAGTGCTGGTTTGAATCCCGGGTGCCAAATAGGGGAAGATTTATGGGGAAAGTTTTTTTACTCCATTACATGGATTACTGTCTAATTATTGTGCTATAATGTTATACCGTAGAGGCACGATTCAGGAAACCACAAGGAGAACAAAAAAAGCCCAAATGAAATCGACATTAATTTGACATTTAGTACATTAGACTCCATGAAAACATTTTTTTAACCATGCTATTATATATATTCTATTTCTGATTTGGCTGCCGTTTTTGAGTGTCAACTCAGCTTATTTCCATTTTTTTCATCCATTATATATATATATATATATATATATATCATATTTGTCTTTGCTTTTCAAAATCGAAACTGAAATACAAACAAATCAAATGACCTGATATCGGATTCCACTTTTGCCGGAGAAAGGTTTTAGTTTCCACTTCAGAGATCTGTAAAAACCATATCCCTGGTTTTCAAAACTAATATTTGATAAGCAAACATCGAATGAAGTAAAAATAATAGTGGGAAAGTTTTTAAATCTTCTAAGTCTCCCTTCGTCATGGGAAAATAATTTATAATTCATCCTGTGGAATCGCTGATGGGTCCAAAATCACGCCTCAATTCCAAATCTCGGCAGACCTATTGAATTGTATTATCCTAGCAATAGTTGCAGATTTTTATTCAATAATACAATGCACGCTATCGTGGATTGTCCTCTACTGAAGGCGATCAAGCACTTTACTTATCTTAACGTTTGTGGTAATATAGACTTAAATTCGAACGTGATTAGAGCTACTATTCTTTTTGGAGCATTCAGAAGAAGAAGGAAGATCTCTCCTCATCAAAATACTGAATAACGAGCCGCTGCAGCGGCTCGTTTTTCAGCCCTCTCAATAAAAATTCCCAATTCATCTGCGACGTCATGGACATGGGTTGGAGATTTGAGAAGTGTATTCCTTCAAATTCTCTTGAATACCTCAAACTCATCAATTGACAATAAGACGACATCAACGTTTTATAATGAATAAAAATAATTATAAATAAGTCAATTTATATCAATATATTATTCATAACATTTGTTATAGATGCGATCAAATTAATTGTTTGTTTATTTTTAGTGGGTGTCAAAGAAAATGTCCCTGTCAAAAAGTGTCCGTATCTTAGAAGTATCCGAGGTTAAGAAATGACTGTCTTACAAAGTCCTGGAGTTGGTAAGATCAAAGGCTCAAAAGGTTTATAATGACATTTAAAAGGTTATTATTCAAGGATTCCTTACCTTTTCAAACTAAATAATACATAAACAATCACATGTATTAAGAATATAATTTATCTCCGTAATTATCAAACTATTAAAAAATTGAACGCTGCATGTTGAACCCTAATCCAAAAAGGCAGATACGTGTTATTATATAATCTTCTGCAATCTTTTCAATGATCGGAAGGGATAATGCAGTTTGAAGACATTTAAAGTTTACTTGTGATTGTCCATCCGTCATGGATTCCAAGCAAGGACGAATTCTATGCCTTTATGTTTCAGGGGCTATAATAAACTGTCAACAGTCAGTTAACCTCTAACTTTTATCGCTAAAGTTAGTAAGTACCATTTTGAGGTACATAACGTATAATGTATTCGTGTATTCGATTCACCTTTGGATCCAAGACTCGACTTCAATTCGTACTATTTGATACTACCCTCAAACAAACAAACAATACTATACAAATTTTAATGTCTATCAAAAACCGAAACAAGATATCATTTTGTTGTATATACTCATCAAGATACAGTTAAAAACAGTAATTCATTTTTTCCATTTATTCAATATGCATATTTATCACGCTAACTAATTAATTATTTTTAATCTATTGTATTTCTTCCTTAGTGGTTTACTGATGTTGCTCGTGTGGGTCCCTTCAAAGAAGTTGAGAGGGAAGAATGCACATTATAAAAAGGTTGGACACGCATTTGAGCACAATAAACTTAAATTTATCCTTGGGGATAAGAGGTGTTAAAGGCGATGCCTTCACTTATTATGACATATAGTCGAGACCTCTTACTTTCAAAAATCTGTTTATCTATTGGTGTTATTATTATGTTACAAAACAATATTTTAACTTTGTTTTTCTATATTATACTTTCAAATAGTAACCAAAAGAATATATTTTGAGCTCCACACAAATATTGTATTACATTTGTTATGGATTTTTTACATTTAGAAGTCATATTTATTCCTTTTTAATATCAGTTTTTAGTTAAAAGGCATTAAATGCCTTAAAAGGCCACGCAGAAATATCTAAATAATAGATAAAATCTAGCATCTTATAAGCATATATTGCAAAAATCTAATGGGTCTTTGTTAAATACACATGCAGAATAAATACGAGAACATACAAAATGGTATCTTATATGTATATTATTTGAAAAAGGTCATAACATAAGTAAATATATAACTTTATGATCAAGTTTCCAAGCATGGCAACATAGTTTCAAAATGATTTAGGAAAGCAATATTTCTTAACAATGAATGTTAATGTACTATTGCTGCAATATATTTGATTAAATATTAATGATCCTCATTGTGGAGAAATATTTTCTATTTTTTTTCCTAAAGCAATCCTTCTTTTTAATGAAAAAAGCATGTATTGCCAATCCATTTTTAGACACAAAAAAGTTTTATCAAGACTTTTTTACTTTTACAGAATACAAATTATTATACTATCAAAGGACTGGTCTATATTTATTACAAACCTAGATGTGTATTTTTTCAAATTTGACTTCTATTTGATAAGAAATTAGAAGATTCTAAGACCTGCAATAAAAAGAACATTACTTATAAAATCTGTAAGAGAAACGTCCTCTTTTGCAAACTGAGCTTGAGACATAAAAACTTCTCCATTGTTCTTGGGAAAAGCTCTCCAAGATTTATTCTAATTGGAAGTAAATGAATATACTTATCGAAAAGGAATCGAGATATCATATATTATTTTTCACAAGGAGGAAAAAGGACATAATTATTGCCATCATTACCAAAACTCATTTTTGGTATCTAGGTTACTACATATAAAAATGTGTTTTATACGATTTGTGATCAATATTGCAATCAAACATTATCCTATCACGAAAAACATATAATATTGTTTTTTAGTTTATCTTCATCTATATTTGATTTTATTATGCTGATTTTTTTGTTATATCAACTTATGAAAAGATTGTTCAATAAATAACTTATTAATAAAGCTCTTAATCTATGACAAACAAGACTATTTAAGACTATATGAGAATAAGCCATCGATTATGTATACATTAACACATCATTCATGCATGTACTACCATTCATGTCATCATTATCATCCGACATCAGATTTTTTGGACTTATACCAATCACGTATATCAAATTTGTGTTTGGAATAAAACGTACTTACAATAATTAAGACCAAGATCCCCCCTTAATATTGCTTTATAATTTAGCGAATGAATTTTTTTACTAATATTAAATTGTGATCGCCTTATATAAAAAAATAAAATTATCAACAGCATCTCGGAGTGTTACATTCACACATTACAAGATTATGTACTATATATAAGATAGAAAGTATGTCACAAAAAAATACTCGCAATAAAAGTAATTACTTACTATGTAATGAGTAAGATCACATTACGACAATCTGTTAATAGATTTGATTACTTAAAGTAGGATATTCAAATATCTAACGTACTTTTGGACTTATTATACTTGTTAATAAGGTCAAAGGTTATGGGTTGAATGAAACATACATGTATACTTGTGTGTTAACTACAGCTTGAATATATATTTTGCCTCTTGATTAAAAAACAAGAGTGCAACTTCAATTAACCGACCCAAATATTCCGACTAATTCATTTTAGTTTGGCCATAAAAATAACTCAGGAAAAATCAATATAGCGATGGATCAAGGATTACAACCCCTTTTATTCATCCCTCTCTTGAATAAAAGCGGATAGTATCTGTCCATCGTCATCATACTTTTGAAGGTTTGCAAAACAAGTTGAGTCACTTTTTTTAAATTAAAGAGGTTGTGTCATTCATTGTACAAAGTCCGTTTAAAGTTTGCTCGCCATGTTAAGGGAAGAGAAGGAAAAAGAAAATAGAATAAGGGATGAAAAGAGAATGAAGAAATAGAGGAAACGCTTTTTATTGTTTTAATGGTATTTACCTTCACTAATGGATATTATCCACCTAAGAAATCACAAAACGTTGTGATCACTGAAAACAATACTTATCTTCAATAACAACCATTTATCTATATTTCTTTCATCCTCTCCTCCTGTTTCTCCTTAGTTTATTTCTTTAAACTCAACATGGCTGCAACTTAATATTTATATGATATTATTCCTCCGAAGAGTATTTTTTCACTGGCGTTTTTGGTTTGTTGGAGTTGTTGGTTTTATTCATATATTTTTAAACGTATCATTTTGATGAAATTTTTTGTTTTTGATCTGTGCACAATTCCAACTAGAAGAAGCGTAACATCTCTTTGAGCAGAATTGAAATCATAATGTATAATATAGCTACTAAATTTTTCTAAAGATTAGGGAACTACTTTTCAATATAGCTGTGATATGGAAATTGGTAGCAGGGCTAGCAATGTTTTCCAAGTGGGCCACATTTGGAATCCAAGAACTTGAGCTGGGCCGCAAAATTTCCGCGGACACTTTTTCAAATAAGTATTATTATGTTTTTAATTTAACATAAGTAGTATTACTATTAGTATTATTAGGCCTTACTATGCCTATTATTATTGCATTTCAACCTATTTTATATGACCTTTTTAGCTTTCAAAATTGAATAGGCCTATAAAAATGCACACAAACAACTCTCTGCTCCATCTCCTTTTTTAAAACAACAAAAAATAGAACATTTAACTCATCATTTTCATTGTTCATATTTTGGCTGCTAAACAGAACAGGGCTATTACCCACTGCTGCTGACTTTAGTGAGAGAAGTGGCCTTGTTTGCACAAGATCTCTGTTGTTTGGCTCATAAGATGTCAATGCAATCCTAAGGCATGATGAATTTTGTTGTCTGTTAGGGAACGATAACTTTCTTAATTGCATTCACGTGAGAAAAGGAGCAAGTGTATTTGAAAACATGTTGTTCCGGGCCGCATCTGGGAATTGAATAGCCCTGATTTATAGTAAGTTTGACTCATTTAAAAAACAAAACATGGCCTTGCGCTAAAATGTTGAACATCTTATAATGTTTTTGCCTTGTCATATATGATTTCCCTCAATCATTTTGCTGTATAAAAACATCGCCCATTGCCATAAATGCATAATGCATTTCTACCTTTATTCAATTAATAAAGTATTCAAGTGATGTGTGGAAAATGCATTGACAAGTCTTGCACTTGGGCTAAGGAAGAAAAAAAAGGTCCACAACTTCATGGTACAAAAAATAATTGACTTAATATATGATGTATGAATTATTTTGAACTGTATGAAGTGTCAAAGGGTTTTTGTAAAACTGTTTTACAATCATTGAGGAAAAATATGTTTGATAATATAGAAATTAAATTACATAAACATAAAAAATATATGAAGTTATTGAAATGTAAGTAAATATCTATCATCAATTTAAATATCCTGAGGTCATTGGCAAAAATTGCTGATGGAAAGAAGTTCACGGCCCAACTTCAGGTCTCAGCGGATCTGATTAAATTTTACAGGTTTGTAAGGATTGCAGAACCCTATATAATAGCATTTTACATGATTTTGCGGATTGTATAGCAGTAAGCATTTAAAAACGCTTTGTGGAGCTGAACCTAAGAGGATTAAAGGAAAATCAACCAACAAGTAATGTAAAGCTGTTGTGCTCTTTGGCTTAAACAGTGGTAGCAGTTCTTCGACTACAAAGACGATCAACTTTGAAATCCTCAACGCAAAGGCCCTCATCGCAAAAAAGGATTACAACGAATGAACCTCTTCATCCCTGGGAATTGAAGGCAATTCTTCTATCGGCTGCGGCAAGGTACGCTGCCTTAGACCTCAAGATACCTTTCCTCTTCGACAATTCGTGGACCAGGGGATCGGAAGAAATTAAATACTTCCCTTTGGTAGCGCTAAGTCATCGAAAATTTATTAAATTATTTTAAAAATATTTAGGATTTTAATTAGTTGCCATCTTTGTTTTATAATTTTACTGTGATATAATGAATTATATTATTATCCGTGATTTTAGTTAGATGTCATTTGTATTATATAATATCATTGCAGTGTAATGATCTGTTTAGTTATCAGTAATTTTAATTAGAACGTTCTCTGTTGAGGTACAAAATTTAAACTATAATGTTTATTTGAGTATTTTTTTACGTATTTACCTCAATTTTAAATATATATAATATATTTTTTGTATGTGTTTTTAAAGAACTGTGAAAAAAAAAAATCTATCATCAATCCCCGATGCAACCGTTACATATGTTGAGCAATTAGAATCTGCTGATTACGTACATATCATATTTTAATGATAAAGTATGTTGCATCAATTTTTAAATAAAACACGGCTCTTGTGTTCCTTTGTGTTACGTTTTAGTGAGGATTTTTAGTACATTTTGGCCTCTTTAGTATCTTAATGATGTAAGTCCATCAACTCTCTAACTGTGCCCGAATATAAAAGGAATTGGGACCGTGGATCTGTTTTTTCGTTTCCGAATTGTCTTATAGAAATATTATTATGCCCTTTTGTTGATATTGAATTAACGCCAAGTTATAATATAATATATACGTATGATATTAAAAGTTATAACATATTAAATAAATACTCTTTCAACATTTTTTTGAAAAATTAAAGTACTGACAAAAGCCAATATCAAGGCTAAGCCTACGGGACTATGATAAGCTCTGAAAGGGATCTCTACGTTATTTGAGTTCTGACAAATGTAATAGCAATCCATAAAGAATAAAATCTGGGACTCCTGAAGGGCTTTCCAGGACCCCCTGAAGGACATCATTGCTGCTGGGGAGACAACATTGATGATTAGGAGGGCCAATGCATGGTATTAGGCTTACTCAAAATTCCTGAAATATATCGTATTAAAATGCCAGGTCCAGAGTGTGCAAATTTTTTATGTTACCTGGAGTATCATTATATTCGGTTATAAAGATAATTTTCTGGCTAATCATTTTTACAAGATAATACAGTTATTAAAATAAGATTTTTTTATTTAGAAAAGAAGCACTTTGATCGTTTGAATAAATAAAATCACATGAATCTTAAAATGTTGCATTCTTTACATAATATATATTTGTACATTTTGGTTGATCAATGTTTTTATGAAAAAAAATCTGAAGGGAAGATAGCAAAAATTCAATGACTGCAAGATGGATAATTCAAATTACCAGTTTTTCGTACTCTTTTTCATTTTTGAAATAATTACTCTATTTTATTGTTGTATTGTGCAAGGGAATTGTATTTTTCTTGTACAGCAGACCACTATGCAAATACTGTAATCCATCAATGACACTCTTTTCAAAGGAAGAAAATAGAAAAGTTGGCATAGGCGAAGGAATTAGTACTTGACCAAGTTTGTATAAATAACGTAAAGGAATAAATAAATTATCTAACGCCTCACACTGACATAATGTGATGGCATTGATGTTGGCAACAGTTCTTAATATGCTTAATAAATTACAAGAATAAAATATGCTTCATTTAGGAAGTAGGGAATTACTTTTGGCCTTTTTTCGGACATATTACTATTTTATATTGCTATACACAAAGGATTAATTATATTGGTTGAAATTTATTTTAACACAATAGTAGACAAAAAGAAATATATATTTTGTAATATTTGTAATATTTCTATATTTTGGACTAAATGTTTTTTTAATTTCAATGGGAGACATACATTTATTCAATCAGACAATAAATCCATAATAGTCAACCAAAAAAAAATAACCACATATTATTCAAAGACTAAAAGGAGAAAGACATCTAATATTGTAATATGGTTTTAAAAAAATATGATTTATAAAAAATATAGTGTAAATGCATCTAAAAAATTTTCTTAGAGATATGATATTCTTTTAAAGCCACTACCGCTATCCTTTTTTGTGGTTCTTGAACCTGGCCCTCGCCAGAGTAGATTGAAATTTAGCAATGACTTTCGATGCCAGTCTCAGTTTAGGATCCTTAGTTAGAAAGCCATATAGGATCTCGTTTGGGCTCAGATCCCTCCCTATTTAATCCGTTATACCTTCTTTTATTATTTTCATAATATGGGCTAGATCCGTGCAATCTCGGAACTGATGTACAACAGTTTTGCGGCTTTCACACAAGGAAAATATGGCCCCCTCATTTTGTAGCAGACCACTCGTAAAATATACCCCAGAGGAGATTCTGTACTTTAAATACTGTTCCCTCGGAATTAACATGGGGTCCAATATTCCTGAGATTATGTCCTTGAAATATGATGCGTTCTTTGTTGGAGGGTTTACTGTATCCAATATTTTTTTTTCCTCTCGAGTTGGGAAGTGATAAGTAGGTAGTTTTTCTTGATAATCCGGTTAGATACGGGATATAGATTCTCCTTTGTTTTTATAACGACGCCGTCTGCAAATAATTTCCTAAGGGAAGCCTTTAGGAGAACAACGGAGGGGTGGTCGACGTTTTTCAAGCTCAGAACATCGTTAATCGTCCGGAGGCCTCTTTTTTGGAGAATGGACCATGGAACCTCAACTTTATTTTTTGGACTAAATGTATCCATCTTGAGAAGTCGAAGACGTTGAATTAATTAATGTATTAATTATGTTAATGTTGTCTTCTAAGTATTTCTCATATAGGAGATAATCTAATGGAAGTTTAATAAAATATGGTATACAATTATAGAGAAATAAACTGAATATATTTCAGTAATCCTATAATATGCAAAATTGTTTTGATATCATTAAAATTGACCTAGAAAACATATAAATAAACAAAATCACTAACCTCGATCGAATTCAATATATAAGATAGATTATCCCATGTCGATCATTTATGTTTCAATATTAGTAAAATGGTGCATATATAATGCAATACAAGAATATTCATAATACTTAAAAGAGGTCCATTTATTCCCTCAGTTTCTTAGATTTACTGAGAAAAATAACCCTTGTACATTGTTGTGGCAGTCATCGTATTATGGCTATCTTCCCTTCAGATGATTTTTCTTAAAAACATTGTTCAATCAAAATGTGTGAATATATAATGTAAATAATAAAATGCTTTTAGAAACATACAATTTTATTTATTAAAACAATCAAAGTGCTTCTTTTTAAACAAATCCTATTAAGACTTTATTTAATATAGCGTAAATACATATATACACAATACCGGGTGAAGGAGCAAAAAGGGCCGTATTTTATGAATAACTTAGTTCAACTATATCTCGGGATAGAATTAATGAATTAAGTTGATTTCACACTGGGTCCACCGTCCAATACTTCTTATCACTGAAAATGGCAGTATGGTTGGCCTTGGCTTTTTCCAGGTCATTCAAAAGAGCTTTATAATGTTGGAGGTGGGTCTCTTTTATCTTGTCTGTCACAAGTGGCCTCTCCACCCTCGCTCGGCTCTTTCTCCCAGCCTTCTTCAGGGTCTTGTGCACTTTCACGAGCGAAACCCCAAGTTTCCGAGCACTTGCCTGCACCAACTCCCAGGCTTCCTTTTCAGTCACTCAGACTTTTTTTAAGGACGTAAACAGTTTGCCTGTTCACACCCAGTTGATTTGATATCTTAGAGGTGTTTTCCTGGCATCCAAAAGTATGTACATGAATTGCTACGTGTGGGTCTTGTTGTGAGTAAATTTTTCTCCAGAACTAGAGCAGCTAGACAATTGTTGGGATTTTTTTGCTTTAAAGCAGAATGTTTAATTTATCAAATATCTCGAAATTATTTCACTGCGTTTACGCAATCTTAACTAATTTTACGAAAACGGAGTGTATAATCTTTTTCGTTACACCCGGTAGAGCATATTCATATAGTACATAAGTAATTGATATTGAGGCTGTCCTTATAATGGGTTCCTTGAGAGAAAAATCTTAGTTATTAAAAAACTAATAATACGCCATATTGCCTTTACCATTCAAAACCACACACCCATGCTAATGTTAATATAATAATAATTATTACATTTACAATTGCTTATCACCAGGAAACTTCCTTACGGGTATATGAAAATCTATATGCCTAATCCATTTAACAAGATTGCTTCCACAGTACCGAATATTAGGAAAAATATAATAACTTATTTAGAAAAGTGTGATTTTGCTGTGTTTTCTAATACACTGGTAATTGATAATATGAAATTGGTTATTGACAACGTGCAGGGATATTAAAGGCTTAGGCAGTAATTATTTTTTATCCTTTTCGTACCTCCATTGCATCAAAACTATTTTTATTAGCAGCACTTTTTTTTAAATGTCAAAGCTTTAATAGCTAAAAGGTTATCATCTCACCCTGCTATTAGGCCGTGAAAATTAAGGACAATCATTTTTGCTGTAGCGGCAAGATGCGTGGCTCTAGACATCAATATCACCTTTATCATCAATGAAAAGTGAATTTGGGTGGCCGACGAAGTTTGCAATTTCTTCTCATGTTCCCTGACTGATTAAAAACGTATTAATATACTTTTAAGGAAATTCAAGGATTTTTATTAGAACCGTTTTTATAATTATTGTTATTGTCAGATATATTGTGTTCTGTTTTAATATTGATGAATTACTTTTATATTTAGGGAACTAATTTCAAACTACAATGTTTATTTATACATTGTATTATGCATAATTTTTCTGAATAAATAAAGTTAAAGTAAAAAACAGTTTTTGTATTTTATTTTGCCAGTTACACTGAACAACAGCCAAAATGCTTCCACGACAAATTGAACTGTTTTATTCCACATCAAGGCCACTGAACAAGAATATGATGTCTAAAAAGTTAATTGGCTCTCCAAAGAATTTGCCTTGAGCCGTAGGATTTTATATGGCCTGTCGTACTGAAACTTGGTTTAATGTACATCATAGTTTCATGAAAGCTAATGAAATCTGATGGCTTTGTTATTTAGAACATCTAAAGCATGATTCAAGTCCAGTATATAGTGGCATTGCAGTGGCAAAAATCAAAGCAACAACATAATTGGTTCATATATGAAATCAAATTTGCATAATATACAAAATTACCTGTTCCAGGTTTGTGTTCAGTTATCTTACTCTTTTGCTGGTTCGTAGGCTTGTGAGATAGTCTCAGAAAATACCTCACAGTTGTGTGAACAAAGCCAACAGCTTCTGCAACATGTGTGGTCAGGTAACTTTTTCATAAAAGAAACGTAAGATAGATTTGATAATAAAAAAGCCTACCCCCTCTACTTTGGCTACAAGATTGGTGACCAAGACAAAGATGGGCGCCGCATGTTTGTTGTAATACCTGCGCAACAAATATTCGCCAGTGGCTGAGCAAAACAGGCACCAAATGTTATTTGTTGTTCCTATGGTCTGTAGGGAACCTTCCAGCGACTGCTACTTCTGTCTGATCCCTACCAATCAACAAAGGTTTAATGATGAAGAAGCTTCAGAATGTGCAGTAACCCTGAGCCAGACGGCCAGTACCCCATCAAGATTATTTGCCATTAATTAACATTCAGAAAACACTGATGATCAGGGTTCGACAGCTCCTGTACCACCAAAAAGTGTGGATCCTGACTTCAGTCCATCACATGCTGAATCTAGCGAGTCTCACATGTTCATACATAATGAATTGAACGATTGTGTTCGTGATCTGGATCTGCCCAAGTCCAAGGCCGAGGCTGCAACAATGGAAGCTCTTGACAGGAATGCTTCCATCTTCAGCTTCCGCACCAAACAAAAATACCTTGAACTATAAATTTCCAAGAAAAGTGGTCTTGTATTTTGTCATAGAGTATCTGGACTGATAGAGCTCTTGATGTTAACTATGATCCCAGGGATTGGGGCCTCTTCATCGACTCATCACAGGCAAATTTAAAAGCTGTCCTATAAAGAACTCGTAGAGAACTTGCTGTCAGCTTATACTAAACCGGGCTACAACCATAGAGATATAAAGATATATCTCTTTATATTCCCTTCAATAGCAGAGAAACATCGTTCAACTATATTCTGTGTGTCCAATATAAACAAAGTATTTTGTAAGACGTCATCGTAAGCTGATCATAGAGATATGATCCTATCTGTATGATCAACTTACGATGACGTAGTACAAATTACTTTGTTTATATTGGACACAAAAATACAGATGAAGGGAATAAGCTCTCTATATCTTTTTATCTCTATGAGATCCCTGAAAATCCACTTTCTCCACTCTCACCCAGACTTTTCCACTGAAAATTAGGATACGAGTATGTGAGTGATAAGCATGAGCGTTTCCACAAAGAATTTACAATTATGGAAAAGAGCCACCAAAGGACATGGACTAGATCCATGTTTGCAATCTTTTGTTGCGCGTTATGGCGAGATGCGACATCAAATGAGTACAAAAAAACGACTATAAAGCATCCAAGTCTACTCATCTGTATAATAATTCACCAATCTCTGTCCGTCCGTCTGTATGTCTGCACGCTATCTCCTCCCACATTTATGGTCAGATTTGAACGTCGAAGGTACTTACGGAATCCTTGGGTCAAGGTGGACCTAATAAAACTATTTGAAAAGTGATGGGACCAGAAATGAAAAAAAATGTCATTGGATACACCTTTTCTGATTTTACTACCTACTTTTCAAGGTAAAGAAAGGAAAAAAGAAAAAGAAAAAAGTATCTCATGTGACTTAAAACATATTATTTGTAGAAAGTCAAACTTTTTATGAGGAATGTTTGTACAAAACAGAAAATTATTGTAACTCATTTGACATTTAGAAAAGGTTTACTAAACTTAAAAATGCTATTTTACTCTGAAGCGAACAAGTCATCTTCTACAGGCGAGTAAAGTTAACTGATACAAAAAAGCTATTAAATATGCTAACATTACACACTCCATTTTTCTTTGTTTTTACAGAAAACTTTGTTTGATTAAAAACATCAAACATACGTCTGGTAGTAAATTACATTTCCTTTAAATTAATAATAATTATTGAAGTCTGTAACTCTCACATTTTCAAGAAATTTGCGGAAAACTATATTTTTACTAAAATTTTAAAACTTTGACCTCGTTGAGCAACCCCGTAATGTTGACCGATTTTGTTCAAACCTTGTATGTCGTCTTCTTTTATCACCAAGAAACACAAAATCCACAATGTTGCTAACATTTCAAACATTTGAAAAATAAGAACAACCCTAATGTTCATATTACATAAGTTTCTTAAAATTTGTATCATGGATTTTGTGGAAATAAAATAGGTTTTCTAACACCTCTGCCGTTATTGTCGGAGGACGAGTTCTCACGAATTGCATCACTGCTTGAATTCGGAAAAATTATGGAATGGTTCGAGGGCATCTTTGGGCTAAAAATCAATGTAAATAAATCGGAACTCTTATCAACCAATAGTTACATAAAGTCATTTAAAGATTTTAACATAAAAATAATATTAAAAACTTCGGAGTCACAATTGGAGAAGGTGCAATGGATTTTAACAAGGAAGAAATAATAATTCGAATAAAGAAATGTATTTGCCATATCAAGAGGTTTGGTTTCCACAGGTGGGAATGAATTCAGCTGTGGAACTCACATGTGATACCAAAAGTGACTCACCTTTTAAGAATATGTGAATTTGATGACAAAATGGCAGCATCATTGGATGACTTTTTGATGAATTTCTTGGACCTTAAATACAAAAAAAAAACGTATCAATCAAAAGAGTCACCACTCCCAAAAACCTTGGAGGTCTAGGTGCCGTATGTTTTAAAAGTTTCTGGAAATCCCTTTTAGCTTAGTGGGTTCTAAAATGTTTTAAAAGAGCAGACTACTGGAATTCAACAGTTTCTGAGGAATGTTTTAGTGCACAATACTCAAACTATGGGGTGCGATGCACCGTAGCCAAACTATCTAAGTTAAAGTTCTGGGATCTTTTAATGAAAAACGTTTCAAATACTTTTTATGTGATCGAGATGGGATTTGGAAATTTTACGCCTCTTAAGGGATCATCCATTGGATTCCATCCTTCGCTACAACGGATAAACTCTTGTTTTTATATTATTGACTTTCTAAAACTCCGAAGCAATCTACTCGCATCGATGGTATAAAAGAAAATTATTGCAACACAGAAGGAAAAGTGCAATTACCATTTTAACTTTAATTCATCGTGCTCTTTCAGAGAAACCCTGTCTTTAATTAGACTCCGTGAATTAAGAAACATATGGAACACCTCATCACTTACTCTAATAAAGGCTGTTTAAAAAAGAAGAAACTTAAAGACATTAGAGAAACAAGCAGTAAAAATTTATCAAAATCACCTCATCACCCCTCAAGAAAAGTGGTTCATATATCGTGTCGTCACCGGGACTCTGGAGGCGTCCTCATTTCTAAGCAAAGACAAAATGTGTTGGTTCTGCAAAGTGGAAGTGGAAACAACTACTCATCTCGTATACGAATGTAAGGATCTGCACCCCATTTACTCCATGCTTAAATTAGACCTTGAAAGGAATTTTGGAGCTTCGTTAGAGAGAGATGACTTTTTTACTCTCACGTCGAAAAATATAATGCTGCAGCATGCAGTTAATACAAAACTACAGTATTGCATATATATAATAAAAGCGAAGGAAAAAAGATATCCTGAACTCTATTTTAAATATTACAACACGATATTTACAGCTTTTATTAGGTTAATTTTGACCATTTTCTCACTTCTCTAATTTTTTACTGTTTAAATCTATTAAGTTTTTTATGTTTTTGCTTGATATGTTTTTGATTTACTCTATGTCTATTATTGTATAATTTCCATTAATTATAGGAATGCCTTCCGGGAAAAAAATAAAAATATATTTTAATAAATTTGTTGTGAGAAAAAAAAACAGTTGTTTTAAATTAGTGTATTTCAAAATTAAGAAATCAGCACAACAAATTTGGTAGTAATTGGATTATATGGTTCCAGAAGCAAACGACTTTTGAACATTTGTTGTTAATATTATCTATATACTATATATTTCATTTCGATATCCAAACCTTGTAATATAAATGCTCACTTTCTGTAATAAATGGCCAATTATTTCCTTATTGCTTGGTTGATAAAAACAAAATATTATCAAATAAACGAAAAAATGCAATTAACACTTAACTAAAGATCAGTGCTGTGAATCCTGGAAAATGACTCTTGAAGTGGAAGGCTTTAGAATAACATATCATTTCCAAGTAAAAAATATAATAACTATTAAGTTTATACATCCTTTATATATCGGATACCCAACCAGTTGATTGCGATTTACCAGTTGATCAATAACTAGTTCTATGTTGATCGTAAGGCATTCTCGATTTTTCTCCACGAGTGGTGTTGAAAATAATTGATGCAATTAATATAGCAATAAGAAAACACCAAAACGTACAAAGATGGATATTTTACTGCCTGAATATTTGCACAAGTTTCAACAGTATTTATTGCATTATATTACTTGGCCCGATCCATGTTCAAATTGATAACATCGCTGCAAAGTAAGCTCCTATGAAATTCAGAAAGAGTTCGGCATTTCTATTTTATATGAATCGAATTATCGATTCGTAATATTATATATTTATAATTTTTAAGATTAAGGGGTCGTGTGCGTTTTACATTTCAATAAAATATGCCTAACCTCATATCCAACTTGAAGATCCTATCTTAATGAACGTTTTCAGCTAAATCATTTTTTTTGTTGTTATTTTTGACTTATTATATCACAAATCTTAAGAACCAAGTCTTGTGATACCTCTTTTGACGTTGTTTCAATTAAAGGGTTGAACAAAAAATGTGAATAAAAAACCGTTCATTTTTTGCATAGTGTTAAGCTTGGAATTTTAACTAATGTAAGTGTATTACTTCATTGGCTACAGTTGCTTTATAAGGCATTGTTGCTTTGCGATAAATTAGAGGTCCTTTATGAATAAATAGACGTAGTGGGTCTAAAATAGGTAATAAACTCTAATGTAAATACAGAGATAAAAGTTGCCTAAGATGAATTAAGTTAATGACTTTTTTAAATAAACCTATAAGAATGAGAAAAATAGATAAAAAATGGTTCATCAACTCACACCTGTTTATTTTTGTCATTCAATTATTATTTAAATGCAATGTCATCATTTCCTTGAATTAAGTTTTTCTTTTCTTTTTAAACCTTTTTATATTTATTAAAGGGTAAAAGCCCAAAGGTTAAATAACGTTTGGGTGTTTGATAAAAGGCAATATCTAATAAATGATTTTATCCTCTTTTCTATAACACACATATACTTACACTATGGGTTTTCCAATATATATACAGGGTGATTCACTTAAATTGAGACTCACATATTACAAACTACAATCTTTGTATTAAATTTTACATAAATAATTTTAAACAAAAATGATAGCACAATGTGTAATTTACAAAATGTATTTCATAAATTTTCACATATCCTCCTTTGGACTTCACTACAGCTTTGAACCTCCTCATGGTGGAGGCAACACAGGCAGGAATCTCTTCCTCAGACAAAGATTTTCACGGTCCAGGCCACCCACAACAGTCAGAATGACCGGGTTTTATCTTGAAAAAAGGAAGACATCCCCGTGCAGCTGAGGACTCTCTTCAGAAGGCAAAAGCCACCCTCAGTCATGGTCTGAGCTGAGAAGAGATTCCTGCCTGTGTTGCCTCCACCGTGAGGAGGTTCAAAGCTGTAGTGAAGGCCAAAGAAGGATATGTGAAAATTTAATGAAATACATTTTGTAAATTACACATTGTGCTATCATTTTTGTTTAAAAATTATTTGTGTAAAATTTAATACAAAGATTGTATGTAGTTTGTAATATGTGAGTCTCAATTTAAGTGAATCAGCCTGTATATATACATATAAATAAATATATATATATACACACACGCTAGATTGCTTATTTATATCCAGTCGAATGAAATTCTGTAGAACCCTTTGGGCAAAAAATTTATAATTGAATCATTTTTAGACATCATTGAAAGGACTGTGGCAAATTACAAGTCCACACGTTACATGATTTTACTGATTGCCTTGCGGTGTGTGTTTTAAAGTGTCCCAATAGCATTTTGAAAGCCATTTTATTGTTTGTTTGTCCCAAAAAAAAAAAAAAACCGATCAGATACTTTTAAAGCGATTACAAATACAATCATAAATGCAAAAGCACTTATTGCAAAAAGGTTAACTGTTAACGCATGCATCCGATAGGAGGAACTTTGAACCATAATGCTCTCAGCGGCGGCAAGATATTGAGCCCTTTTGCTACTGATACCGTCGCTTCTGGACAACTCCGGGACCGTCGCTGCAAAAGAAATCAAGTACTCCCATCAAAATCAGAGCATCTTTTAAAAATAATGATTTTTTTGAAATTTAAAAAATAATAATAACTAGAGGCATATGTACACTCAGAGAGTGCAAACCTCCGCCGTCATGAGCCTTCCGAGGCGGATTTTTCACGACTGGGGAGGCGTAGAGAGACGGGGGAGGGTTCCCCTAGACGGAAATTCCGAGAGGAAGACGCTCCCGGCACCCAATTTCACAGCACAGCGACATCTATTGGCAGAGTAGGCTAACTTGGAAAATTTAGTAGTATTTAGCTCATTTGGCGCCTTAATTCTGCACTCAGAGATGCCAAAATTTAATCACTTCTTCCTTTTGGCACTTCCAACAACTCCACAAAGTTTCATACGAATCCGTTCAGTACTTTTTGAGTTATCCTGCTGACAAACCAACAAACAACAAACTAACAAACCAACAAACGCCAGTGAAAACAATACCTCCTTCGGCGGAGGTAATTAGTTTAATTGTTGTGCATTCTGTAGAAGTTATTTATTTGATTTTAGAAATTTATTTTTTAAATCTTTTATGAAGTTTTAATTAAAGACTACAATGTTTTTTTTTGTAATTGTGTATCCAAATACTTAAATATGTATTGGGATACACAATTATTTAATGTAAATAAAGATTTAAAAAAAGTATTTTGTAACTAATACCGATAATAAAGTCTTGTTTGGTTTTAGCATAATTTCAAAAGCCTTATATATTTCTCCCGTATCTGTTCATCCTTCTAAAGTATTAAAACCTTGCATTTTAAACTAAAAGTAATTCAACTATATTTATGAAATATTTATTTTCTTAAATAATTAACATGCAATGCTTAAACTATAGGGAGGACGCAATTGAGGGCAATTATTTTAAAGTACTTGCGGGTACCTTAAACTAAGAGCCCTTTAGTTTTGCAAATATTCAAACCAATTATCCACTCAAAGTGCTTCTAATTGAGCACAAATATTCACAAAGACACGCAACTGCAATTTGACATAAGGGTTACATGGCATGAAATAAGAGAATTTAAATTACATATTATCTATCCTGACTGAAACATGACTTCTGAGTGACTCTACTTATTTGAATTATTGAGCACATGATTGAGTAAAGTTGTTCCTTTCCCTTAGTAGTAGGTTTCCCTCTCGATCCAACTTCCAGGAGGATATTTACGGATGAGATACTTTCGGCATTCATCGTAGACGAAGATGAGAAGGGAAAAGGGCATGGCAGGGAACCACCAGTGAAGCTTGAGTGGGTACATGCGAAGACCCTTGTCCATGCCAGGAGTGTAGGAGAGGAAGGCAGCCAGGGCTGTCTCGAAGATCAGACCGAAGTTCATGAACATGTTATTCATTCCCTGTTGGAAGACAGAGTTACGTCGCGTCTTACAAATGATGAGATCAGCCCACTGGACGACCACAATGGAGACGAAGAAAGCCGTGTGGCAAGTATACTCAAGGGTTTTGCGATCGTGGTAGGTCCACTCCTGGCCAAAGGAGTCTTGGAGATCATTTACAGCACTGGAGTCCCATGCACGACGAAGTCCAAGAAGCTTTGAAGGATAGAAACCATTCTCCGCCAGGATGACAAAGTATACAAAGAACCCAGCAGAGGCCTGGATCATACCAATCTGTCCGTAGGTCATGGATATCAAGCGCTCGTTCACAAGTTTGTCTGTGAAGGGATTTCGAGGCTGGCGCTTCATAATGTCGGACTCAGCTTCTTCGTAGGCCATGGAAATAGCGGGGATCATGTCGGTACCCAAGTCGATACAGAGGATGGTAACGGTTCCAAGAGGGAGGGGTACATCAGCAAGGATAAACAGAAGGAAAGGAGAGATCTCAGGGATGTTGGAGGTCAGTGTGTAGGCAATGGACTTCTTCAAGTTATCGAAAATGAGTCGACCTTCTTCAACACCAGTCACAATTGATGCAAAGTTGTCATCAAGCAAGATCATGTCAGCTGCTTGCTTAGAAACGTCAGATCCAGCAATACCCATGGCCACACCAATATCCGCCTTCTTGAGAGCAGGGGAGTCATTAACACCATCACCAGTTACGGCCACAATAGCTCCCATTCTCTGGCAACCCTCTACAATTATGAGCTTCTGCTGAGGTGAAGTACGGGCAAACACAATTTCTGTGTGGTACATTAAAATATCGTCAAGTGATTTTTGAGCAAGATCCTTGAGTTCACCTCCATGAACAACAGCAGCATGAGCCTCGCGGGGATTAACTTGCTCAACGGGAATATTTTTCCTTTCAGCGATATCTTCAACGGTGTCATTTCCCTCAGAAATAATCCAACAGATTTGGCAATGGCCTTGGCAGTGATGGGGTGATCTCCAGTAACCATGATAACCTTAATACCAGCAGATCGGCATTTTGCTACGGCGTCAGGAACAGCAGCACGGGGAGGATCAATCATGGACATGAGTCCCACGAATCGTAGTCCCTCGATGGGAAAGTTGACATCATCAGCATCAAATGGATATCCTTCGGGGTACTTTTGGAGATTGAGTTGTTGATCGCAAAATCCAAGGACACGCTCTCCCAACCCTCCAAGTTCCATATAGGCACTATTAAATTTATTTTTCCAGTCTTGGGTCAATGGAAGCTCCTGACCATCAATTAGAATTGTAGAGCATCGTTCTAGGATACGCTCAGGTGCACCCTTCATGACCAGGATGTATCGTCGATCCTTCTTATCTTCTGGCTCGTGGATAGAGACTTGATATTTGTTGGTAGAGTTGAATGGGAGTTCACATGCCTTTTTATTTTTAGCTCTATATTGCATAACGTTACCAATCGTCAGCTCGGTGCATTTAGCAAAGCTGCCTCAGATGCATCCCCATTGACTTCCCGCTTTAGAACTGGAACACTTTCTTGTCCAACTTGAACTCAGCTCGATTGCAGAGTGCAGCACATCGCTCCAAAAATTTCCATCCTGGAGCATTTTTATTCATGGTTGTTCCGGATTGATCCTCAGATGTATCAGCCTCAACGATTTGATTGTCAAACCACATATGGGCAACGGTCATTCGGTTTTGTGTCAGAGTTCCGGTTTTATCAGAACAAATGGTTGAAGTGGATCCGAGTGTCTCCACAGCTTCCAAGTTCTTGACGAGGCAGTTCTTGGAGGCCATTCGCTTGGCAGTCAGGGTAAGACAGACAGTTACAGTCGCAAGAAGACCCTCAGGGACATTGGCGACAATGATACCAATGAGAAAAATGACAGCATCAAGCCAATGGTAACCCAAGATGATGGCAATACCGAAGAAGGTAACTCCAAGGAATACAGCGACTCCTGTGATCAAGTGAATAAAATGAGCGATCTCCTTGGCAATGGGAGTATCCCCACTCTCTAGTCCAGAAGCCAGACCAGCAATTCGTCCCATGACAGTGTTGTCTCCAATGTTTACCACAATACCGCGAGCAGTTCCTTCCACGGCATTTGTTGAGAAAAATGCTAGATTTTGGTTTCCAAAGGATTCTCGTGGGTGAATTCAGGAGAGCGAGACTGGGGCTCGGATTCTCCGGTCAGTGAGGAGTTATCAACTTTGAACCCCCTGCACTCTATTATCCTCATGTCTGCAGGAACACGATCACCGAATTTAACTTCTATAATATCCCCAAGGGTAAGCTCTTCTGCCTTAATATTTAGCTTTTCGCCGTTTCTTGACAGAGGGCATATTGGGGCACGAGGTTCTTGAAGGATTCCATAATCTTTGAGGACTTTGATTCTTGATAGTATGAAAAGACTCCTGTTACCACAACCACAACTGTTAGGACAATACCCAGGTACAAGTTATCATCTGGGGGCTCTTCATATGCGCTGGCCTGGATGGAGTAGGCGATGAAACAGAGAATGGCGCCCAACCAGAGGAGAAGAGCGAAGCCACCAAAGAGATTTTGGCAGAACTTGATCCATTCTGGAGTGGTGGGGGGAGGGGTCAGGGCATTCAATCCGTATTTTCGGTTGTTTTCTGTGGCCTGAGAAGTTGTAAGTCCAGTTTGAAGACTGGTGTTGTAGCGTCTGGCCAATTCATCGAGTGGAACTTTATGGACATCCAGCTCAAGCTCCTGCTTGAGGCTGTCCATTTTATCATTAGCCCTAGAATAGGAAATAAAAAATATACATTAGCAAATGTAACCCATACATTGAACAATGAATGATAGAAATAATAGTAAAACCATTAATTACCTCAAAAAAAATGTAATCTACTAACATGTGTTTTTAAGAGCTTCTCAATACTATTTTTATATAGTTAAAACAAGTGTTAAGTCGTTCATTTATGTAATGATATTTTTTTACTTTTACTTTTTTACATTTCTGTAAATATATATGTCGATAAACCCATTACTTATTTTTGTTTGTACCTAGTAATATTTTATTATTTTACCAAATTCGTCCTATGAAGTCACTCAAAAAGTAGACACACATATAGATTATCCGTTCAGAGAAGTTATTTTGATATATAAATATACGACTTAAATAAAAAAGCAATAACTAGGAGATTGTTTTAGGCGTGTTTAAAATATTATTGGAGCTACAAGATTTAAAGAGTTGTAATATAATATATCAATTTAGATAAATTATATTTATAATGCCAATGGACAGTACTAAGATTAATTAGTAAAGCCTGACTCACTTCTAATTATATACGGAACAATATATAAGATCATAATGGATAATTTACTTACTCTGATATATTTATGTTTTCTCGCACAGTTTTTATTGAGTACATATTTGGGTATAGTGCTTGTTAATATATTAAATTCATGTGGTTCTATTATTTCCATAGGCCCAACATGGACATTTGCTTAGCCAAAGACTTGAAAAGAAGGTTGTCTTGGGTGATTTAACATTTTTACACACAAAATAGATCTTTACATTAAATAAGTCCCTTCAATAACTGGACTTAACGCGGATCGGATGCATGTCAATCAACCATAGAGGCACAAAAAGCATGCTTCACTCTCAATATTATTCATCCTCATGGACAGACTTGTTGATTTGTCGTTCATCGTTCGTTAACGATGAACGACGAACGATTCTTGGATGAACGACAACAAACAACTCCTATCGTTCCTCGTTCGTTTTAGGCGTCAAAAAAGACAAAGATTTTTCTTCTTTATGATAAAAATTTCCTTTAAAAAAATTCATTTTTTTCAGAATGACGAATGACAAACGAACAATGAACAACGAACGATAACTTTTGGTCAACGGCAAACGAACAACATTTTTCGCGAACGTCAACAAGTTTGTCCATTCAAAAGAGTATCCTAAATTTGATGGTCATATTTGAAGGCTGTTATAATGTTTGTTCAATTACCAACAAATATAGCAATTCCATTGAACCCAATATCCAAACATTAAATTTTGAAGGATAAAGATGATGTTTTCTCTCCTTTAAACTCAACTATATTCTTGAAAAGAAAACAAACACATACAAAAATATAGATGATAGTCCTTTGTCCTTACGAACTCAAGAATTATCATAGTTTTATTGTCATTATTGATAATATTTGGTAATACCTATTTTATAGTCCGCTTACAAAATATTTTCAATCTAATATTTTATGCCATTTATATCAACGCCATAAATCAATAATAAATGAATACGCTACTCTCTCCATCAAAATCCCGGATTTAGGAGCGCGAACGTAGAAATGGGCTGGGGCAATAAAATTACCTCCGCCGAAGGAGGTATTGTTTTCACTGGCGTTGGTTTGTTGGTTGGTTGGTTGTTTGTCAGCAGGATAACTCAAAAGTACGGAACAGATTCGGATGAAACTTTGTGGAGTTGTTGGAAATGCCAAAAGGAACAAATGATTAAATTTGGCATCTCTGAGTGCAGAATTAAGATGCAAAATGAACTAAATACTAATAAATATTTCAAGTTAGCCTACTCTCGGAATTTCCGTCGAGGGGAACCCTCCCCCGTCCCTCTACGCCGCCCCAGTCGTAAAAAATCCGCCTCGGAAGGCACATAAGGATCCCGTGACGGCGGAGGTTTGCACTCTCTGAGTGTATATATGCCTCTAGTTAAATATGTGCCTGCAAGATCGAAACTCTACATAAACACTATCAAAAAGATTTTACGAAGACATCATGCATTTTTAACCAATCTAATATTTGATTTGTACTTTTATATTAGGTAATTCTTCAGGGCAGTAAATATGAACTAAAATGTTCATTTATGTATTTTCGCAACTGCCTTGAATATATTTTTACTCTGTTTCTGCATATAATTTCAGTGTATTTTATTTTTACATTGTATAAAATTTTCACAGTTAACCGAATAAAATGTTTTTAACCGAAAAAAATGATACATTGAATAATTAATAATGAATAATTTTATAGGGTTACTATATCTACAATATATACTACAAAGGAACCCAATCAATAATTTTTCAAAAAACATTATTTTATAATGACTTATAAAATTGACAGTTTATTTTTTGACAATTCATAAGATGAAATGAGATAACACAAAATGAAAGAAATACGTTATTTCAGAGAAGACAGTTTAATCAATATCCTGCACAAAAAGGCAGCTTCACAATCATATTTAAATTACAGTGGAACTGAGAGGATAATACATGCATTCGAAGATTGTAAAAAATAATTATATTGTTATTTCATACTATTTGCAATAAAAACAGCAATAACTAGAGGCATATACGACTCAGAGAGTGCAAACCTCCGCCGTCACGGGGTCCTTATGAGCCTTCCGAGGCGGATTTTTCAGGACTGGAGCGGCGTAGAGGGACGGGGGAGGGTTCCCCTCGACGTAAATTCCGAGAGGAAGACGCTCCCGGCACCCGATTTCACAGCACAGCGACATCTATTGGCAGAATAGGCTAACTTGAAATATTTATTAGTATTTAGTCATTTTGCATCTTAATTTCTGCACTCAGAGATGCCAAATTTAATCACTTGTTCCTTTTGGCATTTCCAACAACTTTACAAAGTTTCATTTAAATCCGTTCGGTACTTTTTGAGTTATCCTGCTGACAAACCAACAACAAACAACCAACGCCAGTGAAAACAATACCTCCTTCGGCGGAGGTAATAAGGATTTAAATACAATGTTTTTAAAATACTGAGTGAATTGAGCATTTTCCCCGAGTGTAAGAATATATATATTTTTTATATTCTCTTTACAATTTATGTATAAATATCGAAACAAGAAATTGTGCATTTCAGTTAATCATTAAATTCCCATTAGAGACCTAACTAATCAATTGAATGGAATATTTGTAATAGCATAATATAGAGGAAATTCGGTAGCTTTGAAGGAGATTTTTACTCTTTTTAATATATTGAAAACTAATGATTTAGTATCTACTCCAATGAATGTACATTTATTATTTTAAGGTCACGTAGTATAATGATTAATCTTAGAAAAGATCTTCCAAAGTTTAAAAGTATATTACTTAATGCATTTTTTTACTACCTTTAAAATAATAATAACTCAACGCATTCAAATTATTAAGATTGATTATACTGAGCATTTAAAAGCGTTAAGACCAATTTAAAGTTAACGTAATCGACCTGTAAAATCAGCGATTGATGGAAAAAATTGTCTCCATACTCACGTTACATAATGTTTCGTTGCCTACGATACAAAAATTGCACAAAATATAAAAATATTATAGGGAAAAAGGTATCTCATTGTTTACCAAAATGAATCAGGGATCATGCCAAACGATCCACTGTTATCGAACATACTCATGCATGCCATGAATTAGAGATTATCATCAAGCTTAGAGCACGACATCAACACCACGTTAAATAATAATGGAACGGAGAAAAAACCTACGCAGTGCCAGAAGGGATCGTAAAGTCACTCTTGGGTTTCAAGTAGACTTGAAGATGACCGTGACACTAGACTCATCCTTTAATCAGACACATTTGGCCAGGAGTAAGAATGTGGCTTGTAGTAACATCCAATAGTCGTTAGGAGGATAGGAAACTCTTATAAGCTGTCTGTGTGTCATCTAATGATTCAAAAGCAAAATGGGATCAAGTTTGCCCACTGCAAGGCTCTGTTCTCTAGACTCAAACGTACCATGCTGATGCAAGCCCGCCCACCGAGTGACGTGGGCCCGATTTTTTAAATGAATGTGCCAACTGTGCCCCCCATAACAAGTGTAGGGCCCCCCTAACAGCCTGGGCCTGCTGCCGAGCCTTTGCTGATAGCACTATTAATTTATTGAATGAGAAATTATTTGACATAAACCACAATAGAAACTCTAAAATGACATCTGATTCTCCACGTTTGAACGATGTCAATGGATGGGGAAATTAATGAATGAATGGACAATGTCAATTCAAGAATGGATAAAAGGTCAATTTAAATGTGTACGTGGAGTGCTTGAGGTACACTGAGCTACCATGGGTGCATGAAATCGTTCCAGAACTTCACGAATGGCAAGATGGCTCTGCCGACCAAGATCAACTAAAATTTCATCAACACCAACTTTAACGAATTTTGGCTCCCGAAGCTCTCCCGATTGGATTACTTCTTCTAGGAAAAGTTAGAGATAGGGAGTTTATTCTAAGCATCACAACCGCCCGGGCAACCTGAAGGCAACCATCAGGAAGGAGTGAGCGAGTATTTCCGCCGCAGACTAAAAGAATACCTTCAAGCACTTATGGACCAGGATCGAGAAAAGTGATTGCTTCCAATGGAACTCACATTGAATAATATATTTTATTAATGTAAACAAATAATTTATTTTTTCTTTCCTACATCTCTATCTAGTCTCCACTCTGGGAAGCAAACATTTGTAATTCGTTAAAAACTCATCTACTCAGGTGAATGCACTGCTTTTGATATTAATTTTTACAAACCTTATGTTTATAATGTTACTTGAATAATTTTTGAGTTTTAATTCTATATATTTGAGGATGAAACCATTTATAAAACCATATAAAATAGATATCGAATTGGTAGGTTTAGCGATATATAGATTGTGCAATCTTGCGTCATATTTAAGTAAACAAAAACCTTAACCATGGTCGATGGTATATAGTTATAATATAAGAAGACTTCGATATTTTTCTTAAGCTTTTAAACTATTTGAAAAATATAATGCTTTATATAAATTAACTGGCTATTTTTTCATATTTTGTAAAGTTTACTAATTTAAGAAACCTTAATTATGGTCGGTAATATACATCTTCATAATCCTACTTAATGGCTTTTAAAAGTTCTAAAAAACATTCAAAATTACATATTTGTGATAAATGTTTATTGCTTAAAAGTTAAAAAAATATTTCTCTAAATATGTCAACTTGCATTCACTTTCTTTAAAGCTATATACAATTTTAATAATCTTATAATAATTAGTATTCAAAATAATATATCATATAATCTTTATAACTACAAAAATTCAAAAAATATCTTTTCGGAATGAATTGTTTCAATACATATGAACAGTCAGTAAAATAGAAATGTATGGCTCTTAAAAATATTGCACAGCTCCTAAGCAAAAATATATTTGTACTCTTGATAGTAAAGACAAAGGAAGTATTATATTTGTTTTTGGATTAATATGTTATGCGAGGTTTGTTTACAATGAGAAAGTTGTTGATTTTTGTTCACATTTATTTAAGGGCACAGGAATCGAATTTGTTCTTCATATATTATTTGAAACTAATTTTCTTTTTGCCTCCTTGGTTCGATAGAATTACATCCATGTGGATAAATATACGCAATCTAGCGTGAAAATTAGTTCTATCCAGCCTAAGATCTATTAATGAGGTTAACCAAAACTGACCTTCCCCTCTCGGGATTCGAACCTGCGCCCTTAACTTTGAGAGTTCAACACGCCTTAAGGGACTGAGTTATTTGCATCAAAAATATGTATTATCAAATAATTATACCGAAGCAAACAATTGTCAAAAACATTGAAATCTGTCAAATATTTTTTTTTGTTGCCAATTACTTTATTAATCAAAAACGTAAAGATTTAACTATATGCAATACAATATATATCCCAAAACAAGACATTACAAATACAGAATTCAATGCATAAAAGACTAAAAGTGACATGAAAGACAAAATTAACTGCATAAAGATAAAAAGTAACACACTAAATCATTTAACTTTTTATGTTTTTAAAGTCTTTAGATGAAGTTTGGCAATAGATAAAAGGCCACTGATGTCGCTGTCCAAAACAGATCTTTTTGCGTAGATTATGTGCACTATCTTCGTGATCACCGCTTGATGATGTTTTCTTATTTTCCTTGGTAAAAGGCGATAAAATCTTATCTCTTAAAATTGTAAAAGGTAAAATTTTCACTTAAAACCTGCCCATTGCAGTATACAATGGAGTAAGTTTCTCACATTCGAAGATAAAATGCTCACTGGTTTCATCCTTATCTTTGCAAAACCCGCACTTTCTCTTCTCTCTAGAAAAGAACTTGGCGCATAGTTCTAGAGTTCCAGTAAGAATTCTGTATTTCATCAATTTTTCAGAGGATGAGAGCAAGTTGTTTTTAATTGCATCGATGCTTTTTTTCACCGTGAGATGCAATTTTCTTCTCTTCAAGTATCCGTTAAAAGGGTCCATGGTCGGAGTAATGCAAAGCTTACGTATACTAGAAACACCCATTAAAAATAGACATAAACGTATAGGAATGATAGGCCTTGTACATGGAACGTATTTTCCAAAAACTTTCTTGAATCGAAAGAAAGCCATTTATTAAGCAAAAGAGTAGAGCTTCCTGTTTCTCTAGCAAAATCTAGTCCACAACTTTTAATTCCAAGATCACTTATGGCCTCTCTGGTAGGAAATTCCCATCCTAGAGTTTTCGCCATCGAACATATAGCGCTTTTGATCCCCGCAGATAATTTTTGTATCCTCTCCGAATAAGACGAAATATGTTTTAAGACTTTGTTTAAGCCTGCGTAAGGGTCATTTGAATAATCTGTTTGTAAATAAGAGGATAAGTGTTCACTCCAGTAATGGTCCTTTGTCCACAGTTGCCTAATCCAAGAGGAGTTGAGGGCTTTCCAAAGGACGGGAAAGTATATGACCGAGAGGCCGCCTTGATTAAGAGGATTGTTTAGCCGTTTTGTAGAAAGATTTTTCTTCTTCTGGAATTTCAGGAAAGATGCTTCAATGTCATTAACTCTTGTAGCAACAGTTTCGTCAAAAGATGTTACTCGCAAAAGGTGAATCACTCTTGATATTATATATGTATTCCAAGCCCTAATTTTGTTCCAAAAGTTAAGACCCAGCGACGAAAAAAAATTACAATCATGATTTAACCGTGAGATTATTTCCTCTAAAAAAAATCCACATTGTTTGCTCCAATCCATGATCCTAATAGCTTTATACTTCGGACAGTAATAAAGTCAGGCCATGATTTTTCAATTATTTGATTATATTGGCTATACATTTCGGTTTTCTCAGGGTTTATCATTAGTCCAGAACAAACTGAAAACTTTTGAAAATAAGTCTAAAGTTTTTGTAATGGATTTAATAATCCGTAGTGGACCTCCTGAATAAATCATTGTCAAGTCGTCAGCATAGCACAAACATTTAGGATGGGACATTAAAGAAGAAAACCCGGTTATTGATGTTTCTTGATGTATTTTTCGTAATAGGGGATCTAATGAGATAATGAACAATAAGGCTGAGGCAGGATCACCTTGTCTGACAGCTCTTTTGTTGAAGAATTCATTATTTATGGGTCCATATTCGATTGTTGTTTTGGAATTGTTAATGAGAGCTCCAACCATTCGGATTATGTAGTCTCCAAAGCCTGTCAAATCTATCAAAATATGGTTCAAATGAATTTATTTTTTTAGGCTGCCAAAATTGCAATGGACATTGAAAAAGTAAGTCAAACGTTCAATTTGAACGTTTCGGTTTTTAATTAGTTACTACATATAAAGCTTGTACTTGATTGTTTTAATTAATATAAGATAGAAAAAAATAAGTATATAAAACTAGAAATATATTCTTTTTAATTTTCCGTGTTTTTTTTACTTATGTCATTTCGGTTTATATGCTCTTAATTGATATATATTTTAAAGATTGTTAATATAGGATGCTAAAAATTTAAACTATAATGTTTAATAATGTACTTTTACGCATTAGCATCTAAGTATATACCTTATACTTTGGTTATTGTATATATTCCATGAACTGTGAAATAAAGAAAAAAAACTTGCTTAAACCTCTGGAGATGATAACACAATTGCTTATATTACAATCCTTAATCCTTGGGAAGTTCAATTCATGCTCCCCATCAAAATGAGAATCATTAAGTCAACAATATATACCAAATTAAATATTATTCATAACTTTAGAATTATTTAATTCGTTTATTTATGCCTCGTTGCATGAGTTGTATGTAATTTTTGTTTCCCACTTGGCATAATACTTAACCAATTAAGCAGCCTTGTGGGTCGTTTTTTATTTATTTTATAATATAAACTCATTAAAGCATGCACTCTAACATTTATATTAGTTTTAAATACAAACAAAACTAATTCTTCTTAGCAACTAATTATGTTTGACTTCAATAATCTGCCCCCTTTTCAAGTTTTTGTCTGTTTATTTGTCCAACACCTATAGATCATTCGCTCTTGTCGAGTATCAGTAACCTTTCTTCATTAACAATGAGTTGCACTACATTGGAGAAAAAATAAATCACGATTGATATCTACCTTAAATATTACCATAAAGAAATAAAGACATATATGACTTAATGGATTCTTCAGAGGAATACGTTCTTGTGTCCAATATAAACAAATCTTTCTATCTCTATGATCAGCTTACGATGACGTAGTAAAATTACATTGTTTATATTGGACACAGAATACAGCTGAACGATGTTTCTCTGCTATTGAAGCGAATAAGCTCTTTATACATTTACATCTCTATGGATATTACTAATAAAAATTAAAAGCATGTCCGACAATCTAAATAGAGAACCATGTAACAGCTTCTTTTTCTTGCTTAGAATGTGGACTCTCAACCCGGCTTGTATTGTTTATTATTATTCCATACGTTCATATAGTATTTATAGACCTTTCAGTAATAATAAATGTGCCGATTTATTCGGAAAGTTTATAATACCCTATTGTGATCATCATAGTAAGATACAGATAATTTCAAAAAAATTGTATTGTATTTGGTAAGATATTTTGAACCTTAGCTCTTTAACGATTTTTTTTTAATTTCACCTACTACGGTTTATTGAGACTTTATAATCTTACCATATCATAGCGACCTATAAGTAGAATATTGCTTGCAAGGAAAGCCATTGCCAATAAATACATTTATATTCCATTTATGATTGAATGTTTATTTTTTCTTGGACATGATTTGTTTGTTATTAAACGAAAATCCCTCATTTAATATCAAATACATCAACTATAACAAACTATTTAGTATTCTCAAATCTAAAAAAATCTATTTTTTTGTGTGTATTTTTACGTATGCAACTCAATTCAAAAGCATATAATTTTTATTGTATGTGTTTTGTAATACGATTTTAAAAAATAGTGGACGTTTAGCGTACTACATAGGTAGACAATAACTAGTGACCAATGTATTCGGTGCTTTTACAGTTTCCCTGTACTGCTCACTGTCGTTCTGGAAAAGGCTCTCTATCGCTCTTATTACTGCGTGATGGCTTTGTTCTCCATACACACACGCTCAGTCATCCAAATTTATTTATTTATTTTGGTATTTATTATTGTTAAGTTAAATATGCTCTTCCATTGCCTTTTATATATGTTTAGATCAAAGTGGAGTTCCAATAAAGCGAGAATGACTACTCCAAACAGTGGAAAATCTTTATTTAGGTATTTTAGGGGAGAAGGTTATAGGCCGATTATCGGTCGGCTATCGCCGTTTTCCTACTTTTAACCGTTGTCATTATTTTGACCCTTTAAAAATCACAAACAGTCAACTTCTATTGAAAATACTCAATATCTAATGATCCATTTAGTGCTTAGACTAAAGTTTTGTCAATTTCGTGATTAAAACATTTACAAAGTAGCTACACTTTCTGGCATTTGTTTCCTATTGTATTTCTATTTTTTGTGTATTCATTTATTTTATAAAACAAAAGCCTAGATAATAGATTACATTATCAACCTTTATATATTTATTTTGTGCATTATCAAAACCATATGCCTTCCCTTATTTTCATGCTTGATAGGTTAGTAACAAAAACACGTTAGAGGAGGGGTTTTAGAAGAAAAAACAAAAGAGTATTATTTTTGTATGCCATGTAATAAATATTTATTGAACAGACAACATCTCTAAACATATACGTATCGTCATCATAAATCTCTTTATTTCACTACTAATGTTTCACTATAATCATGGACTAAGACTTAAATATTTTATTAAGTATGAAGGAATGTGTAAGTAGTAGTAGTAGTAGTATTTAGTAGGGGGTTTGTAAATGCTGGGGGTTCTTTTAGTAGTAGGTTTCTTGCTCCACCCATCCCCCGGGATTGTTACGAAGAATCCACTTTCTGAGCTCATCAAAGACAAAGATGAGAATAGAAAAAGGAATGGCAGGGAACCACCAATTGAGTTTGAGCGGGTACATTTTGAGCCCTTTATCCATGCCAGGGGTATAGGACAAAAATGCGGCAAGTACCGTCTCAAAGACAAGCCCAAAGTTCATGACCCAATTTGTCATTCCTTGTTGGAAGACGGAGTTCTTTCGTGTCTTGCAAATGACCAAATCAGCCCATTGGACTACGACAATGGAGACGAAAAAGGCGGTGTGGCAAGTGTACTCGAGAATCTTTCTATCTCTGTAGGTCCATTCCTGGCCGTAGGAATCCTCCAGATCATTAATGGCGGGTGAATCCCAGGCACGTCGGAGGCCAAGGAGTTTAGAGGGCCAGAATCCATTCTCGGCCAGGATAACCAGGTATACAAAGAAACCAGCAGCTGCTTGGATCATTCCAATCATACCATAGGCCATGGAGATCAAACGCTCGTTCACAAGTTTGTCTGTAAATGGATTTCTAGGCATGCGCTTCATGATATCAGATTCAGCTTCTTCGTAGGCCATGGAAATGGCAGGTACCATGTCCGTTCCCAAATCAATGCAAAGAATGGTAACTGTTCCTAAGGGCAGTGGAATGTCAGCAAGGATAAACAGAAGGAAGGGAGAGATTTCAGGAATGTTGGAGGTTAAAGTGTAGGCAATGGACTTCTTCAAGTTGTCGAAAATGAGTCGGCCCTCTTCAACACCAGTCACGATGGAAGCAAAGTTGTCGTCGAGCAAAATCATATCAGCTGCCTGCTTGGAGACGTCAGATCCAGCAATGCCCATAGCAACACCAATATCAGCTTTTTTAAGAGCAGGAGAGTCATTCACGCCATCACCAGTTACGGCCACAATAGCTCCCATTCTTTGGCAGCCTTCTACAATGATGAGTTTCTGCTGAGGTGAAGTACGTGCAAATACAATTTCGGTATGGTACATTAAGATTTCATCTAAATGGTCCTCCGTAATTTCTTTTAGTTCGCCACCATGTACAACAGCAGCGTGGGCATCACGAGGATTGACTTCATTTATGGGAATATTAAGGCGACTGGCTATGTCCTCCACGGTTTCATTACCCTCAGAAATGATACCCACGGACTTGGCAATGGCCTTAGCAGTAATGGGATGATCTCCAGTAACCATAATAACCTTAATACCAGCAGATCGACATTTGGCCACAGCATCAGGTACAGCAGCTCGAGGAGGATCAATCATAGACATGAGTCCAACGAATCGTAGTCCCTCAAGAGGAAAGTTAGCATCATCAGCATCGAAGGGATATCCCTCTGGGAATTTATCAGCTGGAAGAATGAAATCACAAAATCCAAGGACACGTTCTCCCAACCCTCCAAGTTCCATGTAAGCACTGTTGAAAGCATCCCTCCAGTCGTCCGTCAGCTCCTTCTCTTCTCCATTTACCAAAATGGTTCTACATCTATCCATGATTCTCTCCGGAGCCCCTTTCATAACAAGTAGGTATCTGTTGTCATTTTTATCATCTGTTTCATGAACGGAGACTTGGTATTTGTTCGTAGAGTTGAAAGGAATCTCACAGACTTTCTTGTTTCGTCGCCTATATTCCATAACCTGGCCCATGGAGAGCTCACAGCACTTCAACAGGGCAGCTTCTGATGCATCACCATTAACTTCGCGCTTGAGAATGGGAACATTGTCTTGGCCAGGCTTGAATTCAGCTCGGTTACAAAGTGCAGCCACACGGCTAAGGGCCGTCCATCCGGGTGCACTTTTATTCATGCTCACACCAGATTGATCCTCAGAGGTATCAGCCTCAATGATTTGGCTATCGAACCACATATGTGCAACGGTCATTCGGTTTTGTGTTAGAGTTCCGGTTTTGTCAGAGCAGATGGTAGAAGTGGATCCAAGTGTCTCCACAGCTTCCAAGTTCTTGACGAGGCAGTTCTTGGAGGCCATTCGCTTGGCAGTTAGGGTAAGACAAACAGTTACAGTCGCAAGAAGACCCTCAGGGACATTAGCGACAATGATACCAATGAGGAAAATAACAGCATCAAGCCAATGGTAACCCAAGATAAAGGCAATAAGGAAGAAAGTCACGCCAAGGAAGACAGCAACGCCGGTAATAATATGGATGAAATGGGCAATCTCCTTCGCAATGGGAGTATCTCCAGTATCAAGACCTGAGGCTAACCCAGCGATTCGGCCCATAACCGTCCAATCCCCAATATTCACAACAACACCCTTGGCTGTTCCCTCAACGGCATTTGTGGAGAAAAATGCAAGATTCTTGTTTCTAAAGGATTTTCATGTGTGAACTCAGGGGATCGGGATTGAGGTTCAGATTCCCCTGTAAGTGAAGAGTTGTCTACTTTAAAGCCTCTAGATTCCACAACGCGAATATCAGCAGGGATCCTATCTCCAAACTTGACCTCGATAATGTCACCAACAGTGAGCTCAGCAGCTGTGATAGTAACTTTTTCTCCGTCTCTCCAGCAGAGTGCGTATTGAGGGACCATGTTCTTGAAGGACTCCATGATTTTAGAGGACTTTGACTCCTGATAGTAGGAGAAGATACCAGTGATGACGACGACAGCAGTGAGTACAATTCCTAGGTAGAGATTATCATCAGAGGGCTCTTCCTTTGTAGATGCCTGAATGGAGTAGGCGATGAAACAAAGAATGGCTCCAAGCCAAAGGAGCATAGCGAACCCGCCAAAGAGGGCTTGAAGGAACTTGACCCATTCTGGGGTGGTTGGTGGGGGTGTTAGGGCATTGGGGCCATCTCGCTCTTGGTTGGCCTTGGCCTGTGCGCTCGTTAGACCTGTGTTGGGATTGGTGCCAAAGCGTCGGTAGACTTCTTCAACGCTAAGCTTGTGGATATCAACCTCCAATTCCTTTTTCAATTCCTCCAATTTTTCCTTCCCTAAAAAATGGAAGAGGGTAGGGTATTAGTTGTGTTAGTGGGTTAGTATCATATGGTACATAAGGGAGTAGTTGTTAGTTAAGTTGGGTGTTGGAAAATAATTCACGAAAATAAAAGTCGTCGCATGGGGACAAAATTTTTGATATAAACATATATAACTCTCATATTTTAAGGAAGCTAAGGAAACATTGCGGCTCGACCCGTATAAAAAAATGAGAATATCAAACATGAAAGAACATTCACAAAATCTAAAAATTAGTTAAGATTTATTATATATATGTATATACATATATATATATATTTATCTTGATTTATTTAAAATTACAAATATTTAAGCTATTTATCTATTTTGGGTATATATATTTAAAACCATCTTAAACTATGCCTTCCTTTCTTTTGCAGTTTGTTATAGCCCAAAATATTTACATATTGTGTCATAAGTGTCAAAATCACAAATCATGCAAGACTTTATATAAAAGTTAACATTTGCTAAATATTTATTTCGTCAACACTGCATATATTCCTTTGAATAAAACCTTATTTTTGTAATAACAATTTAATTTCTTGTTTTTTAATATTTAGCTTAAATTCAACAAAGAAAATTAATATTCTGAGACTTTTTATATCAATAGTTTGATGTTCTTCAAGATTCAAATACTGTATTTGGGATGAACAATTGGCAATATATACTCTCTAAACCATCATTCAACCTAGAACACTTGTATGCTAATTTGAAATGATGTTAAAAATTACAATGCGCGTATGTATATATTATTGGCTATCTTTTTACATTCTTAGATGATTATTTTCTTAATTTCCCATGTACTCAAAAATATTTATAGATCTTTTTATTTATCAAATATGTATGCTTAGATTATTACGAACTCAAAATTATAAATATATCGTTCAAGGTTTTTTATTAACATAAGAAATTCAATTAACTCCCTAGCAAAGAGAGACTTGCTTGTTGTATAATCGAGTACTTCAAGGACTTAAAATGTGTTACAATCAATGGTCATGCAATTCTTCAAAGACCAGTGTACCTGTCCGTTGCAATAAAAGAGAAAATGACCTTGGGAATAGAATGGATTTTAAGAGAATCTCTCTTAGAAGCAATTTGCTTTCTACCCCATGCAGCGATAGATTATATTATAAAGAAGAAAAAGTCACGAAGAAATTGCTTTTCTCCATATAATAGAACCTTTCTATCTCCTAATCAGCATGCTTTGGCAAGACGCCAAAATGAGCAGCCTTTCACTTTGAGAAAGCAGAGTCCTGCTTAACGACAATGAGAAAGCAGCATGGGATATATTGTATTTATATAGAAAAGGGAAACCTGGAGAGGTTTTGCTGACCTGCCATCTTGTTTTTTTACTCTTAAGGAATCGTGGTATCCATATTTCTTGAAAAAATAGATTCATTCATATTCACCATATAGGGAAATATTCTTATGCCCCAATATACTTTGTTCTTACTCCAGAGATAGAAATCTTAGGATGGATCATATATTTGTCTTTACAAGTTAAAGTGTGGTATGGATGTTGTGCTAATATAGTTTATTCTACCCGTTTTGAATCAAAGCCTCGACTTTAATTCGTAAAACTTGAGGATTTTATCATTAGACAAACAAATATGTTTTCTATTATCTTTAATGCAAGTGAATTACGTATTTCAAAAATTTGTTTATATAAACAATATATTTTAAAGACTATGTACACACTATACTTACAAAAAGATATTAACTTTTATTCAATTTGCAATAATTGAAAAATCTATATCAGATAAAATAATAGAGCAAATGTCTTTTAAAAGTCATGTGAAAACCAATATGTATATTTACCATATATAGCATGCACCATATCTTAAATTTCAGGAACATAAAACTTTGAGAGAAGATTATACTTGAAGTACGATGAAAAAAGCTATACAAAATAACAGCATTTTATGTGAATAAATAAATGTATATTATAAATACTTTTTTTAAATAGTGCCTGTTTGACCCCATTAGAAAGATCATTTCTGGGCAGGTCACTTATGTGTTTAAAGGAGAGAAAATACAAAAAGGGGGGGGGGGGGGGGTTATGCCTGTACCTCTCCATATTAAAACCCCAAACACAAATATTTATGTAGAACAAAATATTTGTTTAGTCAAGGTCTATTTATAATTAATGAAAGTAAAATACGCTTAAATAAACAACCCCTCTGAGACGTAAAAATAAAGAAAATTCATGGAATTTTAACACCTACTTAAAGGCAACTTGACCAGAAATATAGGGGCGATGAATGATATGGTCAAATAGATAAACATAGATCATCCATATATATATATACTCTTGGATAATATGGGGGAGTGTTTTATTATAAATAGCAATTACCTTTAGGTGCCATGATGGAGCAAGAGAAGTAGCTGGGAAGTTCTCAAGTCAAGGAAGAAAACGAAACAAAATTGGATGAGGAAGAAATAAAAGAGGGAGGTTGTTTCTTCTTTTTTATTGTTATTCTCGCCCACCATATGACGTCATATCAGAAGGGGAAAATGATGTCAGAGAGAAAGCTTCACCATTGTACTCGTGTATGAACATGATTTCAAAAATTGTATGGAGTCTGCCGATTATATATTTTTTTTTGCTGGTAAAAGGCGGCTATGTAATCATTTTTCTTCTTCTCCCTTTTCTTCTTTTCTCGGGAACCTCCTTCCCTTCATACCTAATGCTTCTCTTAAAAAAATGCAACTCTCCCCCACTCACTACCTGACATCTATCGGAGACCGTGTAAAGGAAAATAAACACATACATTCCTTATTGATCGGATTTGTCCAGGGGGGGGGGGGGTTCTTCTAAAAGAGGGGGGCTTATGTGCTTGGATTACTCTACATGCATGTCTATGGTCAATTTGTCCTATCAAGACAACAAATGTTAAAATGCTTTGAGGTTATTTATTCTTTGAAATAGACACAGCTTTCCTCTTAGCAAAAGCCGTCAAGCTATAAAAGGTAAGAACTATATTCAAAGGAGTACAAAAATATATTGATGCATATATATATATATATATATATATATGTTTTAGTAGAAAGTCAATTTATATAATCAAAGTGCGTTCTATACCTTCCTGTAATTACCTTCTTTTTAGGAGACTTGTTAATGCTACTCAATAAAATTTTGGATGGCATCAAAATATCAAATATATTTTACTCTTACCGTTGCTGGTTACAAAAAAATTACTAGTAAAATAATGAATTGTGCGTTTATAGGATATAAATCTTATACATATACTAAATGTTATTTTTAAAGTGTGTCATGTTTTTACTTTAATTTTGTATTTCGCAATATAAATCTATGAAGTTACGGTAAAAAGTATATCATATGTTTAGAACATATACTTTGAATACAGGTGTAGAATTATTTTATTGATTTCGGATGTATTGGAGCCTTTTATGGAACAATAAATTAAAATGAAACTTAGTATTTGTAATTCAAAAATAAATAACAATTAATAACAATCAATTCCATTATTTGAGTTTTAAAAATAATTCACATTAATTTTAAAGATACTAAGTTAATGAAAGAAATAACTTTATTATAAATTTCAGAGTAAAATATTATTGAACAGAAAGATCAAATATGGAAGGCCATCGTTGTCATTTATAAAGGTCTTCTATGAGAGGTAATGGTTACACCGTCCATTGTTAATAGGTAAACTGGTTTTCTAGTTTGAAGAGTTAGTAGAAGCTACTGATGCAATATTACAATTAAAATCCAGGTGCTTAAAGAAATTCTTCAATTTGATTATATTTTTTACAATAAGATTGACTTAATATTATAATATTAAAAAGATCTTTAACGTTTTATGGTAATAAACCTGCGTATATGGTTCAAGGTCGCTATTACGATACGAATGCTCGACGTTTTAATGCCTTAAGTAGCAGACAATATTTACTATTAACATCAAACCAGTATCTTTGAAAGTGATATTTACAATTTATAACTAACATTTTCTTAATATAAACAATAAAATTCAGTCAGAATAACAACACTAAATGTGTTTTCAAAGTAAGAAGAAATTCTTCATGGTTTTAAGCATTCTTATAGATTTAATGTCGACCGTTATATATATTTTTAGGGTACAAGTTCGATTTTGCAAAAGGAGAGGTGTATACTTCTCAACCTCATAAAAAATTATAGAGGCTGATGGACATATTTTATTGTTGTTTGTATACACATTGATACAATCCCAAATCAGCAGTATATATATTTTTTTTAACTAAAACTTCGATGATAATCCAATTAATCCATATTTCCATTCAGAGTTGTGTCAAAATAGGTTATAAAGTAAATTTTATTACATAATGGTGTAAGCCAAATTAATTTGAATACATCTGGAATTAAATTTCTACAATGAAATAATAAATATCCAATAACAATGATAATAACACATTTTAATTCTTAAAGTACTGTTAAAATTATGAAATAAATTTAAATTGTTGAATTTGCTATAAATTTCATAGAACCAAAAAATAATTTTGGCGAAAATAATATATTATAGAAAGTAGATGGATGTAAAAAAAATCGTAATTGAAGAAGGTAATACACTATTTGCACTTGTTTCTATCATATTTTTATGAACATATCTGAATCCTAGTTACATGTAGGTATATCATGGAGAAAGCTGTGTCATGACAATCAATACTTACTGCATAGTAGGGGGTATTATAGAAACCTAATATTAAGATATCAAAATTTATCCTCCCCCGAAATTTGCGTCATAAGAAACTAAATGATCGTAGAAAAATGGATTTTGGTTTCACTCCCCCCTTACCCTTCCCAAATTGCGTTCAAAGGTTTCGTTATGAATCAAAACTTTTTTGTTATTACTTATTTTGAAAAAACTTAGTTTTACAAAATTGAGCTATGATTAATTTATGACTTTGTTATTTTTGCAAATTTTCGTCAAAGTAGTGCCAATAAATGAACATAAGTGCTGACGCACCAACCATTTTTTAAATAACGGCTCCTACTAGGGTTCTTTTATAGTTTCAAGAAGGAAAAAGAAAAAGAGGGTACTCATGTTGATGTTTTTAAGTTATTTTTTAAATACGTTTGCTTTTCACATCCTCATTTTCATACAGTAACTCCTCACATGGTTGAGAATATAAATCTATGACGTTGATTATATCCATAACTTTTGTAGATAATAATATAATGACGAAAAATGTTTTCTCAACATATAAAAAGAAGTTATGTTAAAGGTAACTTGTTATTTTAAAACTTAATTCTTATTTCTTAATAAAATATTTTTAGAACTCCACCATGAATACATTGATCACGTATTACTAAAAAGTGGCATAGCGAAATAACTACTTTCAGTAGTCGAAGAACATTAAAGACTTGACACTTTGGTCACTGTGTGTGTTACGGATGCATCACCAATGTCAGAATATGGTAAGGAGTAATAAAAAGACTCGAGTTATTTCTTAAAAGACCACTTCAGTGGATTATTTGTCTTCTACACATGAATGAGTTACATTTTAGAGAAGTTTTAAACATTTAGATGGTGCACAAAAAGGACCTCGGACTTATGAAGGTTCCATAGGACAATGAATTAATACAGACTTTACCAAAATTCAATAAAAAGTTTTTAAATACTTGTAGGAAAAGTAAAATACTTATATCAAAGTTTACTGTATTCTTTAAGCTCTGAAAAAAATATTTATACGAAATTACATTAGGAATACAAACAGAATTTTTTCGAATTCAAGCTTTTGCTACAGGTCTCCAGGAGCATTACATGAGGCAAAATGTCTTACTAAAGCCAACAGAATTTTAAGATCCTATATTTCACAAAAAGTCCATGTGTGTCTACATAAAAGTTGTAAAATTTATACTAATTTTTACGCTCCTATATGGTTTCAAACCAAGTTAAATCCTTTTTTTGAAGGCTCAAAGCATTATCAATTGCCATAACTTTATTACAAGAGATTGATGAAAATTTAGCCCCTTCAATAGAAAAAGTACTCAAGAGAAACGCTTTTTTGCCCACCCTGAAATATATTGCTAGAAGGCCTAACCGATAAATAAATGGAAACAAGAATATTTGCCCTGGAAAAAGTGTAGGTTGCAAAAAAGAATATTAAAAAACAAAGAAATTTAAACTACCCAAACTATCAGTTGTAATTCTAAGAATTTTTTAAATCTTATCGACTTGTCAAATATAAATTTGTCTCTTCCTCCAATTGTGCCTGAGGAAGATCTTATAAAAGCAAAAGAACATCCTTTAAAAATTAATAAGTATCCTTGCCATTCACAATCAGTGGAAAGAGCTGTAAAACTAGTAACGGAGGCATTTGCAAAAGTTTATGGATATAATCAACGTCATAGATTTATATCTCAACCATGTGAGGGAGTTACTGTATGAAAATGAAGATGTGAAAAGCAAAGTATTTAAAAAATAACTTAAAAACATCAACATGAGTACCCTCTTTTTCTTTTTCCTTCTTGAAACTATAAAAGAACCCTAGTAGGAGCCGTTATTTAAAAATGGTTGGTGCGTCAGCACTTATGTTCATTTATTGGCACTACTTTGACGAAATTTGCAAAAATAACAAAGTCATAAATTAATCATAGCTCAATTTTGTAAAACTAAATTTTTTCAAAATAGTAATAACAAAAAAGTTTTGATTCATAACGAAACCTTTGAACGCAATTTGGGAGGGGTAAGGGGGAGTGAAACCAAAATCCATTTTTCTACGATCATTTAGTTTCTTATGACGCAACTTTCGGGGGAGGATAAATTTTGATATCTTAATATTAGGTTTCTATGATACCCCCTACTGCATAGGGTCGTCATTCTATTTATATATTTTTTAAGACTGACTTTCTTCAGAGATGTATGTAGGAGCTATCAGGTAAAATCATACCTTGAAAATGAGTAGGTCTCCTGTTTCTACCTCAATGAAATGTGTTTACAAATCTTTATTTCCAAGATTAGAACATGTACATATAATTATAAAAACATTTATTGACGATTATCAATATTTGTAGTTTTAGGGTGAAGATGAGGATGCAAACAAAAAAGACAATTTGTGGGATTTGGAGAGGATATTTTTTACACAAACTTTTTACATTTCCATTGTATTATCTTTAAATATTACAAGCAAGCCAAAGGGAAATGTATATTAATATAAATGAAGGACAAACAGATCATCCACACATTTAATAGTACGTTTCCTGCTCAATCCAACCTCCTGGCTGTTGTCTGAGAAGAAACTTCCGTACCTCATCGTAGATAAAGATAAGGATAGAAAAGGGAATTGCAGGGAACCACCAGTTAATTTTGAGGGGATACATCCGAAGGCCTTTGTCCATGCCCGGGGTGTAGGATAAGAAGGCTGCCAGGGCCGTCTCGAAGAACAATCCAAAGTTAAGCATGTGGTTCTTCATGCCTTGCTGGAAGACAGAGTTCTTTCTTGTCTTGCAAATGATGAGATCCGCCCATTGAACTACGACGATGGCGACAAAGAATGCCGTGTGACAGGTAAACTCCAGGATTTTTCTATCATGATATGTCCACTCCTGGCCGTAAGAGTCCGCTAGGTCGTTAACGGCAGGGAGTCCCACGCCTTTCGTAGGCCGAGCAACTTGGAAGGCCAGAATCCATTCTCTGCCATGATGACAAAGTACACAAAAAAGCCAGCAGAGGCTTGGATCATACCGATCTGACCATATGCCATGGAGATCAATCGCTCATTTACAAGTTTGTCTGTGAAAGGATTGCGGGGCTGGCGCTTCATGATATCGGACTCAGCTTCTTCGTAGGCCATGGAAATAGCGGGAACCATGTCTGTGCCAAGATCAATACAAAGAATAGTAACTGTTCCAAGGGGTAAGGGGATGTCGGCTAGAATAAATATGAGGAAAGGAGATATTTCTGGTATATTAGATGTAAGAGTGTAAGCAATGGACTTCTTCAAGTTGTCAAAGATGAGTCGGCCCTCTTCAACGCCAGTCACGATGGATGCAAAGTTATCGTCGAGCAAAATCATATCAGCTGCCTGCTTGGAGACATCAGATCCAGCAATGCCCATGGCCACACCAATATCTGCCTTCTTGAGAGCTGGGGAGTCATTCACACCATCACCAGTTACGGCCACAATAGCTCCCATTCTTTGGCAGCCCTCCACAATGATGAGTTTCTGCTGAGGTGAAGTACGGGCGAATACTATTTCTGTATGGTACATAAGGATTTCATCAAGCTGACTTTGTGATAAATCTTTTAGCTCGCCTCCATGCACGACTGCAGCTTTAGCCTCTCGTGGTTAACTTCTTCCAATGTATATTAAGTCGCGTAGCAATATCCTCAACCGTTTCCGTTCCTTCGGAGATAATCCCAACAGACTTGCCAATGGCTTTAGCAGTGATGGGATGATCGCCAGTAACCATAATAACTTTTATACCAGCAGATCGGCATTTAGTAACTGCATCTGGTACAGCAGCTCTGGGTGGATCAATCATGGACATCAGGCCCACAAAGCATAGCCCCTCCAGTGGGAAATTAGCTTCATCCGAATCAAATGAGAAGCCGTGTGGAAACTGTTCTTTATCCATAACTTTATGACAAAATCCCAAAACCCTTTCACCCAAGCCACCAAGTTCCAGATAAGCAGCATTGAATGCGTCTTTCCAATCCGAATTGAGCTCTTTGATTTCTCCATTCACAAGTATCGTGGAACATCTATCAAGAATTCTTTCGGGTGCACCTTTCATAACAAGAAGGTTCGCATCCACATCATCATCTGTGTCTGCTTCATGGATGGACACTTGATACTTATTTGTTGAGTTGAAAGGGATTTCGCACATCTTCTTGCGTGTTGACGATAATCTATAATATTGGGATTTGCGAGCTCACAGCACTTGAGAAGAGCGGCCTCAGATGCATCCCCGTTTACTTCACGTTTTAAAATAGGAACTCCATCTTGCCCACTCTTGAACTCAGCTCGGTTGCATAGTGCGGCTATACGAAAGAGTTTCTTCCAGCCAGGACTGTTTTTATCCAAAGTGCATCCTGACTGGTCTTCTGTTGTATCAGCCTCGTGGATTTTGTTATCAAACCACATATGCGCAACAGTCATTCGGTTTTGGGTAAGTGTGCCGGTTTTATCAGAGCAGATAGTAGAGGTGGATCCAAGAGTCTCTACAGCTTCTAAGTTCTTGACGAGGCAGTTCTTTGAGGCCATTCGCTTGGCAGTCAGAGTGAGACAGACAGTTACAGTCGCAAGCAGGCCCTCGGGGACATTAGCTACAATAATTCCAATGAGGAAAATGACGGCGTCAAGCCATGGTATCCCAAAATAAAGGCAATGATAAAAAAGGTAACGCCCAAAAACACGGCAACAGCAGTAATCAAATGAATGAAATGAGCAATTTCCTTTGCAATAGGCGTTTCCCCGGTCTCAAGACCAGAGGCAAGCCAGCAATTCGTCCCATAACAGTTTTGTCTCCAATATTAACTACAATTCCCGTTGCAGTCCCTTCCACAGCATTTGTGGAGAAAAAAGCAAGATTTCGTGTCTCCAAAGGATTTTCATGAGTGAATTCAGGAGAACGAGATTGTGGCTCCGCTTCTCCGGTAAGGGATGAGTTATCGACCTTAAATCCACGGGAGTCAGTGATCCGAATGTCTGCAGGGATACGATCCCCGAATTTCACTTCCACGACATCTCCTAGTGTGAGTTCCTCGGCCTTAATATTCACTTTAACTCCCTCGCGTAGGCAAAGTGCATATTGTGGGACCATGTTCTTGAAGGATTCCATTATTTTGGAGGACTTTGAATCTTGATAATATGAAAAGATTCCTGTGATGACGACGACTGCAGTGAGTACGACTCCAAGATAGAGATTATCATCTGGGGGCTCCTCAAACGTGCTTGCTTGGATGGAATAAGCCAAGAAGCAAAGAATGGCTCCGAGCCATAGAAGCATGGCAAAACCGCCAAAGAGATTTTGACAGAACTTGATCCATTCTGGAGTGGTTGGAGGAGGCGTGAGGGCATTTGGGCCATCTCGCTCGAGATTAGCTTTGGCTTGTGCCTCAGTTAAGCCTGTCTCTAGTTCGTGCCCAGGCGTTGGCATAGTTCCTCCCGGGGATCCTATGCACATCGAGCTCCAATTCTTTCTTCAAATCGTCCAACTCCTCTTCGTCCTTTTTCTTGCCTGAAAAAGGAAAGAAATAAGCAATTAAGAAAAATCATTTTTATTATAGATGTATACAGGGGCGGAGTGGAGTGGCCACCGTGAGTACCGGGACTATTCCCGGTGGGCCGCTGGCCTCAAGAAACATGAACGGCCGTTGGTAGCCTCCTAATGGCGTATTGGGGCCTGTATAAGGCCGGCGAGGGCATAATTGTCCCAGTGGATAATTCTTCCCACTCCGTTCCTGGATGTAATATAACCGAGTAAATTATTTTCACTAATAAAAAATGCGACTACATTATTATCATTTAAAAAATGTTTATAAAGGAAATGACCATAGAGAACATAGAGTACTCTTGTCACGACTGGTAGCCCTGAATATCGAGGTATTTGTTCACTCTTCACTGTTTGGAAAAGACAAAAAGAAGTAAAGAAAGAATGAGACTTCATTTTTTATCACAAAATGGAGAGTGATATAAAATAACTCGTCATATTTCATGATTCTCTATACAACATATTTTTCTGTTTTAATAATAAAGGACATAAAATGAGCGTTTTACAGAACACACTTTTTTAATTAATTGAGAATGAAAAAAGTGGACCTACACTATAATAATAAATATCCATAACAAATGCCATTAAAAACAAACTTTATGCATATTCACATGAGCTTCTGTCCATATTACGAACCATTGAATTGATTATTCCAATACCTTTTCATATTTATTTAATAAACCCTTAGGACATAATTAATGCTTATTTTCTCGTTGTATCATCCCAGAAGATACATAGATTCTCACTCTAACGAACAATATGTATTCAAAACAAAATTGTGCTGCTCACTGGATAATGATTTCTATGGCCTTTTTACGAGAACTAATATTAAATAACTCTTATATAGTGTTATGGTTCCATTTGAGGTATTTTAAAAAATATAAACCAGTACTGAAGATAACAAAAAGAGTATCGATTTTATATTCGTAACTTTTTTTTTCATGCCTAAAAGATAGAAGAAACTTCAAAATGGTGATGCAAAGTATCTATATTTTTATAAATATATTTTATGGCATGAATACAAACTATAATAAGAATATTATAAAATCATGAAAAATATATGTTTGAAGTTATTAAATTAGCTGTGATGTTTATATGTTTAATGTATCATATAATTAAAAAAAGTGTTTAATATAATATCCCCATAATGCACCGTTTTGAGTTCTATTCATTTGTAGCCCCACGTCTTCAAAATATTATAACTCTAAGAATATAATTCTGGGGTAATTTAAAAAGTAGAAAATAGAAAAGGGTAATCAAAGAACATTTTTTGCTGTTTAATCAGATTTATTCTGCAATTATTACAAACTTAAAGAAACTATTGAGTCTGAACACCTTTAAACCCCCCTGACTGGCTAATATCAACAATTATGAGAACGCTTTTCAAATATAATTCATAATTTCCAAGTTTCAAGGTGTTCTGTACGCCTCGCGGGTCAAGGGAACCCTCTCCTATAAGACTGGACAAATTTGTGGAAAGATACATCTCCCTCCTAGACCGAATCAATTATTATGTACATCAGCTTTCCTTTCCGGAACGATATATTTTAGTATAGATGTTTGAAGATAATCATATTAATAGATATTTATGTCCTTTTGTCATAGTCACAATTATGTCAATTGTTTGTTCTACGTAAAGTTTAATTGAAATGAATGTAATATGTGAATAAATAAAAAAAGAAACTATTGAGTCATTTGTTAGAATATTGCATTGTGTATAATTCAATATAAAAAAAATCATGTTTATTATTTATTCAACAGTTTATTTTAAACTTGAAGGATTTTTTAGTAACATGCATTATTTATTCACCAAACTCTTAAAAAGTCAGATTTCATTGAAATTTTGATATATTTCCATTCTTTTTACTTTTGAATATGTATTATGGATCATAAAACTATATTGAATATTTTAATTATCTAATAATATATAAAGTTAATATAAATATTTTATATAAAATTTAAAAAGTTTAAATATAGAAAAGGGTATCAATTCACGAATCAATTTTGCTGTTTGATCAGATTATTCTGCAAATTATTATAAACTTGAAGCACTATTGAGTAGTTTGTTAGAATATTGCATAGTTTATACGTCAAATTAAGAAAGAAATTCACGTCTTATATTTATTCTACAATTTATTTAAAACTTGAAGAAACTATACGTAATATGTTTATAATATTAATTATTTTTAAATCAATTTAAAAAAAATCAGTTTTGAAAATTTGATGTATTTCTATTTTCCTTTTGAATATGTATTATAGATCATAAAACTAAATTAAATATATCAATCATCTATATAAAATTGTTATACTTAAAAAGTTTATTGATTATAGTTATAGATGTAAACAAATCTTTAATATGGGATACATATCCTCAGATTGTTATTGCACAATTATATCCATAAACTTATTTAAAGTATTTAAAGACGCTTGTCCTAATAGAGTATAATTTGGTGCAATCGGTTTTTATAACACGTAAGAATTCATCTTATATTATTACTTTTTATGGTTATGATGCTAATTTATTTGTTATATTTTTAATATATATATTTACCGAAGATTCAATTTGAACTTTCTTTTAGATAATGGAAAGATAAAATAATTAAGTTACGGAACTTTATATACGTAATCCGCAACCTCACAGAAGTAACAATTTATCCCAGGCTTTTTAAATCAAAACATGGAATAAGCGAAAATCTGTGTATGTTTTAAAATATAAATATATATATATATATCTTTATGCTAAGAATTGGAGCGACTTGGACTTAAATGCTTTTTATTTTAAAAAATTGACATTAAAACATTGATTATTTGCTTTTGAATAAAGCATGAAATCAATTTTTTGTAGAAAGTGAACATAACAAAACAATAAAAAACTTATATATTTAAATTAGTTAATATTTGGATATATGTGTATCATGGGACAATAATTATATCTTACTACTTTTTTTATCGTTTGTTTTACTTATGATATTTTTTTATTCATCATAGAATTTAAGTGTTAACTTTCAATAAAAGATGACAAAGGATAAAAAGTAATGCTTTCCATTTAATCTTGTGCCATTTATATTATTGAAATATTTATACGTATAAAATGTAGTTTTTTTTGTTATAATTATTTCATAAATATTTCAATAAAACTATTTGAAATCATGTGAGAATGATTTCTATTTCAATTAAAAGATGATTTTAACAAACTATAGTTACTATATTTGAACATGATATCCCTATATTTTTGCCTAATTCATAGATAAAATATTTGTATGTGATAAACCCACGAAAATATGCTCATATGAAACTTCACTGGATTCCATTTTTAAAGAATATCAAATGGTAAATATTTTTATATTATCGTAAACATTTATTTCTAAAACATTCATTCTTTATCTCTCAACATGTTGAAGGCTTCTTTGCTTCAATACAATATTTCTTGCTGAGTGTCTTCAAAACATAAAAATATACAGTTTTGTATTATTTTCGTAATATCTATTATTTCTGATGGGATTGTGTGGGATGAGTATATTTGTACATCATAGCTTTTGGTTGTATGTGTATTTTTCCTTTTCTTTTTAAGGATTTCTTATCTACAAAAGAATACTAAAGTGTATACATTG
>CP045893.1:31169281-31199540 GCA_013387185.1 Caligus rogercresseyi
TGATGGAAATGGCATGGTCATATTAGTGGGGGGTGGGGGCGGAGAATAGCTTAAGGTTGAAAAAAATTATCAAGAGGCCCAAAAAATTGCATTTATTTTTGGTAAATGACGCCAATTTGCATATTTTTCAGTATACATATTATTTATATTACACTTCTTAAGTAAAACAAAAAAAATAAGCTTTTTTATTTCTTACTTTACAAGAACACATATCAAATTGAAAATGCCATGGAATGCTAATTATAGCAGTAATTTACTAATTGTAATTACTAGTGTCTTAGTGTTTCCATAACATTCTTTTTACCCCAAGCCCTGCTCATTAAAAATACCTTCAATACACAATATATCTATACCCACATACATATATCAAGTTGTATTTTAATCAACGAAACACTAAGCTCCTATCTAATAATGGATATGCAGTATCCTTTCTGTCATAGTTAATTGTTTATAAGCCCATAATTATGTTCTTAGTGTAATATAAGTAAATAATGAGATAATCAATAACTTTTGCTCAATTATTTTATCTCCCTCCATGCAAAGATTTTACTCTAGTTAATATTATAAGTATTACAAAATACTTTCATCAAAGGTGCAATTAGAAATGTATTATAAATATGGAAATCGTTGATATAAAATATTTTTGTATGCACTTTTTAGAGCTTCCAAATCACCAAACATGATAATAAACTCATTCTTACAGAAATTAATGTTTATCCAATTGCCATATGTAGTTTTGAAAATATTTTGTGCTACATCGCATTAACTAGAATTATATATATATATAATTGATTTTGTTTGTTCTTAAATATTACTGCTATTGATTAAAATGCTGAAATTTCCTAAGTGATTTTTGATTGCCCTTTGGTAACTATTCATACAATAAACGAAATTTTAAATCAACTTAAGCATATTAATTCAATATTTTCGAAATTAATAGATATGTCATACACATGATATTATTAAATCATTATATCATTAATACCACTAAAGTACCGATCAATCTAAATTATGAAAAGTGAGAACGAAGATTTCCTATTTGTAGTTCCTCTCCATGTTCAAACGAACTCCACATCTACGAGATCTCTCGCCTCTTCTTAAAATAAGAGAATAACTCTTGGACTTTATCAGGAGGTTCGGGACTCATTCTTTTTGAAATGTATCGCTAAAAATGAACAGATCAACACAATGATAAATAACATTTATCAATCCATCTCCTTTGGACTCCCAATTCCCGACCACAGACGATCCGAAGTATAAACTATAAATAAGCCGATTTGGGCTATTTTAAAACACCTAACATCACTTTTTTAATTGGAGAAAGGGGCAGGTCTCTCACAAAACGAATCTATCTTCTAAAAAATAAATACACGCTTTCACGTATACACAAAGAAGAGGAAAATGTCTTATCCATAAAGTTTCAGAATATTTCAATAAAAGTCTATTAATAAACATGACGAATATTATCTAATTTACAGTTGTTGATTTTAACTTATACTTCGATTGAGTCAAAAGATGAACAATTTCTATAGTCTTTGAAAAAATATATCTATAACTTTTCTACGTGGATTAATTATTAAGAGGATTCCTTTAGAAGTTGCATTACTTATTGCATAAACTTTAGTTGTATGCAGGATCATTTCTAACATAAGAAAACTGGCCTAATTTAAGAAATAGATTAAAAAATTATTCTAAAAAAAACACGGCATGTATTTTTTAGAGGTCTAAAGGGAACTCAAATGTTTACCAATATATTCCATATATTATTGAAATATGTAATTTCTCTGCATCAATAAATGTTTTTGAATAAACAAACAAACGAATATTGGATGCGTTTTTAACTAATTGGGTGCATTTTACGATAAACACTTTAATTAATGGGGCATACTTAAGAATCCCAACGCTCTAAACACAACTTGCATCCACATGCACATCATTAATTTAAATGTGTGTTTATTGTGATGTAAGTATTTACAAACAATTAATCTATGCATATAGCTTGGATCCGTCCATAGTTTTCCGGATTTATTTTTAATGGAGGGTATACACGCACAACAAATAAAGATAATATTAATCCTTCAACAGTACTAGTTTGTATGCAAGATACAAACAAACATGATTTACGACGCAATTAATTCCATGGATCTTTAACAGTAGAAAAACAACAGCTTAGTATTTTTTAACAGAATGAAATATCATAATAAGTAGAAGTCGGCCGATAGTTTTATTAATTTAGAAGAAAGCCGATAGCCGATTAATCGGTTGATAGTTTTTTCTTTATAAACAAGCTTAAAAAATACAATATAAATAACTTTATTATTTAAAATATACTACTTTTATATGATGCAATGAAAAAATAAACTTAGGCTCAATACGCTACTTATGTTTGAAGGAACGGTACCTTCTTTAACTAGTATCCTTGTAAGGAATGAAATTTTACATTTGCTTTAAATTACATGTCTTGGACAACCTTACAGTATAAAGTATGGTATCCATATCTGAAAATTATAGTTTTTGTTATCTCATCGCTACAAAAAAAATGATAAAAAGTGATAATATTTTCAAGAATATCCCTTTCTCTGAAAAACGCAAAACATATAACTATAAGTTTTACCTTTAGACTCAAAATAAATGTGGTAATATCAATATATACCCAAATTAATATTATTCAGTGTTGCTTTTAAAAGCTTAGCAACAGATATTGGTTAGAAAGACGATGTAATGAAACACAGATCCACGTTAATTAATGGACTATATAAATATTTTCCAAGAAAATAAAAAGCATGAAAGCATTTAACCAAAGAATAATATATATGCTTAATATATATTTTGTCCATCACAACATTAATAGATTGTAGTATTGTTGTAGAGAAAGGATAAGGAATGTATAATTAAAGATGCTTTTGAAGACTTGCATCCTTCTGTCTTGACAATTATTATTTTAATTTATGTGCTCTCTTTCATTTTTAGACAATCTGGAAAATCTTTTATTTGAGTCTTGGGCATTTGAAACCATCAAAGTTATAAACATAGAATTACAACCAAATAAAACTTTATTAGTTCGTACATGATTTATAATCCTTCTTCATAAGAGAATATATTCATCGTAGAGAAATTAAAAGTTGATCATACACTCCCACAGGCTATTACAATGTAAGCCAATAATGTTTTATTATACAATTATTAAGTTATGGCTTTGCTGGATATGAAATTTATGCACTGAAATATATGACTTTAGTTTTTATTCTGCTTGTTATGGTTATATTGTGGTACGGTGTTATGTATTCACCTATTCAGACGTTCAAGAAATGCTCTTGAAGAATAGATCATTTATGAAGGCAAGTTTAAGTAATAAAATATTATTAAATGACAATTTTAATATTACAAATAGTAGTGACAATGTAATTATATCCTTTTATATAGTAGGGCAAATACTTCTTTCATATAAAAGAATTTTAAATGTCAAATGAAGGAGCTCTTTAAAAGTTTCGAACTTTTCTCTCATCCCTGATTATCATTAAAAACTCTTGAACTAGTTTAATGATAATGGAACTAAGTCATTATGTTTGGCAGTGATTTTTTTCGCAGGTATATATATATATATATATTATTTTTCTTTATAGGTCATTCCTTTAAAAATCATACATAATAAAATATATACAATAATAAATAAAAAGAGCAAGAGGGGTTGTGATAATAAACCATAAATAAACATTGTAGTTTAAAATTAACGCTCTGAAGCAAGCCCATAACATCATTAAAACATCAAAATCTAAATTATTTATAGTTGAAGTGAGTAACACGAAATACAGAATTGTAAATAGTATATAGACCATCTTTATTGCACAGCTCCTCGATGATGTCATTTGAGGTCCTCTTATATCTTTTAACAATGAGTCTCAAACGAGAAAAAAAATGACAGGACCACTGAGGAAAAACTTTGACGATATCCACGGCGAAGTCCCATAACGTCACTTGCTTAGATGTGGAATATTGAGGCAAGGCTCCATATCTTACAGCCGAAGAAACAAATATTTTTTTAAACGACTCATTACGAATGAGTGTATTGGAGGTTAAGCACTCTGCGATGTGAGCTTTAGAGCTAGCAAGTGCAAAGCTCAGAGCCTTGGATTCAGGAGATGCAGTCGTTGCCTTTAGAGGATAACCAAATAGGATATAAGCCGATAAAAACTTTGCCTCATTTTCAGAGCTTATTAAATGACTTATATTATGGGTGACGAAAGCACGAAGATACGACAGGGCAGGGCAATCAGCGAAAGCGTGCATGATCGAATTATAGATTTTTCCGCAGTCCTTACTAGGAAAGTTGAAAAAGACGCAACTGGTAGAGATTTGAAATTGTGCGGTGAATTTTTTGATATCCTTAACGTTGGTTGATTCCATAATTATTTTTTCCCATCTTTGCGGAAGATTTAGCTCTTGAATAAAAGCCTGGCAGATTTTCTTAGCGTCCTCGTCGGTCCGGCCTTGAACTTAATTTAATATGCCATGGAGTAGGGGATATATGAAGCCTAGCTGCTCTAAGAAGTGGGAAGTAAAACTTTCCCGCTCTAAGACCACAGTCTACATCTTTTTTGAAATCGTGGATGGTGAAAGTTTCTGTTCTGAAGGCTTCCAATTCCAAGCTCTGGGGAGTTGCATGTTGCCCAAAAAGGCCCTTTTCTTGGAGTCATGGTGAAGAATGTCTACAGTAGAGGAAAAGTCGTAAGTTGGCGTAAGACTCCATAATATTCTTTGACATGAAGCCCATATCGGATAATTTTTTATTAGCACATTGGAGGCAAGGGTACCCATCATTAAAATGGAGTAGATATGGCTATTAGAAACTGTTGACCTCCACTCCTGCTCTGGGTTGCACGAAAGATCGATGAAAATTTTCTTGTACATTTTTGGCAATACTTTGGAAAGTTGCACCAAGCCTCCTCTGAGTTGTTTTTTTAGATCTCTTCAGGGATGGAAGATAACTTTTGTGGAAGAGTTTCTGGAGCCAAGAGTCCTCTTCCTCTATCTCCCAAAGAGCAAAGTATATATTTTTTTATATTCACCAGGGAGCCATTTTATGTTTTTGTAAGTGTCTGGCCTCCCCAAGGAAATCTCAGGTTTATATTTGATTAGTCTTAAAGGCAATATACATTAATTAGTCATCAGGATAATGATAACATTTAAGCATGTGATTCTTTAAGCTTATGGACTTTGCATCCTTTTTAAATACTCATTTGATAAGCTTAAAATGACTATTTTCTCTACGAAATTATTTTGTACTTATTGAATCATTTATTGAATCGAATAAATTCAATTTGAGTCAAAAATGTCTTCAATAGGCCATCGGTCACCATATTTTCCCTCGACCGAAATAATTAGTCGTCCATATAACAATCAAAAATCCCATAGGAGACTTTGATTCTAATTCTTCAAATTTTAAATATAATTTGACAAGATTTTTACTACTCGTGGAAGCAGGTCGCTATAATTGGAAATTATGTGATAAGCTGTTGCTATAGACCTTCTATCTCTACTTTAAACCTCTTTATTTTTATAATGCAACATTCAAAAAAAAAAAATATTATATATATGTATATCAGGAAACGACCGGGTACCTGGCCGGGTCCCGGCTGCTGTTTTTTTAGTGTCCCGATCCGGCGACTAGAAATTATTTTGTTGAAAAAACATCGTCACTTTTTTCCAATTTTTTTTTTAGGAATGTTTTTCTAAAAAAAACGTCGTCATTTTTTGTTGAGGAATCTCTTTTCTAAAAAAAAACGTCGTCACTTTTTTTTGGAAATTCTTTTCTAAAAGAAGGAACGAAAAAATACTGAAGTCCCGGCCCAGTTTTGGCCCGGCCCGGCTTGAAAATTTAAGGCCTGTCCCGGGTCCTGGCGAAAAAAAGTGTCCCGGTCGTTTCCTGATATATATTTATATCAGGCTTGTGAGCGTTCAGCTTTTTTTGCGTTCAGCGTTTAAAAAAAATAGCGTTCCGTTCAATGTTTTTGCTTTCAGCGTTCCGTTAGCGTTCAGCGTTCAAATATTTAAAAAAAATAACATTGTGTAGTTTTTTAAAATGGAAGTACTATTTAGGGTTTTTATAATAAAAATGAGCCCGAACCGATTTTCAAATGATATAAATTTGTTGACTGGATCTAACCCAGGGGTTCCCAACCTGGGGTCCGCAGAATGTCTAAATTCACAACATAAGAGGGTCTTTTTTTTAGAAAATAATTTCCCAATAAGTGACGAAGTTTTTTTTTAGAAAAGAATTTCCAAAATAAAATGAGTGACGACGTTTTTTTAAGAAAATAAATTCCAAGAAGAGTGACCGTTTTTTTAAGACAATAAATTCCAAAAAAAGTGACGACGTTTTTTTTAGAAAAGAAGTGATAACGTTTTTTTAGAAAAAATATTCCGAAAAAAAGTGATGACGTTTTTTGTATAGAAAAATCTCAAAAAAAAGTGACGACGTTTATTTTTTTAGAAAATAATTTCAGAAAAAATTCTCTTATTTATATCCCAGAAAAGGTACATTAAATGTTATGAAAAATTGAACGCTGAATGCAAACTCTTTTTTTTTGCGTTCAACGTTCAGCAGTAAAAAAAGTTTATTCCGTTCATTGAGCGTGTATTCAGCTGAACGCCGTTCAATTTTGCATTCCGTTCACAAGCCTGATTTATATATATTTATGTATAGAGTAAAAATGATGTTTTTATTTGACATGTATTATTTGAGGGCACTTTTTCAACCATAAAAGAAAGTGATTCTTTCAATAAACATTTTACTTATGCATTATATATATGTTGGTTAAATGAAATGAAGTTACTTAAGATGTGTTTTTGTTAATGTAAATATCAGAGCTGGGATTCGGTAGACAAATCTACCGCCGGTTCGATATTTGGTATATACCAAATACCGACCGATATCGGTATTCGGTAGATTTTATTTTATATCTACAGTATCGATCGATATTTGGTATTGTAGATTAGAAAGAGAGATAAATTTATTTATGTATCTGCTTTTACTTCTTCATATGCATTTCATATCGGACAGTTTATAACAAAGGACAATTAAATACATCATTTGTTATAATTTATTAGATATTATTTGAAATTCAATACATATTAATCTTATATAAATTATATATGTACTTGGATTATGTATATCCATTATAGAGATATAAAGATATAGAGAGCTTATTCCCTCTTCAATAGCGGCGAAACATCGTCGTTCAGCTGTATTCTGTACCCAATATAAACAAAGTAGTTTGTACTACGTCATCGTAAGCTGACCATAGAGATATAATATTTGTTTATATTGGGCACAAAAAACGTATTCCTCTGAAGAATCCAATAAGCCCTCTATGTCTTTATATCTATGAGTATATCACTCTTAGGGAGTGATGACGTCGAATTCTTGAGATATGATACATGGATAGGTTATAAATAAGACACCATTTTGTCTCAAGCTATGCTTTTTGATTTTAGAAGCCATAATGTCTTGTAAATGAATATGTATATAGAGCATGGGCGTTGAAGGATTTAAGTGTGTTTCTTTTTTTGAATATGCAGGATTTTATAATTCCATTTCATGAATGTAATTTAATATTTTTACCTCAGGAAATAGAAGCCTTCCTAGGATGTTGCTGAGCAAAAATAATCCTTTTGATCTTAGGAATAAACCAATATTAATTACAAACAATCCTATGCATTTCTTAATATCTGCATAATCCAAAAACCTCTTTGAAATACTTAATGCTAAAAAGATTATTATGCTGTTCTGAGGCCCTTCTTTTTAATTAATCACTTTATTCATTTAGAAAATTGCACATATATGAATATATAATTAGCTTCAAAGAAATCTGTAAGTGTAAAAGTTATATATTTGTAAGTCCTCGGAAATTAAAATGAAGCAATAAAATAAGATACACTCCAAAAAACAAAATGGGATTTCAATTAAAACATAGAGGGACACAAAAGATTAAGAATATTAAAAAACTCGCACGAGTGTAATGTGTAATTTAAAATTACCAGAAATGTAACTTTAAATATAGGTGGTAAATATACCTTGTTTGTATTTTTGACTAACATTTTTTTTGCCAATTATGTTCGATAGAATTGCATCCGACAGGATATAAATAAGCATTATAGCATTATAATTAGTCTATCGAACCTAGGATCTTATCAATGAGGTAGACCAAAAATGACCATCCCTCTCGGGATTCGAACCTGCGCCCACAACATTGAGAGTTGAACACACCTTAACAGCCACGGCTATTGCACTCCCATTTTAAAAGATATCGGGATTCAATTGAAACTTAGAGGAACATAAAAGACAAGGTCGTTAGAAACACACTTTTGTGCACTTTTAAATTCTTAGGATCTTCACTTTCAGTAAAGGTCCTGAAAATACATTCTTTATACTTTTTTCTGCTGACTTTCATTTAAAAAAATCTGTTTGGAGCATGCTTGATACTTTTTGAAAAGCCTTCAAACAAGCTTTTTCATTCCTTTTGTACATAGATATGCAAAAAAAACAATATTTTTTTCATTACTTATCTATCATTATTTAAAAATAGTTTAATACACATAAAAAAGAAATAACATTTTATTCTATTTGTCACATAATAAATTGTTAAAGGAATAAAATTAATTCGTAACTAAATAAAATTTTTATCATTAATGTATTCTCTTTGTCTGACAAAATAAATTGTTTATTTTGGAGGGGGAGGGTGTCTTGAAGTTAGAACCATCCATGTTTAAATCTCATTAAAACTAACTATTTATTTGTATACATAAATATATATAGTTTTGTCACTAAAGTGGTATCCATATTCTTTTTCACATCACCCATCTGTTATATTTTCGAGAGAAAGAAACTGAATTTATGAATACGACAGTTAATTCGTAAAAGAGTGTGACTATTAACTAAAAATGCTAATTTAACATAAGTGTAATACTTATATTTAAGTTTGGGCGATATTATATTTATGCACCCGATACCTAAGAGGGGGATCATAAAATTAATTTGTGCTGCATGATATATTTATTATCACCATATAAATTGAATAAAAACCAATATATCTGACGTTTACTGATATGATAGATATTGATGATATAATATACCAGATGATTGTCTGGTGTATCGGATACTGGACTGCATATCGAGTATAGAACGATACATCATATATATGTAGACCGAAGCCTCTCTTCATCAAATAAAAGTATTAAAAATCTACAAAAGAGATCTTAAAAATACATGAATAAAACTTCATATAAGAAATATAAACATATCATAAACATACTTTAATTTTATAAATATAAATAAAAATAAAATTTTTCGCCCGTTTAAATGTACATTGGAACAGGCTTCTTACATTTCAAAATAAAATGCTCAATAGCATGCTCCAGAAAAATAATGGCAATCTCACAATGGAGCAACAAAGTTTTGTAGTAGAGGAGGAAGTTTGGCTCCTAAAACTTTTCCACAAACGATATCTACCAGCTTTTAAGCGCCCTATAAAGCAAATCGGTGGAGGTTTAGCTCTTTTATCTCCCAAAGGTCTATATAAAAACATTTATTGACATCACAAAGAATCCAGACAAGGCGTGGAGGACAACGATATTTCAAAATGGACTGTATATGCCCTAATATTTGGATCAGACTTAACAAATTCGTCTACCAACGCAGTTTCAAAAATTTGGGCTGCTGCACAGCGAGTTGTCTGGAGGGTTGTTCCAAAATTTCAAGGCGTCTCTAACGTAGATATAAATCGTAACAATTGCATAAAAAGTTATTTAAAACAAATTTGAATAGCCCAAATTTGGATAGAAGAAGAAGCCATCAAGTCATATTTTTTTATCATTCATAATAATTCATTATTTTTATACATGTATATATTCCCTGACCTATATATCTATATATATATATCTATATATATATATATATATATATATTATATATATATATATTATATATATATATATATATAATATAATATATATATATATATATATATATATGTCCTCCCTGAGCAAATAAAGGAGAAAAAAAGTTTTATTATGAGATAGTAATCGGTGCAAGACTATATATTAAACTCAATTAAACAACAACCCAGTATATTAAGTAATGGCAGAGCCACTTAGAACAAAAAAGTTTTAATAAGATATCGATGAATCGATGCAAGACAATAATAAACTCAATTAAATAATCAGCCTGTAATATGTATGTGCATAAAGCCTCTCTAAAAACAGCTATAACCAATTTCAGTCATTCCTTACTTGCATATCTATTTATCAACGTCATTTATAGAGGAAAGAAAAGGAAACTCAGTACGTGCATAAAAAGTAACCGTCTTTTTTTGTAATAAGTGCATTAAGTAATGATATAAATAAGAAATATATGGTCTAAAAATACATATGAAACTCCTCAAAAGATTTCGTTAGTGAGGAACACAAAAAAGAAAATTAAAATTGAATTCCAAAGCTGCTTTTTATTTATTGAAATTACATTATTTTCATGAATATTTCCTCTTGCAAATGTTAGCCAAATAGGGCAATTTAGATATCTTTCCCAATCGAGTTTTGTATCATTTACATCTTTATAAAATTTGGATCTGCCTAAGATATTCTTACAAAAAATTATAAGAAAAAAAACCGGTACAGATTTTTATTTTTTTTTTTTTTTTATTCACGGCTCCAAAAAAATATACAATGTATAAAAGAAAAACGATGCTAATGCGTAAATTTTTACATAAATAAGCATTCTAGCTTAGATTTTTAGCAACGTAATGGAACAAACAAACAAGCAGATAAAAGTCATGAGATACACTCAACAATCAAATCTAAAACATACAGATAATTAACAAATCATAAAAACAGTAAATTACACGAAAATTAATCAATAAGAGTTCTTGTAAAATTTCAGTATTCTCTTGATTGTTTTCCTATGGCAGAGTGAGGATGAAGGATAAAATTTCACCTCCCTCCCCGCTAACGTCCATGTGGAATCCAAAAGTGAGGGAATCTTTAAGTCCAGAGCAGTATACCTTGCTGCAGCAGAGATCATGATGGATCTCAACTCAGAGGCTTTGATGGGAACATTATTGGTGATGCACCTCGCGATGAGACCTTTAGCGTTTAGAAGGGAGTTATTAATTGCTTTCGACCTAGCTGACTTATCACCTTTGCCGAGACCAAACAGTACCGTAGCTTTGCAATATCTGACCGCACATTTTTTTTCTAGGCCCCTGATATTGAGGGCTACAAATTTCTTTACTATGTTGACCGCCTGACAGTCAACAAAAGCATGCAAAGTTGTATTGAACAAAAGCCCACAATCTTTGCAAGGTCGATCAAATCTTGTGAGGCCTGAAGAAATTTGAAATTGCGCTGTAAATTGTTTGCAGTCTTTGATCCCACGCAGTGAACCCAAAATGCGATGAGTCCAACTATCAGGGAGAACCAGAAGCTTAATAAAGGCTTGACAAATCTCCTCGCTCTTTACGGCAGCTATACAGAACGGAGCCGCCATTTTCATATGCCAAGGCATTAGTAAGCGATGTCTGGCTGCAGACCTAGCCAGAGCAAAATAAAATCGTCCATCCCTGAAAAGGTTCCGACTATCTATGTCATGAATGGTATAGGTATCAGTCCTGACTGCACTTTCTTCAAGAGTGCTTGGGCTACTCAAGTTCTTGAAAAAAAGTACTTTGTCAGCCTTACCACGAATAATGTCAACCGTTGAATCTTGATTAAAAACCGGGGAGTTTTTCCAAATAATTCTTTGGGCACATCCCCAAATCGAAGATAGAGCTGATGTGACATAATTAGTCAGGTCTGACCCAAACATAAGCCAAGAAAACAGCTCTGTATTCACCACTGTTCTTCGCCATTCCAATTGGGGATTTTTGGTTATTCCGGCAAAAATCTTCAGATAGATCTTTGGAATAACAGTCCCCAATTCTACAATACCACCGCCAATGAGTTTCCTGCTCCTTTTCAAAGCCGGGACGTAGGAGGAGTGAAATAAAGAATTCAGCCATATTTCTTCTTCCTTAATAATCGCCTCAGCAATTAAGGGAGACGCAGTAGCTTTGTATAAAATAACTGGCACAACCTTAGAATTATATAAGTCCACTCTTTGCATGAGATTGAGATGTCTCCACCGTGATATGTTCCTTGAAATTGCAGAACAGAGATGATGTAAGTTTTCTTTGTCTATCCCATTCCTACACCATTTGATGCCGAGAATCTCCACTTTTTCAATAATTTTACAGAGGCGCACATTCGAACCTTGTTTAGGAACCCAAGATCCGATTGGTAAAATTGAAGTTTTCTTTTTATTTAGGGACAGACCCGATGTTTTTTCAAACTTTTCAAAAGATTCCAGAATTAGTTCAATTCTTTTGACTAATTGCGCCTCGGAGTTAGCTTCTAATGTTATGGTAACATCATCGGCATACAGATCGACTAAGTGATGAGAACCACCCAAGTTCACGCCAAATCCATTATATTTTTTTATCAATTTGACGATAAATTCTTCGATTGCAGTGATAAAAAGAAGAGGAGCGGAAGGACATCCTTGTCTGCAACTTCTCTTTAGAATAATTTGACCACTTTCGGATCCATCGATAGCTATGGTTGAGGAGCCATTATAGAGAAGAGCACGAACGGGATTAAAAAATTGTTTGGGCAAAAATTTTCCGACAGCTTTGAGTATTTGACAATGTAAAACAGAGTCAAAAGCTTTGGAGAAATCAATTGCAATTATGGCTCCAAATTTTCCTTGATCCCGAACTGAGTCAATTGAAGCTTGTATATTCCAGGAGATGTCGTGAATCTTTCGTCCTTTTAAAAAGCCTTTCTGACTGTGACCTATTTTCTTATTGAGAATGGGCTCCATCTGTTGAGCAAGAACTCCCGATAAAATTCTGTATGATTCGTTCAGAATGGTGATGGGCCTCCAATGACTAAAATTGGAGCCATCACCTTTCTTGGGAATAAGAGCAATCCTCCCTCTTGTTAGGGCCTCTGGCATTTTGCCTTTCTGTTCCATCTGAGATCCGATTTTTACTAAAAAGGGGACAGTTTGGTCTTTAAAAAGGGAGTATACTCTTCCTGATATGTTATCTGGGCCACAGGCTTTCCCTAGCTTTAGATTTTCCTCAATATATCGAGATATGCGTTCAGTGGAGAATAAGTCATTTTTAGAGACTTGGGCTCGTTTTTTCGGTTTTGGGAAAAACTTTCTTTCTCCCCCAACAATCTCTTGAAAGCTAGTACGAAAGTATTCAAGAATTTTGGACTTTTCGGTAATAACTTTACCGTCAGACACTATTCTGTTTATAGATACAGCCGAAAGCTTACCATATTTCGAATTGTCATAAATCTTTTTATTGGCACCATTCTCCCGGGCAACCTTTGTTTTCATCTCTGCTTCTGCTATTTCGGAGACTCGGAAGGAGTTAATTGCTTGTGCCATAAAGGAACGAACAAACATTGAATTTTTCATGAGCATATCATCAATACGGTTTTGATGCTTTTTTGATTCCATCTTTTTTTATATATGAAAGACGCTGTTTTAGAGATTACATTTGTAAGAGAACCTACTGCCTGGTATGCGGTGTGACATTTAATTATGGTTGTCTCCAAATTCCTGGACAATTTATCTCTAAATTTATTGTCATCCAAAACCCAATTGGGTATTTTGCAGTTAAAATTACGATGGTGGCACATCATTTCCAGTTCTATGAGTTTATGATCAGATGATGGTTCTGGACGATAGAAGGCTTTCCTGATACGATTAGTGAAGAAAGGGGAAACCAACGCGAGATCAAGCCTTGATTTTTGATTTCCTCTTGACCAAGAAAAGGTCCCGGGCATAATTTCTTCATGACATCTACTAGTCTTAGGGAGAGTATAACTTTTTAAGAGCGGCACGATTTGGAGAACTGTGCGACGTATTGTCCAAATCTACATTTAGGTCACCCAATAATATAATAGGTAACAACCCAACGTTGAGTATTGTTAATTATTGATTGAAAAAACGGAAAGATTTTTCGTTGGGCCCATATGCATTAATTATGTAGAACTCCACACCATTTGACGAAATACGTATTTTATGCCAGTCACTTCTACTCGAATACTCTTTACACAAACACACATCTTCATCTTCTTGGTAATCAATGTCAAGACACCTCTATTGATTCCTGAGCCTGTAAAAAGTTGTGAAAACTTTTTGGCAATAACAGTAAAAAAATATTCTAGTAGACATAGAGGAGGCTATTCCTCTTTCTGGAGGCGAGTTAAGATAAGTAATAGACTTTACTTTCCAATTTTCGCCCTCATTTCTTTGATGTCCATGAGTATACAAATGACCCAGTTTCATGGAAGTGTTGGTTGAGCTCATGAATCTCTTGATTATGTTCCGGAGTCAAAGTGTGTGATTTTGTATCACAATTTGGAAGTAGGTGAGCTACACTCGATTGAGAGTGTGCCCGTTGCCTGTGTTCACGTCCACGTTGAGGGTCTTGAAGAAGGAGAGCAACTCGGAGATGTCACCGGAGTTTCATTACGGCGAAACAGTAAAGTTGACATATAAATAATTGTCTTGGAGTGCCAAAGTCCCCGACCAGCTCCAAGCAACTCTTGGAATCCATCACAATGGCAAAGGCCTGTAGTCCTCCAAGACACTCTTCCATACATGGAGAGCTCCAAAAAGGAGTTTATGGTGTCCTGCTCTTCTTTTCACGTGAAGAGAAGGATGTCTCAAAAGTGACTTTTGCACATATTCGTTCTGCGTAAAATATCGTAGGTGGTTGGTGTCAAGTATTCTAATTGACTAGATGCTTATCTTGACAGGAGAACTGACGTATGATTTTTGCCTCTTTACAGAACGCCCAAACGCCAACGTCACTCCGCGGCGATATGAAAATAATGGCCGAAAAGTTCGCAAAGACTTGCATTGGGGTCGTCTAGATGTCTCCTTGAGAGGATGTAACAAATTTAAACTCCTTTAAAAAAATTATAAGACAAAAAAACCGGTACAGATTTTTTTCCTAGACTAACAGCAATCATTAATTAGGAGACACTAAGATTGGGCATTTTCAGACACGATTTTTTTCTTATAAAGTCGAAGTAATTGCGTATAAAATACATAAAATACATAACAGATTAGTTATAAACTTTTTCAACTAATCGACAAAACTGATTCACTGTGTCCTGGGGCGGTGGCATAGTGAATATTGTATTTTTTATAAGCCTCAGTTCATAAATCTTCATCACCTGATGAACTTAAGCCTTCCAGAAAACTTTACCTTCGAAATACGTACTAGAGCTAACTATACTCTTTTTGAACCCCTGTTCCGTTTTAAACAACATTTTTAAGGGCTTTTAACTGCTTGTGTAAGTCTGAGGATCTACAAAAGAATCAAATGAAATATTAAATTAATTTACCTCATACAAAAGGCTCCCACAGCTACGACTAATAGTATATTATACTTGTAACAGAGATGAATACTAATTCACTGTGCTGCTGGGTGCAGTAAAGCCATAGAGAAATAAAGATATAGAGAGCGTATTCAATAGCCAGAGAAACATCGTTCAGTTATCGCCTGTGCCTAATATAACAAAGTAATTTATAACTACGTGGTCATAGACATAGAAAGATTTGCTTATGTGGGAACATTACTATTCACTGTGCTGCTGGGTGCAGTAAGCCATAGAGATATACAGATATAGAGAGCGTATTCATAGCATAGAACATCTTTCATTTATCGCCTGTGCCTAATATAAACAAGTAATTTATTTTACGTTAAGGTAAGTTGGTCATAGAGATAAAAGATTTGCTTATGTTGGGCACAATGATGCATTTTCTGAAGAATCCAATAGGCTGTTTAAGAAGTCTTTATATCTCTTATGAATAAAACCTGCTTGATGTAACTAAGCCCACCAAGATTGTCTTCATAGATTATCTTGTTTGTGACACATATGTAATAAACAATACTCTTCTTATGCTAACAATGTTTTCAAATGTTCTTAAAAAATTCTTCACAATAACAAAAATAATATGGACCCCACATGTGATAGTTGTATAAAAAGACTTTACGAAGTATTCAGCAGGCCAGATGAGTTGATGTTACTTTGGTGCTTGCAAAGATAGAGGGGAATAATGTTATATATTTTGAAATTGACTTGATCCAAAAAAGCATCGTATTTTCAACAATTAAATAGAATAAATATTAGACTTTCTTTTTTTTCTTGATGCTTCAAGAATAAAAATTTAGAAATACTGGACTTGATATAAATTAGCATTATAGCTTAAAATTATTATATCGAGCCAATAGCATTTCAATGAGGTAGACCAAATCCCCTCTAGGAACTCGAGACAGATCCCCCAAAATTGAGAGTTGAACACTTCTTAACACACATGGCTATCCCCTCCCTCTACTGGATTTACTGGGGTTTAACGAGGAAAGGTGGCACCACTTCACTAAAAAATAGAAATAGTACTGGTTTTAGACATATTTTTTTTCTTGGGCCACCAGGCGTAACTATATTTCATAGTGAAACAAAAATTTCAATTAAACAAAGACAACAAAATATACAAGTACAACAATTAAAAAATACATTGCAGAATACTAGTAAAATATTAAAGGATTGTAAAACTTTGGTATATACTTAAAAATAGGTAAAATCGTTGCTACGTCGGGTCCTCCGACGATCTCTTCGCATATATAATTTGGTTGTACTTTTGTTATGATGGCGTTGACTTTGGATTCCTTCTCTTCTCCGCGGTAGGAGGCTAAAAAGTCTTCCCTTCCGATCTCTACTCCGAATTTTCTCCTTGAGAGTTTCTGAGACAGATTAAGTATCTCTCGAGCGAAGTGCAACTCCAAAAATGTGATCTGTCGTTTCGGGCCTTCCTGCAAAAGCGACACATACTCCTCTGCCCTTGGAAGAACTTGTCTCTCACCTCCATAGTTCCGGAAAGGAGACGGTATTTCAAACCATTTTTCCGGAGCGGAAAGATACGTGTTTTTAACCGCTTTGACACTATCTTGTGCTCTCTTTGGATACTTCTTCTATTTACTATTTTTAATGGCTCATTGCATCTGTTGTAAAGCTTTTTCTTATATCAGCCGTAGAAGCAGTTGATACTTTCATTTGAATGGTATTAAGGGTCTCTGGATAATTTTATTTTTGCTGAGGATCGTTTTAAATCTGTTATCCGCCATCTTGTCGATAAGTGAGGGTGACCCACACAGATCACTGCTATGTCGCCAGATACTGTGTGTATATCAGGAGACAATACGCAGGGTTACAGAATTTTCCATGGTTTTGACAGATTATAGTATTTGGTAAACTAACAATTTTGAAGAAATGCATAGTATTTGGCGAACATGCATTGCCATATTCATTCGTCTGTGGTATTATATTTACATATAACAGGTCACTGATAGTCCCGAGACTAACTAAGAAGAAAACATTTTCTTGAAAAAATTCGATTTTTTTTATTCAATAGTTGCTTTCGAGGGCAATACAACGATTATAGCGGTCTTTCAATTTTTCGATTACACTTTTATAGTAATCTTTTCGTTTTAATCCGAAAATAGGCTTCTGTCTCGCGATTACTCATCATTGTCCTAAAATTTCTTGCCAGCGAGCATTCTCTTCAGGTCTGCAAACAGGAAATAGTCGCTGGGGGCCAGATCTGGAAGTACGGTGGATGGGAAGCAATTCGTAGTCCAATTTATTTAATTTGCCCATTGTTTTCATTGACTTGTGACACGGTGCATTGTCTTGCCGAAAAACACTTTTTTCTTCTTCAAATGGGGCCGTTTTTTCAACAATTTCATCATTGAAACGCTCCGAAAAGGCTATATAATAACCGTTGTTGATTGTTTTCCCCTTTTCAAGATAGTCAATGAATATTATACCGTGTGCATCCCAAAATACAGACGCCATAACCTTCCCAGCTACTGTTGCGTTTTCCTCGCTTTGGATTCGGTTCATCAAATGCACTCCACTCAGCTGACTGTCGATTGGCCTCGGGAGTGAAGTGATGGAGCCATGTTTCATCCATTGTCACATATGGACGCCAAAATTCGGATTGATTACGATTGAACAGCTTCAAACACTGCTCAGAATCATCAATTCGTTGTTGTTTTTGGTCGATTGTGAGCTCTCGCGACACCCACTTTGCACAGAGCTTTCGCATGTCCAAATATTCATGCACGATATGCCCACGCGCTCTTTCAATATCTTAGAGTCTCAGCTATCTGGATCAACTTCACTTTACGGTCATTTAAATCATTTTGTGGATTATTTTTATGTTTTCTGGTGTAACCACCTCTTTTGGGCGTCCACTGCATTTATCAGCATTCGTGCTCAAACGACCACGTTTGAATTCAGCAAACCATCGACATATGGTTGCTTTCGATGGAGCAGAGTCCGGATAACATTCTTCAAGCCAAGTTTTAGTTTCGACAGTATTTTTTCCCATCAAAAATAATGTTTTATTAACACACGAAATTCGTCTTTTTTCCATTTTTTCACAATAACAAAAGTAGCTTCACTTAAAACGCAATATCTCACAAACTAGTTGTCAGACCGCTGTTATATTTATTTATGTATGTTTGAAGGCTGGTACTAGCTGACAGTCATATGAAAACAAATCCACTGGCGCCATCTATGTTTAGTTCGGGACTTATCAGCCGACTTTGTAGTAAACATGATATTTTCCATTCAATGGTCAATATCATTGCATTCAATATGAAAATTTTAACAAATATGTAACACGATAAAACAAATTTGACATAAATCAAAAAATCATTCAGAAAACTTCAATCACAAACAATCTCAAAGATCGTTATAACAGGCCAAAACCATAGACATATTTATTTCCTAGTTTGCTCCAAAAAATATTGAACTTTAACCAACCCTTAGGAAAAAATACAACTCGATATCACTAACATCACACCTTGAAAATAGTCCTTTTGGACCTAAAATAGCCTTTTTCGAACTCTGAGTGACTTGTGAATTTACAAAATGACATGTGAAGGATGAAACTTTTCATTTCTCTTCTTGTTTCATAACTACGCACCGTCAAATAACTTGGAGCAAAAAATCAAATCGATCGACCCAACGGGTCTGCCTAATGTTCTCGTAGAAAAAGAGTAAAAAGGCCAAAGGTTGAGTTGGTATAATAGGTATCTGTTGAGTGTTCTTTGTTATATTATTTATATTATTAAATGTTTTTATATCTACATAAATACATTCAAATGCATTTGTTTATAATGGTAAACATTCCTCAAATATTTGTTTTTCCCTTTTGTAAACAGAGGGTATAAAATTTTGCTTCTTATAGTTTGTATTCGCTTTGGGCTCCTATATATACTAAAAATATTGTATTTTGCTTCTTCAAATGAGACCAATGTATCCTTCTTTTGAGATTGCTTTGTCTTTTTTATCATAAGAATAGTTCGATACATAATTTTTAAGGCAAAAAAAAGTTTTCAATGGATTATAATGGAGTCAACCAATTCAAATTTGTGGATATTATAGATAAAGTCTTTATTAAAATAAACATTTCCAATAAAACTGTGGCAGTATTGATAGCCAAACGTTATAATATAAGGAGGCGGTTTTTATCTCATTTAAATTATACTTTTAAGTGTCCCCAAAACAAATTCCATAAAGTGCTATAATTTTAATTAAAAATTTGTAATATATATGTTGAATTAGAAAGAACTTTTGATCTTATTCTATGTTTTGTATTATATATAAATTCATTTTCCTTCATTAATCATATATATATATAATATTTATATTATATATATATATATAGATATATATATATATATATATATATATATATAGGGCTGTTCTTATTTTTTCAAATGTTTGAAATGTTAGCAACATTGTGAATTTCATGTTTCTTGGTGATAAAGAAGACGACATACAAAGTTTGAAAAAAATCGGTCAACATTACGAGGTCGCGCAACGAGGTCTAAGTTTTAAAAATTTAGTAAAAATATTTTTACGCAAATTTCTTGAAAATGGTGGACGTTACAGACTTCAATAATAATTATTAATTTAAATGAAATCTAATTTACTACCAGACGTATGTTTGATGTTTTTTAATAAAACAAAGTTTTCAGTAAAAACAAAGAAAAAATGGAGTGTGTAATGTTAGCATATTTCATAGCTTTTTTTCAATTAACTTCACTCGCCTGTAGAAGATGACTTGTTCGCTTCAGAGTAAAATAGTATTTTTAAATTTAGTAAAACTTTAGATGATAAATCCAAAAATGACCTTGGTTGCATTCTATCAATTCAGAATTCAGTACAATCTGACTTTACATCATATGATTCAGAGCCTGTATTGACCTATAAGAAATCGATTATGAAAAAAATAAATAATAATGTGTTTCTTAGATTTGCGTCAAGGTATCCTCTCAAAATTTACTTTGTCTCTGACGCATTTATAATCCATTATATGCGTCATTTTGTACGCGAGATATGCTTTTTTAATGTACATATAACTTTCTACTTATTAAATTTACATGATTTAGTATACCAAAATATTAAAGCTGGTTTACCAAGCTTTCATTTGATATGTTTGGTGCTCTAAAAATCGCTATACTTTAAGAATATATGCAAATACATGTTTGCACGTACTCTCTCCAAAAAATTGATCTTTTGATATGAGAATATACAATTACCACTTGGTAACTGCTGTTACTATTAGCTGGATAGAAAGATAAAGAAAAAAGAAGGGATATATATTAATATATTATATATATATGGTATATATATATAATATATATATATTATATATATATATATATATATATATATATATATATATATAATATATATATATATTATATGGATAAAGGTCTATTTGACTGTTTTAATGATATATATATAATAGGTATCACTGTGGTTATCTGACATGTTTGTTTCATGAACTGACCGGCCTAGCGAACGGCTACAGACATCCACGATCATCGTATCAGATAGAACTTCGTGAGAAAATAAATATGATTCATAAATCATAAGGGGAAGATGATGAGAAACTATATTAAATATTAATAATAATGAATAATGTTGGTTAAAAAACACAAAAAGGATTGAGATCCTTCTATTTTAAAATGATTGAAAAATGCAATTCATGATGGTTTAGCAAGAAATAGGAAAGGTATGTATGGCTCATGAGAGACAAGATCATGAATATGTGTGATTAAAAAAACATGTTGTTAGTAAATGTATTTTAAACACACATCAACAGAGAATAATTCGACAGCGGTCTTTATATTGTCGAAATTATTAATGATATATTATAGTTAAATATCCTTCAATAACTTTGTTGGTGATTTTTCTGTTGGATATGGCAGGGATGAAAAATTAAATGGCTTTAGTATTAACGATTTTTGTTAAGAACGTACGTGAGGCTTAGTAAAGTGCATTTTTATAAGGATATTTTTTATCATCCTCTTATTGGGATTATATTTTTAAATATGCGTGTAGACCAAAATAAGCAAAGCCATACAGTATATTTTGTCCCTATACAACATTGACAACGAATCAAGGTCTCCTGAAATGCGAAAACTAAAAATTAGACTTAGGTCAAATTATTATATAGACTTTGATTAATTATTGTATATTTAAAAAATAATTTTATTCAATTTAGGTATGCCATCAAATAAAACGAAAAAATATTTACACTTCATTTTTGGGTTACATATAAAGCCCAACATCTGCTTTCTATGTATGTAGAATACTTTTTGATACAATTATATATACTAGAGCCGATTGAGCTTCAATCTTCACATTTTTATACTCTATAAATTTTAAATACACTTTGTCTCCAAATAAATTTAGACCGTCAACTCATTCAAATTTCGAAACCATATTGGTTGATCTAAAAACGTTGCAATATAAAGCTCCTACTTTCCTTTGTACAAAATCCAATTTTCCTAGCCTCCTGTACCAACTTTAGGTCTTAGGCGACGGCTATCAGAGTATATTATAGATTTAACTTAAAAAATCCCTCTGTGCTTTCATCATAAATAAATGTGTACATATAATTTGTCAATATGTAAAAAATTTAAAACATTAGGGACATACCGAAGAGACCCATGTTGTGGCTTTCTTCAGAAAGTACTTCGAGAGGCTCCAAGGAAGACTAAGGATGATGATGGTATTATTGAATCCCCTTCTCACTACTATTGAGAAACGTTTTTTTGTGAACATCAAGACGAAGGAAAGTGGTTGTGTGGGAGGGGGAATATCAACAATTTTTCTATGTGAAATTGGGCGCTCTCAAAAGGCACTTTTTCTCCCCATGGTGAAGAGAAAGAATAAAAAAAGAAGAAGCTGAAGTTAGATGACATCAATCCCTAGTTTGCTTTCTCATCATGGTAAAAGGAGGGGGGAGGTAAAGGTTGAGTGAGCTAAGTTTTCTTCTCTCAACAATCAATAAAGAAAAAATCTTTAGATGCATAATAATAATAATATTAAGGGGATCTATATTATCGTAATTGAAGTAATAATTAACAAGGAACAGGTACAACAAAGGGGTCTAAAAGACTATTAATAACCTTGGTGTTGATAAACTCATTACGGGTCCCTTCTATTATTATATATATATATATATTCTTTTTTTCATTCACGTTTTTCGGATTTGAGAGTCGAACTCCCCCTAGGATTTTACTTTAGTGCATAGAGATCATCTTGTGAAAGTTTGAACGAAATCGAATAATGGGAAGTGTCCGCTCAACGGGCCCAAAAATTATGTAGTAATTTTTTTTCGCCATTCGATCACCTCTAATGTCCTTAATTTCAATGCTATTTTCAAACAATTGTTTTCAAACAAATGTAGGTATGTTTGCAAGGATTCCAAATCAGTTTTTATTTTTCATGTACATCCAAAATCAAACGAGAAATTTAAGTTTTGAAATAGTCATTTTGATGAAAAATATCCCAAAAATGAACATTTTGAAACTTAATTATCTCGTTTAATGTAGGGTGTACATGAAAACTAAAACTGATTTGGATCCTCGCAAGCATACCTACATTTTGCAGCTAATTGTTTGAAAATAGCATTTATATTGAGGATATTAGAGGCGATCGAACGGCGAAAAAAAATTACAACATAAGAATGGTGAAAAATGCTTTTTCTTCATATAATACTAATATAGCATGAAAAATTGATTCAGAAAGTATGTATATCTACGTTAAATGAAAGCAACCACCAGAAGTTATTCATATATTTATCGAGGGTTACGCCTTCCTCGTTCAACTAATGGTTCGTTTTTAATGTATTGGATGGCTGTGAGTTAATCTACTCTAACTTTTTTTAAACAAAAGGCTTTCGCCACTAAGGATCTCCACAAACAAGAATTTTTTGTATGGATCACTAGTAATGATAATGTTCGTTTTGTTGTTAATAGCTGGGTTAACTATACACCTGTCAGTCATCAGCTTGTATAATATATAATATAATAATACACTTACATACATACAATAGACAAACTATAAGATAAACACATAAAGTTCGGAAATCCATTGTCATTTAGATATGCATCTGTACTATCAACTAGCTGTTATTCTGCTATGGAAGCTAAAGGGCTCCTAATTTATGGAATATATTATACCTACCTGGTGTTTTGATTGAACAAACTAAAAAGTTAGGCTTAATATGATAGTTTTTTTTATTTGACTAAGATTTCCAAAGATTATTTCGGACCGTTCAAAATATCTCCGTGGATTATTATACCCTAACCCCAACAAAAGAAGACGATTTCAGCATCTAAGCGATTTAAAATGTGAGGCTGGGTGTAGCACAATATCTCTGCAAGTATATATAAAAAAGAACAATCGAAGAAGTACACTTCTCAAACATTCCAAAGTCCTCCAACGGTTATGAACTGTACGAGAAATGTAAAATTTTTCTGTTCATGTCTACATCTTTTAATTTAATATTTTAATATAATTCCTTTCGAAGTAACTACAAACTCTTACGTTATAGTGATTGATTTTTGAGGTGTTTAAATATATGTTCCTGCAGTCAATAAAAAAATATATTCAGCTTTGTTCCTCGTACATGGTTTTACTTTTGGTACAAGAGGAAATTACATGTGATAAATTCTTGTAGTGTCGTCGGTAACGTGATACACATAATGAAATTGAGTTATGATTAAGTTTGATATATCAAATTGTGATTGAAAGAAGGAATGCGCAAATATTTATATGTATTTTTATCTAAGTGATTAAATAAATTAAGATAATATCTGTATTTAGATAATATTGGAAAAAGTTATAAAAGGGCCATTCCTCATATGTAAAATACCATATGAATGCCAAAATTATTTATATTATGCAAAAAGCTTTCAGTATAATTAGAAAATAACATCACTCTTCTTTAAAGCCAAGAACATATAATTGAATATGCTTCAATTGCTGTAATGAAGTTTAATGATATTTTTAATTTTATTAAAACTCCTTGATAAAGATAAACGATGGATTACAAAAATCCATTATAAACGGAAAATAACTTCTCTTAAATGTATCTGTCCATAAATTGTTTAGTATTATGAAACACGACAAATGTTTACGTGATAATGATGAAATTTGTTCGAAAATATTATTTGTTTTCTATATATTTATATATATACATTTTAGTTTATAATTTATTTTTAAAGAATATAACCTAGGTAATGTTTGATATCTCCTATTTCACACTCGTGAGTAGACTTTAGCAAAACCATTGTTATACAGACATAATTTTCTTGAGAAATTGCATTGGATTCTCCAAACTTGTGATACCAAGTTTATGTCGTTACTATTATTTCATTCATACGCCCAAGATCATTTTAATTCTGTAGGCTAGTTATTTATGTATTCACCATTCTGTGGTCCTATGTTTACAAAAAGAAGGTCCTTGTTATAAAGTTAAGACTACCGAATGATATGTTTTGTATTTCTGTTCATCGGAATTATCTGTTTTTTCTAACGATACATTTCTTCTTTTTTTAAAATACCGCATACCGCTACCTGTATATATAGTATTATATACATATATATAATAAGAGGAGAGATAATAATCTAGAGAATAATCCATTTTAGTTTTTAAAAAAAAATCCTATATGTTTGTACATCTTTTATATATACTCCTATTGAGGTCCTTATAAAAAGGATCAGACATAGGGGTAGAATAGCTTTAATCCCCAAGAAAGGAAATGGGACGATCATTAGTCATTGGAGGCCGTTGACCATAGTGAATGATGCGTATCGAATTTGGCGGGAGTTCTAGCGAAGCAGATTGACCCATCTTGAATTAAAAATTAAGCATGGGTCACAAGGATTTTTGAGCAAAAGACGCATATCCGATATTTCCCGGAATATCCAGCTGCCATTGATTCGACAAGGACTAGAGGAAAGGTCGGAGCATTATAGCATTCGACTTTAGTAAAGCCTTCGATTGTATTCGACATAGTTATATTTTTGAGGCAGTTAAGAAACTTTTACCCAGACGCTTTTTTAATCCAATACGGGCACTTCTTTTTAACGGATCTTCTTCTTTTAATATTGACGGAGTACAGAGTGAGTCCATTATTTAGGTAGGAGTTGTCGGCAAGGTTGTCCTATGTCACCATTACTTTTTGTTTCTGCAATGGAGCTATTATATCGAAAATTAGTGCGGAAGTATAATGGGTTTGGTGTATTTTTGAAGAAAGACTCACCTAGTCGATCTTTATGCTGATGACATTACTATCATGATTGAGGGCAATTCTGTACCACAATTGCGTAAAAGAATAGAGACTATTATTTCTTATTTTAATAAATTCTCTGTCGTTTCTGGGATGAACTTAACTTGAAAAAGACTTCTGTCCTCCCCTTAGGTCTCTGGTCTCCTGAGCCATCCACTATTATAAGTGGTTGTAGAGTTACAGATAGTGTGAACATCTTAGGCATAGAGTGGCTTAGCAATGGAGCGTCGGATGCTAATGCTAAACTGTTCTCAAAGGCTGAAAAATGCTGCAAAACATGGAGGAATTTAAACTTACAAAGAAGAATTGATTTGTATAATACACAAATAATTTCCCAAATCATATATATCGCCACAGCGCTTTCATCTGTTGGGAGAGAGCAACCCAAGAAGAGGAACATGGGCTTCAAACACTCTAATCCTACATATCTACCTGCGTTGAAACGGCCACGTAGGCAGTTAGGTGGTGGTCTGTCCTTATTGGGAAGATTTTACCTATAATATCGTGATGTTTTAAAAGATGTTTTAACAATCCTGACCTGGAATGGAGGAGTTTTATTTTTGAGGCAGACGTTTTTAAATTTCTTATGTTCGGTACTACTCTCTCGAATGATATCGTCACTATTTTTTTCGAAGAATGGTGGGCTGCCCAAAGAATTATTGACTTTAGCTCCATGTTTTGATTCAATGGGAACGATCGATGTCTACCGGCAGAGTCATAAGAAACCTCCTTTTTTAGGGGTCTGAATCTCCAAAAGAGCTAGAAAAGATTGCAATTGAGGAGATATTTTGACCTATCATGATCTGGGCAGACAATCTTTCTTTCATCAGGGAGATTTATCTTCCCTCTGCGCAGAAATGCGGTTAATCATCTACCTCTCACGCATGGTGTTTTAAATTGTCAGCAGTACTATGATCTCTCTGAGGTAGGAAAATAATAGAGAACTATATTTATGTCCTTGTCTTCCTGCATCTTGGGTGGGGTTGTTGCGTCACTGCTTGGAATTATGATGGTCGTAAATTCACAGTCCAGTTTCAGATTTCGGCAAACCTCATTAGTTTTATCGGCCCTGTAAGGATTGTGGGAAAACTTTTAATACTATTGTTCATGATTTTATTGATTGCCCTGTCCTTGAGCGTGATTAAATACTTTTTTACTTATAAATCAGAGTCTTAAAAGATTTTAGACCTTCTTTTATCAAAGCAGTTTTTCTTTTTGGTGTACCATCTTTCTTGAAGGGTACTTCAAGTGAAGGGAAAGCTCTATCTGTCGCCATTGCCAACCTCAATTGGCCATGCAGAACAACGGATCGATGTTCAATGTTTATTGATATGAATCAATAACACAGGCCAACAAAATCAACAGCCAAATTTAGGTCGGACTAATTTTCACTAATTCTTATAGAGTTTTATCCACTGATTCCGAATATGGTATTCATTTTTCAAAGTTAGTGATAAATTCAGAGCTAAATGGATTTCAAATTTTTCAGCACTTTTTCGATTCAGAGCCATTATTGACATACAAGGACTGAAGTATAGAAAAAATAAATAGCAATGATTTGATAGAGCTTAGATCAAAGTACTCATTTCAATTTTTACTTCGTCTCTGGCACATTTAAACTTTAAAATATATGTCATTTTGTACGAAAAATGAAGGGTTTTTCTTAGAGACTCACTGATCCTCACTGTTCCTCACTCAAAGGTCTTACATGATTAAAAATTCATATGAATATGAAGAAAAAATATCAAGCTTTAATTTGATATGCTTAATGTTCCATAAAATGCCTTATTTTAATCAAAATTAGCAAATGAATATTTTTTAAATCCTCTCCATTTTGCCCTTTTTTAGAGAAATTCATAAGTCACCCAGTGAGATAGAAACAGAGAGAAACTGACGTCACAACGTATGTAAACAATAAAGAGTAATTTTCCTTCTTTCATTGGAATTTGAGTGTTTTTTTTCCCGGAAATCTTCCGAGGATCCAGGATTCCTAATGAGTGGCCTGCCGGCTGTGCCGTCGTACACAACATTTGTGAGAAGAATTCATCGTGACACAGCCTCGGATCAAGCATGGAGCAAGGAGTGGAAGCTTAGGAGGACATGACTCCCCAGAGGGTGCTTAGCCTATTCTCTTTGCATCAAAGAGGATGATGAGTCGGAGACAGACAGACAGACCCTCAAGGACATTACCCCCCCCCCCCCCTCCTCTCTCTTCCTTAAGGCTGGTTGGCTGGCTCATTCCGTCTGCTCAAAGAAGATGACGTGTCGGGCACCCCGGAGGGAGGGAGGAATGGACTCCCGTGAGAGAGAGAGAGAGTCATTGCCTTTGTCCTGTCTACCTACTAGCCTATTCTATCGGGGAGTCTCCTTTTCAAGTGAATCCATCGTTTTTTGCAGCAGAAAAATGAATTACTTACGTTTTCGTTTGCAAAATTCACCTTTTATTAACTATGCAAAAGATACAGCGGGACGACCTCCCTTCCAGTCACCCACCCACGTCCTTCAAACTCATAGCCGCCGCCCCGAGGAGCCCAAGAGTGTACTTCCAAGATAAAAACAAGACATCCAACAACACAATCCTTTCAACAGCCACAAATCACAATGATACACATAATTCATTTATGAACGCGCAGTTGTCTGCCCACCGATCCGTCGCCGTCCTTTATTCCGGGGGGGGGGGGGGGGTCCACCTGCCTACATCCTCTCATACTGAACAGAGCACCATTTCAACAGTAGCCGCCGGGCATGCCATGAAGATACCACACAAGCGACCCTGCATGGACCTGGGGAGAGACTCCCATCCCCCACACACTCTAGAAGGCGGACCAAACACCACCACGCCCTCGCCTGCATTGGCCTCACTCTTCACGTCACTCTAAATCCATTCTTGGGAACTAAGCAAAGACTTTCCAACACTCTCAGGTGGAAGCCATCTCCCCCATGGGGCCCGAGTCCTCTACGGAGCGCTATGGCATCCGCTCCACCAAGGACGACCTCCTCCAGATGATTTAAAAGTGGACAGGGACATCGCAAAGGCCGAGTCACAAATCGTCAATCTAACCCTTCCAATAAGCATTCCATTTACATTATGCCCCCGGAACAACGCCTGGGCACCCGACGGCCATCTGCTAGAGACAGACATCAAGCAACTTTAAGAACAGAAGCTGGAGAACTAGAAAGATGCATTCCTACGCTGTAATTGTGACAGGATTTTGGAAAGTTCTTTACCTACGTGTTGTCCACCCAGCCGCCCGCAGGACCTAGCCTTAGCCACGGAGCTGAAATGAGCTAGTCTTTAAAGAAATAGCAATCGTACAAGAACTGTTACAATTATCTTCTAATCATTGGGACAGCAAATTTAAAACCTGATTGTCGCTCATTGAACTTGTTTTGATATGTAAGGTGCATGAAAATAAAAAGGAATTAATTACAGTGTAAACATTCTTTTAACTTATAGATTGTTGCCTAGATTTCAATAACTAGTAGTGGTTTTTGCACTGCTGAATCCCCAAATGCCTTCGGATCTGGATGGCAGTATGGTGAAGATTTGATCAAATTATATCCCACAAGTTTCTACTAAATAATGTATCAATGTTTTAAAAAATAGTATTAAATCGGTATGAAGCATTTAAAATGATTTTTGATAGACCACGTTTACTTTTCTGTTAGTGTACTGGATGAAAGAGAATAAGAAGGTGAGGGAGTATTTTGTCCTCAATCCCTCTCCCTTCTTTTTTTCTTTCTATCCAGGTAACACTAACAGCCGTTACCAAATGGTAATCGTATATTCTCATATCAAAGATCAATTTTTGGGGGAGAGTACGTATTTGCTTATATCTCTTAAAGTATAGCGATTTTTAGAACACAAACATATCAAATGAAAGCTTGGTTACCAGCTTTAATATTTTGGTATACTAAATCATGTCAATTTAATAAGTAGAGAGTTATATGTACATTTAAAAAAGCCTATTTGCGTACAAAATGACGCATATAATGGATTCATGCGTCAGAGACAAAGTAAAATTTTGAGAGGATACCTTGACGCAAATCTAAGAAACACATTATATTTATTTTTTTTCATAATCGATTTCTTATAGGTCAATACAGGCTCTGAATCATATGATGTAAACTCAGATTGTACTGAATTCTGAATGATAGAATGCAACCAAGGTCATTTTTGGATTTATCATCTAAAGTTTTACTAAACTTAAAAGTACTATTTTACTCTGAAGCGAACAAGTCATCTTCTACAGGCGAGTGAAGTTAATTGATACAAAAAAGCTATGAAATAAGCTAACAATACTCACTCCCTTTCTTGCTTTGTTTTTACTGAAAACTTTGTTTTATTAAAAAACATCAAACATACGTCTGGTAGTAAGTAGATTCTTTTAAATAATGAATTAATTATTGAAGTCTGTAAAAGTCTACCATGTGAAGAAATTTGGCGGAAACACTATATTTTTATAAAATTTTAA
>CP045893.1:31199640-31269913 GCA_013387185.1 Caligus rogercresseyi
GTAAACAACCCTTCACAGTGATGTCACATTTGTTTATGTTCAAGAGTGACCTACCTGTATTTCTATATACCTTGGGTCAGTGCCTTAGAGTAGGAGAGTCTGGACCAAGGAGATATAAATAAGGTGAGTCAAAGAGGAAATATTTGACTTATGCTCTTGGTCAAAGGAATAATTTTGTGACGTCACGAATGCTACATGAAAAAACATATTTTTTAGTGCAATGAATTAGTAATTATTTCTCAACTTTATCTTCCAATTGAAAATATTTCATTACAATATGTTCTGTGTTAGTGTACAGAACCCATGTTGCATGAAAAATTTGTAAGATAAATGATTTATCATTAGTATTCATTATTTTAAGTAATTAGCCAATAATAGTTTCAAACAATAAAAATAATTTTTATATTCAAGATTTTCATTTATTTCAAGAAATTTATAAATCACAATAATAGAATTCTAATATGTACATATAAAAAAAGGGGAAACATAAGAATATGAAAGAATTACGCTCATTAGTAACCTGACCTATGTGTTTAAGTTTTCACTAGCATTTTTCAGTTTAAGTAGCTTATAAGAAAATTGACTCGAATCCGTGTTTCTTTTATTTATTACAAAAGCAATAATAATTTATTTTGACCAATTTGGATATAATTGATAAGTGGCTTAAAATTCTTAGAAAAAACATGGGGTCTTTATCGATTGCGTCTTGATGGCTATTATGAAAAAAATGGAATGATTTTCTTAGAGGTGGCAGAACTTCAAAAATCGGGGAGAAGGGGCGGTAATAACTCAATCCAAGGACTTTGTGTTTCTTCAACCTTCAATGTTACTCCTCTGTTCACCAAATGTGGGTGGAGTTCTTTAAACTTCCTGAGTATCCAGCAATATAGGAGAGACCCTCGTTGGAACAGTCATTGGAATTTTTCCTGTGTTTGCCGACTAGGCAGAGGAAGGAGTTTCCGTGAGCGCAAGTACTCAAAGACCGGGTACATATGCTCCGTAGAATGAGGGCGGTAGTTGCATCTTCTTTTGAGTAGCCCCGAATGAACTTTGTCAAAGGATTAATTAACCTTCTTGTTTGATTCGCTGTGTAATCCTTTTCGAATGAGGTTCTAATTAAAGTTTCCTTAAAGTGTTGAGCCAAGTTTGAGGCACTTAGCTTTGTAGCAGGACAGCTTCATTTTCGTGACTGAGAGTTCCTTATTCCTTCTCACTAGTCAACTCACAATTTTTTTCGTTCACGGGCTTTTTGACGAACTTGTCTGAGGACTTGGACACACTTGAGGAGGGTGATCCAGGGATGAAGAGTGTAGGAACAACTTGAGACTGAAGCTTCTTCTTATTCTTCCAGCCTGAATATTCCTTTGGAAGTCATCTGGAGTAAAATGACGATCGCAGATCTTCGCATTCTTTAAGCTAATCCTGTCGGATCTTCTACATCGTGCAATCCACAGAGGTTGGATATTGGGATCCCTCGTCGGAAGCGCAAAATATTATGCATCTCAGGATTATAGCAAGAGGGGATGGCACTAACACCATTACTTCTCGAGGATATCACATTTTCGCTTACAATACAAACTGAACTATAATTCAAGCGTAGCACTTGTGATATCACAACAAAATAGTCAGCTGTCGCCCTGCAATGCCTACGTCGATTCCCATTGTCTCACCTTATTTATATTCTCCTTGGTCTGGACCAGGAACACTAGAGCTACTGGAAATGATGTCGCGCGCTCCAAAAAACGCGTAGTTTGGCCAGAAAAACCTCAGTTTATTATTAGCACGTGGTGGTGTGGTTTGTGAGAGTAGAACGTGGTATCAAAAGTTTGACTATGGTTTATAAGTGCTGTGCCCCTGGCTGCAATCAAGGCTACAAAAATTCTTTGTGATAAGTGGAAAAATGCACTTATGGACAAATATATAATAGTCGTGTCCTACTCGCCCAGTTGTATAGGACTTGGATCCGGACTTTTGAGACTCAAGGACTCTGATTCGGATTTGATTCGTCTTATAGTTTGAAACATTGTAAATTATAGTAGTGTTTGTTGTATATAGCTATTTGCGTTTAATTTATGTACAGAAAAGTGATTATTAAAAATAAACTCTCAATTCTTAAAAAAAAAGTTTGAAAAAAGATTCATTGTATACGGTAATATTTACTGCCCTTTCTTCAGAGCCGTTATATCATAGCAGACATCCAAGGGGACTCCACATCTATCTCATTAAAAAAGGGAGAAAAAATTATTCTATTTCAATTTAAGCATTTTATATGATTATTATAGGGACATTAATATTTCCCCCATGATCATGGAAAGTTTATATAATAAGTATTGAGTGAAAAATATTTATTTAAACGTTATGAAGGGGTATCAACTTTCTTTTTTAACAACATACTTTTGACACAAAATTAATCGGATTTGTGAATGGTGCTTAATGAACATTATTACGTGAAATCTAATTATGTCTTTATTTTGAATTTTAATAATTTATTATTCTAGTAATTAATAAATATATTAAAAATACAGTATATGGGCTTTTAATTTGTTGTGATTGTATCATAAATGATTTTAAATAACTCCCAGTAAATAATTTACCCAAAGTTGTTTATATCATTGTTCATAAGTTTATGTTAAAAGTAAGTAGTATACCCTTAAGACTACTCAATAGGCCATAGACAACTCCATTGATATACGACCCAGTCTTCTCGATTGCCCTCACTATATTTAGTTGAAATATATCAAATCAAACATACATCATTAAGCGATCTTTCTTTATAATATATTTTATTAAAGTAAAATTTCGAAATGTCTTTACAAATATTGTTAAAGACATCTCCCACGCTCTTCCACATATCTCTCGCCAAATAAATTGCTTCGGTAATGGACTAAAGTCAAAAGCACATTATTAGTATAAACTCTCGTCCTAGGATCCACGAAGTTTCGTGAATGGTTCACGACGTCGGGGAGGTAATGAGGATGGGCAGGCAATTAACGGATTCCATTATAGGCCGCCTATCATCAATATATATTTGTGGAACCCGTGTCTATGCTCTCCAAAACTAAGTGGTGCGGCACTTGAATCCTAAGAATAAATTAAAGTGATTATAGCAAATTTAATAATAATAATAAATTATTTTCACCTTCAGCATCTTGAAGAATCTCTTTTTGTTGCCGTGCAATCTTCCCGAACCCCCAGATCTAAGGCACGAGATGACCTAGATTATACTTCCTCTTTGTCATGAAGGATTCATCAAATTTTGCATACACTAGAACTCAATTTTCTAGTACACGGCTGATGGAGCACATGTCCCCAAGGCATGGTGAACGTTCAGAAGGACATTTTATATCCCCGAGGGATATTTTGGGCGTGTGTGTGAATGGTACAATTGAGTTCAGGCTCTTGTTATCACTATTCTCTTTCCTCTCTTGAAGAAAAATAGAGATTCAAATATAAATAAATAAGGGAGCTCGATAGCCGTGCGTGTTAAGGCGTGTTCAACTCTCAATGTTGGGGCGCAGGTTCGAATCCCGAGAGGGATGGTCATTTTTGGTCTACCTCATTGATAAGATCCTAGGTTCGATAGACTAATTATAATGCTATAATGCTTATTTATATCCTATCGGATGCATTCTATCGAACCATTTAGGCAAAAAAAAAAAAAATACCTTCTGTTCCGGCCGACTTGGCCTACTTCATAAATGAAATAAAATTCCTTAAAAGAGGAAAGAGAATAGTGATAACAAGAGCCTGAACTCAATTGTACCATTCACACACACGCCCAAAATATCCCTCGATTTTCTATCTCTATTAATTGCATATTGTCACCGACCTATAATATATATATATATAATATATATATATATACATATATCAGACTTGTTGTCGTTCGTTTTGTCGTTCACCAAAAGTATCGTTCATCGTTCGTTTGTCCTTCGTCATTGTGAAAAACTGTCTTTTGTTATGTGTTGTCCGATATTTAATGCCCTTTCAGCTCCGGAGTTGTTTATTTATTTTGCAAATTTTAACTTCTTCATACCTGGTAACGCTTCCAGTTCTAAATATCGATTTACATTCGGTAGTCGCAGTTCTGTATATGTATAATATAGATCTGTGACACTATGTAATAAAGTATCTTTTCACTCCTGTATGTAACTTATGAGTGGATATCAAATTAGAGAGATATGATATTAATCCTTAAGAATACTAATTGTACTTTCTCATGGGTCTATATACATATATCCAGGACAATAAAAAAATTGCACTTTTTCTTTGATGACTAGTGTTGTGTCGGTCCCAATTTATTCGGCCCGGTCCAGTCTTTGGACCAGTCCTATCGGTCGTTAGGACCGTCGGTCCTTGGGACCAGTCTTTGAAATTGTCTTTTGTCAGTCCTTTAATTTTCCATAAAATGTTGAATGAGTGTTTTTTCATACATTCTAACTTCTAATATTACATTCTATTCTATTATAACTTGGCGTTAATTCAATATAAAGAAAAGGGTTTAATAATATTAATATTATACAATTTGTAACAACATTTTTTTCTTACAATATACCTAGATTTTTCAATTTACTATCGTCGGTCATGACTCATTAAATGTTTCTGTAAAAATAATTCATTCACAACCCTTCGTTTCAACACTTATATGTTAATTTTTAGTCCTTGTCATTAAGTAACTAGGATTTGTTGTAGTAATATAATCAATATTTAATACTGATTACACAGGGCAACAAATTTAAAAAAAGTAAAAGTTTCTGGAGAAAGTTCTACTGATTTGAATAGCTAATGGGCCCCTGATAACTAAATAAAAAAACCATTTTGCTCAATCAGGTCCGAATTTTTGAAATTTGGATTTTTGTTTTCGATTTTTGACTTTTTAGACAAAATCACAACTTTTTGTTTATTGAGATACAAGAATGGTATAAATATTTTTGGAAATGGTATGGTCATATTAGGGGAGTGGAGACTAATTTTGAGTTGAAAAAATTCAGAAATGGTAAAAAAACGATATTCAGTTTTTGTAAAATGACCAAATTTTGCATATTTTTCAGTATACATATTATGTATATCACAAATACTAAAGTAAAACAAAAATAATTTGTAAGGTTATTTCTCATTATACAAAAAAACCTTTTCAAATTTAAAATGAATGGAATACTAATTACTGGCAGGTAACTTCTCTTTGAAGATCTACTCGTGTGCTGCAAATTAAGATAGTCACGAGCTTATCTCCTGCAGTAGTCAGCCATCATATGGCCTCTTCTCCATATCCCTCATGTCATGGTGAAACCTATCACCCTGCTCATAACTAATATGTCAAGCTTTTCAGGAAATTTCTCCAGGGTGCTGAAAAGGAAATTAATTTTGATACTCATATATACATTTAGCTGTTTATAGCTCACAAGCATACTGTTTACAAGCACCACATAATTGCTTGACTTGTTGTTTCCAAGAAAATTCTCCATAACCAAGACAAAGGAACTCCAAGCATTTCACACAACCTTGTTCACACTAGAGACAAACATATCATCTTTCATTAGCTTTTTGATCTGAGGACCATCAAAACCTCCAGCCTTCTGTTTTAATACTCAGTTCAGGGAAAGCATCACAAATGTATTTAAATAGTTCTCCATCTTTGTACAGGGATTTAACAAATTGTTTCATTAATCCAAGCTTAATGTGAAGAGGAGGAAAAATGATCTTTGATCTGTCCACCAGAGGCTCAGCAATAACATTTTTCTCTCCAACAGTCATATGAGTCCTCTCTGGCCACTCCTTCCTCACCCAGTGTTCCTCCCTTGCCTTACTATCCCAGTGACAGAGAAAGATAGGGAATTTGGCAAAACCACCCTGTTGTCCAAGAAAAAAGTTGACCATCTTTAAATCCACGCAAATGTGCCAGTCATGAATGTGATAACTAATTTTGAGAAGAACAAATTTGACTGCTTCATATGTTTCTTTTAGTTTGGTAACATGGGCAACTGGAATGGATCCATATTTATTTCCATTATGAAGCAGAACAACTTTGAGTCTGTATTTAGAACTGTCAATGAAAATAGTTACTTATACCTAACTTATCCAGGAGACCAGGAATGTTATTACAATAAACAAGTTCATCTTTATAAAATAATAAATGAAAAAATTTTGAAACTCGTATTCTGTACAAAGATATTGTTGTACCCTTTTGAAGCAGATTCTATCACTTAATCTAGAGGCCAAAAGTTCTGCAGGTTTTTGGGTAAGTTTAAGTCTCTCACAAGGTCATTTAATTCACCCTGGTTGAGCTGTTTTGGCTGTGATGGTGTGCCTTCAAAGTCTATATCATCATCATTGTGTGATCTATCACATTGCAACTGATCGTCTGTAACATCTGGAAGTGACTCAAACACTGGAACCGGAACATTTTCACTGTGGGTCACTGGTCTGATAGCAGAATCCAAGTTTGGATACTTTAAACTCTTTTTGTTTTTTCTATTTATAGCTATAAGGTTTATTGCACAAAAATAGCGTTCATCTGAGTGGTTTTTTGGTTCTCTCCACACCATAGGTACACAAGACTTATGTTCTTCTTCTGGCTTTTAGACCATTCTTTAAGTTGTGTAATGCAACTAACACACACAATGTGATGGCCCACTCTTTTATCATTCTTTAGGAGACACAGTTTTAAAGATTATATGTAGTTTTGCTAAAACTGTTTTTAAGTTTTTTTTGTTGATTTATATTTAATTTATCCTCTCAAACCTGATCTCCAACCCCACTAACATGAATATGCCATTTCCAAAACATCCATATTGATTGTGTAGTTCTATAAACAAAAGTAACAAAAATCGCCTAAAATCAGCCAAAATGTTTTTTGGCTTTTTCGAGCCTCTCTGATCATTTTTCAACTCAAAACTAGTCTCAGCTCTCACTAATATGACCATGCCATTTCCAAAAACACCCATAACACTTTTGTAGCTCAATAATAAAAAAGTTGTAATTTTTGTCCCATAAACAAAACAAAAAATCAATTTTCAAAAAAATCTGACCTGATTGAGCGAAACGGGGTTTTATTTAGTTATCAGGGACCCTGATTTAAGTATTCAAATCAGTTGATATACCCCAAGAAACTTTTTTACTGTTCCCCAGTGTTATTAACACAAGTAAAAAATGTTATATTTTTCGTCAGCTCATTGAAGATATAATTATCCTCATTTAAAGGATTTTTCCTTCCTATAGCATTAAGAGACAACATGACGTAGGTTATGACGTCATAAAGGAACATTTCCCCCCCCCCTCTTTAAGGACTGACAAAAGGACTAGACCGGACTGCAGTCCTTGGTCCTAGATTAGGACCGACACAACACTACTGTTGACGAATTGCAGAGATTGGGTGGATATAATAAACAAGGCATGAGGTTTCATTTTTCGAATGAGCTGTCTTTCGTATCTCTGTCTTGGTTTTGAAAGACGAAGGAGGAGAAAAGACTGAAAGTAAATATTCACTTGGCCCCTATGTATATATGTAAACAGTATGTTAAATCTAAGATTTTCTCCTTCAAATCAAAATAATAATACAAAATATTGTTCTTTATTTTTTATTATCCATTAGGGATAATCCAGGTATGATCAATTCCATCTCCAATAATTATTTCTTCGATCACTTTTTAAACTTGGGAAAGAACATAATATAACTTTCACATAATTATATCAGCTTTAATCATTACAAGTGCTTCAAAGAATATACCCCTTCAATTGGACTTAGTGAGGGATCGTTCCTTGTATGAATTGTGTTCATTTATGAACTAATATTAACATCCCCACTTTAGAAAGTCTTATTTCAAAATAAGAGAAGTATATTGAAGGACCTTTAATAAAAAACACATTTCATCCGTGTTAGTAACACAATCGTCTGCATTGAGAACACTGCGAATCTGCTAATAGTTTGATAGCATGTTTAATAATGGGTTTTTCAATAATAGAGACGCTCTCATTTACGTTGATTGGGTTGGAGAACGACGCCATATTTGTTATTGTTTCTTTGACAGCTGTGCTAAAAAATATTTGTAGTTTCATCATATACTCAAATATTACAAAAGTCTTCCACTCAAACTTATGATCAACGTGATCGACCTGCTAAATTTACAATTCAACGGATGGAGAGAAAAAATGAGTCCGAAAAAATGCTACATAATGTTCCTATGCCAGTGAGACACAGAAATGCACCAAGTGTAAAAATAGTGTAGCCGCAAGTGCATCAATTCAAGATTACCCAAATTTGTCTCCTACACGTCGTTCTTAATCGTCGGACATCTCTGTGACGTCGATTTTTTCGAAAAGATTTTGGTCTACAACCGCATAAAATCAATTTGACACAAAAACTGAAGCCATTTTAGCACTTCAAACATCGGACATTTGTAAAATGAGTTGAAGGAAAATTCGAAAATGATACTGATCTTCACCGTAAAATCATCTTCAGCGATGAGGCACGAAAATACTGTTTGGTGTGGATTGCATGCTGGTGATGTCATTCGACTGAGCTTTTTCGTCGACGATGACATTCGTCAAGTTACTCTGAATGGAAATACCTGTTTAACAAGACTGTTGCTACTTCACACCCAACAAATGTTACAATCGATTTATTAAAAAGTAAATTTGGTGAGCGTGATATCTCTAGAAATGGACCAGTCAATAAGCCGCCTTGTTCGTGCGATTTAATGCCTGTAGACTATTTTCTTTGAAGTCAGGGGAGAGCTCTTGTCTACACTAATAATCCATTGACGTTAGAAGAGCTCAAAACAAATATTCAAGGCGAAGTTACTGCAGTTTCTCTCAATTTATTTTAGTTGAAAATCGGGTTTATTGATTAGACTTATTCAAATGTGTACGTGGTAGCCATTCAAACGATATCGAATTTAATTTATAAATTAAGTGGAATACATTTTAAAAGTAAATAAAGAAATCGTCGTTTTTGATTTATTTAAATATATGTGAGCACTCATTTTGAAAAACCCTTTATAAGAATTGAAGAAGCAATATTCTCAATCGTTGTTCGCGTCATACTATATGGAATAATTCCTATCAAGACAGTTGTTCTTTTCTGAATTTGAGCTCGGTCTATCTCATTTGTTCTGTTCATCGTCTCAAGTCCTCTGTCAATGCCATAGTGGCATATCTCTGCGTGGAGCATTGTGTCTACGGAGTCCTGAGTATCTTTCTTCCCATTATTTCATCCCCGTTCTTTGACGTGGACGACTCTTACAAATCCCTAGCTGCACTCGTTATGAATTACATGGGCCTTCTCATTTCTTCGCATGAATGTAAGCCAAATTACAATTTTTTATTTACTTTTTAATTAACTTTTACCCATTTGATTCGACAACCTTGTACGCAGAGATTGGGTAAGTTTATAGTTACAACGTCCATGTCGCAGTAAAGATGAAGATCTAGTAGAGTCGTTGACTCTCCTCGTAGAGATCACGATCGTATCCTCTCTAGGATTCCTACGATCGTGATCTATATCAGAAGAATCAACGACTCTGCTAGTGGAGATCATAAATGTTATCTGTTATAGGAGGAATGACAAATTAAATATGGAGATGGTATGACGATGTTGTTCAAACTATTTTTTTCATGCCTGATTTCTTCTCAGTTTAGTACCAAATTATTATTATATGTATATGTCGGTGATATAGATACAATGTTAGTAGAACAATGCGTCCCATTTGTCTCCTTGAACTCAAAAATTAATAATTTCCACCAAGATATAGAAGGGTCACCTTTGTTGGTCATTGAGTGCGAGATTGAAGGAACCGTTGAAGCCCAAATAAATTAAAAAATTATATTAATAAATATTTGTTTTTTCAAAAGGTATAAGTATCAGCTAAATGTAAAAATTAGTGGTCTTTCCGAATTTCTCCTTCCATAAAAATTAAAAATTCATCGAAGTGTTCCTCGAGTGTGACGAAGCGGCTCACACAGGCCATCGGTTTGAATTTATATAGAAACACAAATAAACATTAAACATATTCAAAATAGTTTCTTTAATACCTCCACTTTGCATTTTCCCAGTGGCACTCAATATGGTTCCGCTCACGGGATTCACAAAATCGATTAACCACCTCGTATTGGTATTGAGGGTTAATCGGCAGTTGATTGATTCTGTCATAGGTAACCTATCCATCGCTGTGTATAAAATAAACTAGTGATTTTTTTTTCATCATGATGGAAAGTCAAAAATGCCTTAAATTTAAAAACCTGTCATTTGATCATCAACCTTGATAAAATATAAAATGTTTATTATTCTACGTGAACATATATAAGTTCATAGTCACTAACTTTAGGAAGCCTTCTTTTGTCTGAGGGGAGTAGCTTCCAAAAGCCCATCTCTCTGGAACTACCCATCCAAAGTGAAACTTACGCTTGTCCATAAGGGATCAATTTGAACTACAATATATGAGTTCCAATTTTATAGGAATTGCTGTTCAAATTAGTATCACAGATAGACATAAATTTAGAATACCATTCAACGGCTGTTTATTCTGAAATGGAAATAATATCAGACACGTCAGTCACTGGAATTTAAGTGCCCAGAAACAGACCAATTGGATTAGTTTTGGATAGCCTAATTTGATTTAATCCACATTCAGTCACATTTTCATTCATGTGCATGAAACACTTCCACTTTTTTAATCTCCTTGATGAACATCGAATGTCACAAGCTTTCCTCATGTGAAACATACCGGAGGATAAAAGCGGAAACATCCTCGAAGTTGAAAGAATTTCTTCACTGATTGAATTGAATCAATTTTATCCAAAATTTATGAGCCACACTCATAAATTCTCAATGAATAGAGTTTATGTACAATTTCTATTGAACTCTCGTCACAAGAAACAAAAATTTAGCAATAGTGACATTGTAAAGATAAACTTGATCCAACCTTTGATGTTCGATAAAAATTTATAGTACGTATCATAAGATGTGTAATAACTCTCATATTGGGTTTTAAGGCAACTTAAAAGCCCACAGGGTTATACGTAGAGGCTCCTGCATTTACACGATATACCTTAATATCAGCACTAGGTAATCAATATCGAAGATAATAGTAACAACCTATAATAATCACAAGACCCTTTGATTGTTGTTACGAGACTGACTTATAAAATATATACAATACAAAAACAGCACGGAACATTTTATGTACCTGGTTGAGTGATGTTTATTATTGCAGTTAAATTGCTCCCCCAGATCCTGAGAAGGTAAAGAATATTGTCATTCTTGGAGAGGGAAACGTTGGAAGGATATTCTCAATTTTAAAAGCGGGGATTAGCCAGTCAAATCTCACTGAATCCTTTTTACACCCACGCTCGATCATGAAATATGTTTTGTACTTATATAGTGCTCTAAATAGCCCCTCAAATAGGATTTCTTTTAAGTACACATAATCGGACTTGAGCAGTCTATTCCTCAGCCAAGGAATGTCATTCTTCATGGGCTGTAGCGGTGGAGCGTGGCATAGGGGATACATTCGATTAAGAAAGTCCATTATATTAAATTCTTCACGATCATCCATCAATACGGTTCACAGAAGTGTCACCAAAATACCGTAAGTGAGATATGAAGGGAGAAAATGACGATTTTCCAGGGTTGAGGATCTCAACGCCAAAAGCACCAATGGCAATGCCTCCAAACCAGGATTATCCATAATCCAACAATCTTGCCTGTAGTGCTTCTTTTATGAACTGATGAAATCGTTCCAAAATACCGTTGCATTGAGGGTGTTAAGCAGATGTTAATTTCACTTTGATTATCAACCATTCAAGAAGATCAGATCATTTTCTCGAGACAAACTGGCTCCCCGGTTGGATACAATGGATTCTGGGATAGCAAATCGAGAAATCTATCCCTCAAGGAAAGCTTTCTTGACTGCTAGAGTAGACATGTTCGGCATTGGGATGACTTCTGCTCATCTAGTATATCTGTTCATAATTGTTAGTCAATACACCTTATCCATAATATGTGAGAAGGACCCTTTGATGTCAACAAGCAATGTTTTGAACTATTTCTACTAATTATAACAAATATGTTGCAATATGAACGACACAAATAAAATTTCACCCAACCTCTGCGTACAAGATGCTCTTGAAGTACTCAATAGAATTGCATCTGTGTGGATATGAATAAGTACTTTAGTGTTACAATTAGTCTATACAACCCTGGATTTAATTTTCAAACATTACTGTGGAAGAGACAAACAATCATTAAAATGAATTGTGCAAATAGAAAGTAATACGTTTGAAAAAAAAAACCCAATAATATTTTTATTAAGCATAACGTAAAAAATAACGATGATCTTGAAAAAAAATTGTTTACCATATGATTATGTCCTCAAAATATCGCCACATTATTTTTTAAATCACAAAACCTTTCATTTTTATAAAAACCTGTTGTAATTGTTCCCTCCATAGAGATATAAAGATAACGAGAGCTTAATCCCTTCAATAGCAGAGAAACATTGTTCAGCTGTGTTCTGTGCCCAAACTAAACAAAGTAATTTGTATTACGTCATCGTAAGCTGATCATAGAGATCGAAAAATTTGTTTATATTGGACACAAAAACGTATTCCTCTGAAGAATCCAATAAGCCCTCAATGTCTTTATATCTCTATGATTCCCTTCTACGTTTGGATATATTACTTGTTATACTTTAGTGATGTTCATGTGGCCAAGCTTCAAATCGGAAAATATATCATTCAATTCTACGATAAACATACCAGCACTCTTGTAAAACCATAAACTTTTTATACATTATTGTCCCCAATTAAAACTTTTAAAATCCGGACTTAAAACCCTAATATTTAACTATCGTAAAAAATTATAAAAGGAATAATTCAATTTTCTTTTAAACGTGTAATGGGGAGCATTTGGACGATCATTTCTGTTCATGAATAAATATTGAATTGAGGCCTAGATGGTTTGGGTTGATACCATACAAAAAAATATCCATAACTCTAAAAACAATCAATAACCTTATTATATAACCAGTCTTTAAAATATATATTATTTTAACAAAATAATAGAAATATACATTTCTATCATATATATTATAAAATTCTTGAAATACTTTTTTTTAATTATTTACAATATGCATTCTTAATGAAAAATGTACGAATTCATATTAACATTTTCCTATTTTTATTCACAGTCATCGCTGGTGCCTTTGTGACGATATTCCGACTTATTATCGTCTCAGATTACAACAGTATTATCTTCAGCCGCTTCAAGCAGTGCGTGATGCAGCATCCGCCTCCAAAAACCATCACATTTATATTCATTCTCATGCCCTCTTCCCTCTCATGAGGGTTACTTCTTCAATGGGCCATATGAATACCTTTTGGGAGATTCGAGAGATTAAAAATGGTTTCTAATATAAATTATAATAGTAAAATACAGGGTCTTTATAAGAAATTGAATAAAAATATGTCAAAAAAAGGGATGGCAAGACAAGAAAAGGATTTACGCAAAGAAAATGGAACGTAGAGGGTGTCGAAAAATAGTTGTTAATAAGAAAAAAGACCTATCCTTATAAAGAGGGAATTCATCAATATAAATTGAAGAAAAAAGTTATAAATGTTTCTTATTAAATATTCTTTTGAGTGTTAGGATGTTGTTCTAATGTTTTTAAATGTAGAATCAAACATAAATGCAGTCCATTATTAGATTGCATGATGAAAAAAAAGTTCCCTTTGATTTTCTGTGAGTGTCCTTTTTCCTCCAAGAAAAATATCCACTGACATTATATTAGTAACCATTTAATTTTTCATACTTTTTAGAGAGCACTCTTCCGCTTATGAAGGTAAAGCAAAACACATCTCTCATCAATCTGTCCCTTCAAAACTCCGTTCAAATTATTATCATTCCCATCTTTGTTATACTATTTGCTGGTATTGTGGTGGTATCAATTCACAAAACATCTCCCAGTGTCTCCGGGTTCAAGACCCACAAATCCCAACAATATCAGGGTCTCTAACAACAAGAGACACACAAGCCTCACTGGAATTGGGATCCGACATGATGAACTTTATGGGCTTAGTTCGACGGCAACGAAACCTCGTCTTCATTATTTTGGCCCTCTGGGTGTTTATGCTGCTTCCGCATACCCTCATAAGACATTCCTACGCACTTGGAGTCGATGAATTGAGCTTCGCTGGATATCTTAAATCTTTGATTTGTAAAGAGACCCTCTATATTATTTTATGTTGTCAACAACCTGTTTTTCTATGTTTCTTTAGCAAAGTATTTCGTCACCAATTGAGCCAATTAGGGGATATGGCGTTTTTTTATTATCAGTAATCTATACAATCGTGAGCAGTTTTTTCCTCCATGAATTCTACAGAATTGCAGGATTGTGTTAATATTAATCAGCATTATAGCGTTAAAACTACTCCATAGAACTTGGCTCTTTTTAAAAGATGCTGATCAGTATTGACCTTTCCCTCTCGAATGGGGGAACTGCGACCTCACAACTGAGTGTTGAGCAAGCTGAGCTGACACACTCCCTTCAATTTGTTTTATGTTTGCAAATAAAGCGTATACAATTCACAAAAAGCAGTAAAAGAGGCAAAGGATTACTTTTGTACCCGACCTGACATATAAAGAGAAAAATTACTGTCGATTAGAAAACATAAACATCTTTCTTGTATCTCTCTGACATCTCTTTGATTATATAGGTTCAAATTAATCACAAATCACAAAAAATGGAGCTCGACAGCCGTGCGTGCTAAGGCGTGTTCAACTCTCAATGTTGGGGGCGCAGGTTCGAATCCCGAGAGGGGATGGTCATTTTTGATCTACCTCATTGATAAGATCCTAGGTTCGATAGACTTAATTTTAACGCTATAATGCTTATTTATATCCTGTCGGGTGCAATTCTATCGAACCATATAGGCAAAAAAAAAAAAAAAAAAACTCCCCCTTTGTCTATTATAATAAACTGTTACTATTATTACTTTTGCGTTATCATAAACAACTTAAGTTATTATACTCTGGAGGAGGAGAACTGATAGGAAGAATAAAAGGACTCAATCTGCTTATTATAACGCTAAAATAAAAACAACAAAGCTTTTGGTTTATTTCTTTAAAAATTTCATTAATAATTTTAAAAAGGGGTATATTTGTTCCTCTCGTACACGAGTCCAGTGGAATAAGTAACTCCGGACACAGAAGCGAACTCCGTATAAAAGTGCTTTATAATCGACAGCTGTTTTTCTCTTTCTATTTCATGTCGGGTATAAAATAATCCCAAGCCAAACTGTGAATGTCAATAGATAAAATATGTGACGTGAGAACACTATTTGAATACAGAACGAAATATAAGCAAAGGAGGAAAAACTATTTTACTATTTATTTAAGTATGTTACTTTTTGTCACTTAGATAAATAAAGGCCTTGCTGATGAGGAAAAAAAAAAAGAAAAGGAGAAAAACTATTATAGTATTTTTGGATATATTTACTTCATACGATGATGCTTCCATTTTTTATGATTTGAAATTATACGTTCTATGTAGAAAAAAAACAAAATATTGACTTTCGATCATATTAGTTGGGTGTTTGTAGTTTGTTTTATCTCGATTGTTTATTACCAGTGGTGGGCACCGCTTTTTTGCTGTTCCGCTCACCGCTCATCCGCTCACTTTGGGCAACTGATCCGCTCCCTGCTCATTCGCTCATTTTTTTAGTACTGCTGTTCTGCTCACGCTCACTTCATTCCGCTCTTCCGCTCAGGTTGGCGGAATAGGTCCGCTCACTAATTTTTAGGTCCGATCACCAATTTTTTACTATAAAGGCCACTCCAAGCTTATAAATAGCCTAAAATAGGTGTTTCTTGTAAATTATTGTTCATAAATATTAATATTATTTAGTTATTAAAACTCATTATAACTAATTATTAATATTTATAAATAATTAATTATAAGAAACACCTATTTTAGGCCATTTATCTAAGTAATATCTTCAAATAAGTAATAACTACTAAATATTAATAAATAAAACAAGAATGGCTTAATAATTAGGTAATAAACCGTTAATGAAATTATAAAATATTACCTATTGACAAACAATCTTTAAAAAAGAAAATAAAAAGTCACAAAAATCACTACTTCTCCTCCTCCTCCTGGATTTTGAGGGACATGATGTGCTGCTGTATGATGTCCATGTTCCCCTTCATGAAAATCAAGTTCTCAAAGTTTTCGGCCGTGCAGCACGACCTCTTGGCCCTCAGCACGTCAGAGGCCATACTGAACAGCTGCTCCACCGCAGCAGAGCTGGGGAGCGACGTGTTGTACTTGATGAAAAGCTCCATCCAGGCCTCCCTGTGGTTCTGGGGGAACATGTCCCTTGTCACCTCCATGGAGGCCTTGATGGGCCTCCTGTTCCAGGCCTGGATGTCATTCAGGATCTTCTCGCTAGCATCCTCCTGGCTGGCCTCCATCTCATCCATGTCATGCTGCCTCAAGGCCTGAAACGTTCAATAAATATTATAATTTTGTTATCAATAATTCATTTTAATTGTAATTAGTCTGAGTTACGAAATTAACATTTAACAATTGTAATAAGTCTAAGTTACGAAATTAACATTTAACGGTAATTTATTATTATAATTTAAAATTGAAATTAAGTAGACTGCCGTAAAAAATTTTGGGTGAACATACCTTCAGGAACGGATCATCTTCCATAGATGCTTCCCTCTCCTCCAGCTGGCTCTCCTCCACTCCAGACTTGGCCGCTAGCTTCTCCACCAGCGCCGCTGGATGGCGTCAGTCTGGGCCCTGGACTTGGTCATGTTCTTGACCGCCACCAGCTTGTAGTGGGGTTGCAGGGCCGTGGTCATCAAGAGATCATCATCCTCAAGAGATGACCAAACCTGGCCTTGAACCCCTGCCTGCCATTTTGGTCCAGCAGAGCGTCCACTAAGGGTTTGGCGTGACTGAAATAATAATTATTTATAATTAATAATTAAATTTTATAAAGTTCTTTTTTTTTTTTATTAGTCCAGAGTTTTAAAATACATACAAATAAAAAATATGCACTAAAACTGAGGTAAACGTTAAAAATGTAACATAGCTAAACGTATTTAAAAAATATTTTTTTGCACATTTAATTAGTAATAAGATATAAAAAAAGGAGAATGATCATAAAACATAAAAAAAATCGGGTAAATCAAGAACATTCCTAGATATTAACTATTTAAAAAAATACAACTTTAAGAGATGTCTTGGGTTTATATTTAGTGTTCGCTTTTGCCTCCGTCGTTATTCAGCTCCTCCAGGAGGGAAAGCTTCCGGTCTAAAAGACCTTCAATCCCACATGGGAGTTTTGAAGAACTAGTTCTCGCTGCATAAATAATTCGCTGGATGCAACATATTAGCTCCTCTATTTTCCAGTGATTGGGACGCTCGGGAGTGGAGAAGATGAGCCAATCTGCTCGAGAGAGCTTTACATCGAACGCATTGTTTACTCGCCTCTGAGTCAGCTCCACCAGTGGAGCCACTTTGACACAGTCTGCGAACAAATGACTCGATGTCTCTGTTCCATTATTGCAGAATACACATCTTCTTTTCCTCGGATCCTCCTGTGATTTGCTCACAAATAGGGAGGAAGTTGCCAGCCTGTAGCGGAACCACTTATCGGCAGAGCTCAAAAAGGGGTTCCTGAAGAGGTTTCTGGATCCGTAGAGAACGGCTGTGCTTGGAGAAAGTCCCAACCGCTCGAAACGTCGCCGGACAAGCCGCTCTGGAGATTCATATGAAGAGATTATATTTAACGATCTATTAATTTTTTGAAGAGAAATACATCCGATGGCGATGAAGAAAGGTGTTGGAGGGTCAGTTGTGTTTGTATATGGCCTTTGGGCTAACTTTTGTACCCTTCTGTATTGTAAAAATGTTTTAGGATTCGCCAACCCCTCCTTATCTCTCAGGACTTGGTATACCGTAGAATATCGGCCCAAGGAAAAGAATTCCTCCCTTGTTTTTAGCCTCGGGTTGAAGTTTATGGGTTCGGAAGAGCCAAGTAGAGGGAGAACTACTTTCATAATGGACTTCCAGGAACATGCCATATTCTTCCAGTGGTTTCCAGAGCAGGATAACGCTCCAAAGAGCTCACTTGGTCCCATATTGATTCTTTCCTTAAATGGCCGACCGGTCGTAGATTCAAAATCTCTCTTAAGAAGGAGCGCCCATTCATCTCCACTGCCATGTAGTCTCTTCAGCCAGCTCAAATTCAAGGTCTTCCAAACCCTCTCCACTCGTTTCAGGCCCAAGCCCCATGACGAGGTTGGTGCAGAGAGACGAATTTCTGAGATGTAGGCTCTTTTCCTTTCCCAAAGGAAACCATGCAGAGCGTATTCAATTTTTGTTTTTAATGAATCAGAGTACGGAATATATCTAAGTAAATGTACTATACGTGGAACAATGATGTTGTTCCATATCGCTATTTTGTCCACGATGTTTATACTTAGATTTTCATAAAGCGATAAAGATTTCAATACCGAAGATAAGATGTTTTTTGAGTTTTGTATATTTGCCTTAGTCGATCCTTCTTTTGAAACAACGATCCCAAGAAGAGTTGCACTATCTGAATAGCTCAGGGACGGGAAGATCTCTTTCAGCTCCGACTCCTTGGATGTGAGGACTTCAGTTTTGCTTTTATTTACTGATAGGCCCGAGATACCTGAAAATAGCTTTAATAGATCGAAGGTTCCTTTCATTGCCAACTTCAGGTCTTTGGATGTTCCCCAGAAAAGCAAGGTGAGGTCATCTGCGTAGAGCTGGACTAATGCTTTCCGACCAATTTGCATGTTATCGTCGATCATTCTTTGGAGACCATCAATCGCTATAAGAAAAAGGGTAGGAGAAATGGGATCCCCCTGTTTACATCCCTGAGTGATCTTGAAAGAGGACCTATTAGCTGCCGAAGCCACTCTGGCCGAATTATATCTTAAAATTGTTCCGATCATATTAATAAAGTTGATCGAGAAGCCTCGTCGAAGTAATTCTGAAAAAATGTACTTGTGAGATATAGAATCAAAGGCTTTATTAAAATCCACAAACAACGCCGCAAACTCTAAGTCGTCGTTCCCAAAGCGATCAATCTTGTCCTGGATTGAGCGTGGAATGTCTTCAGCTCTTCTTCCTTTCATGAATCCTTTTTGAGATGGTCCGATAATATTTGGAAGGACTTTGACAAGCCTTTCGTTTAGGATTCCGGTGAAGATTTTATACGATGTATTTAGTAATGTGATTGGGCGATAATTTGTTATTTCCAGCTTGTCCTTGCCCTTTTTTGGCAATAAAATTAAAAGTCCTTCTGCCATGAATCGAGGAACTCTCCCCATGGCCCGTATTTCATTGTAACATGCTTCTAAGATTGGGGCAAGCCTATCGGCGAATTTTTTATAGAATTCGTAAGGAAGACCTGACGTGCCGGGGGACTTGTATTTTTTCTTGTAATTCCCGATATGTGAAAATATCTCCTTCTTAGAAATAGGGGCTTCTAGGCTATTAAGTTCGGCTTTTGGAGGTTGATGGCCGTATGTACCACCGATGTCCTCAACCGAGATTTTATCGCCTTGTCTCCGCCATTTCTGACAGAACGTGCATGTTCCTTCCCTCCTGCAGTCCTTGCATTTATATAGAGTAGAGTAGAAGTTCCTTATCTCTTCGTCGATTTTACTTGGGAGATTTGTAATTTGCCCCTTTCTTGTTCTCAGGGTAGATATTTGTTTGAGGCTTTGGAAGTTCCTTTCGGAGACGATATGGGGCAGTGAACATTTTATATTCCTTTGAATAAGTTCAGATTTTGCCCTGATGGCTGCCCCGAAGTTTTGGTGGTCTATAATTTCCTGTAGTTCTGACTTTATATCTACACAGTTTGGGTTGGTCGTTTGCAAGGCTTTGAGACGCTCTAATAAGGCTCGTCGTTGAGCAGCTTCTTTTCTTCCCCTCTCAATAAATATCTGTCTAGCTCTCGTTTCAATCCTTTTGAGCGTCATGCAAGGGGTGGACCAATTGGATTCAAGTATAGAGTTGCTGTCTTCTATCATTTCCTTTATGTCTTTACAGGTATTTTCGTCCTGAAGAAGAGATACATTAAGCTTCCAATATGATATCTTTTTGGCATTAGGGTTTTCCATGTGAACCATGATTGGGCAATGATCTGATATGTATGGCGGAAGAATAGTGAAATCTTTGACAAGCTTCGAAATGTTTGGGGAAGTGAGAATATAGTCTAATCTCCCCTCTATTTGTTTGCCAATTACATTTTTTTAGAGAACGTCATGCCAGGATTATCAGGGTCGAGGAAAAGGCCTGCGTCCTGGAGGAGATATTTTGAAATTATTTTTTCAAGGTCTTCTTTATTTTTGTGGTTCTTTGAACCGTCATAATTTACGGAGTCTCTTCCAGACTTTCTTGTTACGTTTAAATCTCCTGTAATCATTATGTTTTCACCGATACAGTCAGATAACATGTTAGAGAAACAGCCGTCCATATTCCTGTTTGGCCCGTAGATTGCAAAAATAACTACATTTTCCGCACCAAAAGTAACCTTGACGGAAACAAAATTCCCTCGTGGATCCTCTTGAATAAGTTGGGGTCTCAAGGCTTTTTTGACCAGGAGAACAACCCCCCTTGAAGGATGTGAAGAATTTGTCTGTGCTGGAGATAAGAATGTGGCGTGTGATGCAGGAATTAATCGGCGGATGGATCTGTTATTTTTTAGTCGGGAATCCACAAGAGCTACCACGTCGGGGAATTTAATAGATTTTAAGTAATTGAAAACGTCCACGGCTCTCTTTGGAGATGCCATAGAGTTAACATTATAACTTAGTATTGTTAATGTCATTACTTATTTTAAAGAAAATAAAGTTCCCTAGGGTTTCATGAAATTATTCTGCGCAGGTGAGCCAACCTCTGCAGGATCGACATCTCTGACTCTCTTTGATTTGTCTTCATCTGGGCTTGTAAAAACTCTCTTATTTGAATTTTTAGGCAGAGCAATAGTTGTAGGAGATTCTGCATGGAATGTCGGCTTCTTTCGCATAACCTGTACCCAATCATTTCTTAGTGGTATTATCTTGGTTTGGGAAGTAAAAACGTTCTCGCTAGTCCCCCCAGAAGTTCTTGATTCAGTATTTTTTGCCATAGAAATACAGGGCAAAGGTAGAGATGTGGTTTTTTCCTCGCAGGCAGTTGAACCCAAATCTCCCTCCTCTTCTTCCTCCCCCCGTGCAACTTCCTCCGTGATTTGTCTCTCCATGGCTCCTTCGACGCGCTGCGCAAGACCAAGTGTTGTTCTAAAATACTTTTCAAATTCATTGTAAGGAGTTTTATTCGTCGCTGTGCATTTACCTCTTGTATGACCAAACTTCAAGCACTTGTAGCATTGAAGTTGTTGCAGAGCTGAGGATAGTTCGACTTTCCTACCGCCGATGGGAATAATCATTGGAAGTCTCTTTTTGGGTCTGATTAGAAATTTTAGTTTTCCTGACATAATGTTATTAAAGATTTTTGTGAATTTGATATTTTCGTCCGTATCTGGTACAAAAGCATGAGGAACAGCCTCAAACTTCCCTACGATTTCGCCGTACTCAGACATTAGCTCTCTTAGGGCTGATGTGTCAGTGTCGGAGCCATTTTTAATGGTTACTTCGACGGGCTCTTGAGCTATTCTGATGTTTTCTAAGCCTCTAATACGGAAGAAAACATTGGGCTCGACTTCAGTTTTTCCAGAGACTTTCTCAAATTTGGTAATCATGTTGATCTTTGTTTTAAATGTAATAATAATATAGCCCAGTCCACTCTTACAGTCGTTAATCATCATGATTTCTTCGCCGGAGAGACCTAATAGCTCAAATATTTTTTTGTAATGACCGATTTTGGGGATAAAGCCTTTTAAGTTTTTGTCCTCTTCATCTTTCCAGTCTAGGTAAATCTTGTCCCATAAGGGGTCTACTCTTATCATTTTTCTTTCCGTTTTGTTTGACTTTGCCATGAAGGAGTAAGACATTTTTTTTCTTTCCTTCATATTTTTCTCTTCTTCTAAGACATTTGCTTTATTCTTTTTAGATTTGTCTTGATTCTCCTTCGCTTCAGAGTGAGAGCTCCCAAACGCCGTAGAAGCTCTAGCCGGTTCTTCATCCACTTGTTTTTCAATAATCACCGTCCCCTCAGTAGATACTTTAAGTCCTTCGTCCTGAGATTTATTCTTTTTCTTTTCACTCCCCCTCCCACCGGCCAGCTCGAGGTCAGGCGGGCGTGTTGTCATGTCAGTGTTCTCCATCGATGGTAGAGAAGAAATGGGAGCTTACCTTAGGACCCTCTTACGCAATGAATGACGTCACAAGTCCCCCTCCAAAGAAGATAACTCCGGAGCTTCAAAAAACCTTGATTCCCGATCCCTCGTCAATCCTGAGGCAGATGTGGATATCCAGCGTCAATATTCGTGTAAATATCGATCCGTAGACACCCAACAATCCTCTATTAGGCCGCTATGACTCTGTTAATTTATTTTTATATTAACACAAAAATAAAGAACGTCTGTCGATGCAACAATACATAAGCATTTAAACCTGGCCTTGAACCCCTGCCTGCCATTTTGGTCCAGCAGAGCGTCCACTAAGGGTTTGGCGTGACTGAAAATAATAATTATTTATAATTAATAATTAAATTTTATAAAGATTCTTTAATTTACTTCATTAAACACTGAACGGCTATAAATTAACATTTAACGGCAATTTTTCAACCATAATTTTTTAAAAATATGAAATTTAAAAAAAAAAATCTTCAGCATTCTGATTTTTGCATTATTGTTTATACATTCAAATAATTAAATTACCTAAGGTTCCCATCTGACTGAAGCTTCTCAAGCTTGAGCTTCATGATGAACAGGCTGGGGAGGAACATGCCCATGTACACCTTCTCCTCGGCCTGGAGATTGTCCAGGCATGCGGCCACTGGCTCCATGGTTGTGACGTACTCCTTCATTATGGTCACGTCCTCCTCCACAAACACAGACACTTTCTGAAAAAGAATAATTTAATTCGTTGTCGTTTATTTTCATTGAATAAAATAAAAATTATAAATATTTTGTTTAAGTTAAGTTTAAATTAATTTCTTACCGGGATGCGCTGCAGAAGCTCGTTAAACTCCATGAACTTCTGTGGGTCCTCCAGCTGTTCCAGCAGGCACTTGAGGGCATCAAACATGCTGTTCCAGCGGGTGGCCCTGGGGTCTTCAGCTTCTTCTTGAGAATACCCCTCATCTGGTATGCTGCCACGGTTTTCCTGAGAAAAACTTTAATAAAAATTATGAAATCTGAATTACTAACGTTTATAATGTAATTTTAACCTTTATTACGTTATTAACATATAACGTAAACGGTAATTATTAATCATTATACCTGTTTTGGCATGTCCAGACAGCTGTAGCCTTGGCCAGTGTCTTAACAAAGGCCGGCCTTGGGGAGGTTGTCCAGTTGGTCACCTTTGCCGTGTCCCTGGTTGCCAATAAGATGATGGTGTGGGCACTGAAGAAAAAGAAGTAAGGAGTTAATAACTTAATGTTAATAAATTAAATTAATAACTTGGTAATTTAATAAGTTAATCTCAAAAACTATTCATTGGTAGTTAATTGAATTTGGTACTGTAAAATGCAGATAAACTTTTAATTAAATAGATAAACTGATAATTTATTTTTAAAAATTATTACCCGCAACGCCTGTGCTTTGGGAGCTCAAGATCCTGGTTGAAGAAACCACTCCATCATGTTGGGGTCCTGGTTCACATTGTCCAGGGCATCCGCCACTGAGACAGCCGCAGGGTCCACCAGTTCACCGTCCTCATCTGGGAGTGGCACATCCTCAGGCTCCTGGTCCAGTTCAACCATGGAGTCAGCAGCGTCAACCTGGGCATGAAGAACTTTTTTTTTTTTTTCCTTTTTTATACTTTATATTTCAGTTTTAAAGACATTTGTTAAAAGAACATAAAGTTAACCAATATTATTTTTTTAATGTTACCTGCGCATCAAGAAGCTGTCTCTGAGCTTACACACCGTAGTGTTCAAACGCAGCCACATAGTTAGCGCCGTTATCCGTGGTCGTTGTCTGCACCTAAAGTAGAAACATTTCTAAAATATAAATATTAAATAATAATAATAAGAATAATAAAAATTACTAATATAAATACTAATATAATAATATAACATATAATACTTATAGTAAATTAGTAATATAAATAATAAAAATTTATTAATATACTGCTACTTGTATTATTTATATATTTATTTTTGTTCTTTCTTCAATCAAGGTTTTTTTCTTTGTTCTGTTTTATTTACCTTGTTCTGGATGCCAAAATCCATGTGCATCTGGCAGATGGCACGGACAAGGAACTTCCCAGTTTGGCTTACCGTGACCTCCCTGCACCCAAGGACGGCCTTCTGCCTCCTGATGGTGGTGGGATCGATCCAATGGACTGTCATACCCAGAAAGCCACGGCTGTGGGCCGTCCAGCTGTCAGCTGTTGAAAAAAGTAATTAAATAACTAAATTATTTAATAAATTATTCAATAACACTTCAAAATTAAAGTACCTGCACTGCACGCACATACATATAGACAATTAATAATAATCAATTACAATATTATTTTTTTTCTGAAGTATTTTATTTAAGTAACTTTACTAATTAAACTTAAGTAAAAAAGTATATCTTGCCTGTGGTGGCCACATAGTTTTGCTGACTTAGTAGGTGCGTCAGCTCTGACTTGGCCTTGGAGCCCATGACCTTCAGGTCCTTGGACAGCTTCCTGCGGGACGGCACCGAAGAAGAAGTCCCTGAACCGTTCACTGTCCGTGAGACTGCCGGCACCATATCTTGTATGATGAATCTGAACAATGAAATATGGTACTGGTTACTGGTAGACTAAAAAAAGTCAAAAACCTAACATCTTTTAAAATTGTCACATCTTTTTAAGATTTGTATTTTTATTTTTTACAACCATGTGCTTGCTTACCTATAGTATATGTTCAAGGCCTTTTTCTGGCTGAACTTCTCCTTGAGGGCTGTCTCTATGGAGGACTGCCTCTTCTGGCTGTGGGTGGACATGCCTGAGACCCAAGAGTCTGATTCACTGGTCCCAGAGAAGTGTCTACCCCGCTTGGACCCACCCTCTATGGCCGCCAGTAACTCATTCACCAGGCTGGGGTGGTGCTGAAAGATGAAATAAATTATATTATTATTATTATTTAGTATTAATATTGTGTACATAATAAATATTAAATAATTAAATATTTAAAAGTATGTGTCATGTGACTAAATCAACAAGACTAAGTAAATTATTTACATTTATAATTTAATATTTTATTTTACTTACACTCTTGTAGTGCCTCTTCAAGTTATACACAGAGTGTTGCTGCATCTTGAGGACATTGCTACAGGACCTGGCCTCCACCCTATCCTTGGCATCCACAGAAAATATGAAGTACCTGAAATTTTGAAACTTTAACAAACTGGATACAATTTTTTATATTACAAATTAGTGAACTCACAATTGATTATTTATTCTATACTATTCATATTTTTTTTAAATGTTTTATTATGCATAGATGGCTAGACGCCGTCTACTAGAATGTTAAATTTGAGAGGTTTTGCCACTTTTTGGGACTTACTTTTTCAAATGAGCGAACTCCCTCTGCACTTCCATTGTGCGCGCATCCTGAGATCCCTGGGTGTCCTGGCTCTGGCTCAAGACCACAGTGTCTGCCTGGCTGGCGCCCACCCGTACGGACAATTGGTCCAAGGTGACTCAAAAATCCTTTCTTTTCCAAACGTCATCAATTTCTTATCAAGACAACATGTTATTTTGGGAATTCGCTTCGTTGTCCCGTCCTCCCTTCGTTCTAAATTCATAGAAGAGCTTCATTTATCACACCGGGGCATAGTAAAAATGAAAGCCATTTCCCGCTCCAAAGTATGGTGGCCCAATATCGACCAAGATATCGAAGACCTAGTGAATGCCTGTTCGACATGTCAAAGTAATGCTCCCTCTCCTCCTTCTAAGTTCGTACCCTTCTCACCTGCTTCTCCATGGGAGCGCGTCCATATCGACTTTCTTCACTTCATAAATAAGGATTTTCTCATCCTTGTCGACGCTGGATCCAAATGGATCGAAGCTGCCTCCATGACGAACACGTCTACCGTCCATACTCTTCAGAGACTCCTGTACTGGTTTCGAGGTTCGGGTTTCCGAAAGGAGTACACTCTGACAATGGCCCTCAATTTGCAAACCCAGCCTTCAGGGCGAGATTGTCAGAGTGGGGGGTGAAGCTGACTCTGTCTCCTCCTTACCACCCTCAGTCCAACGCCCAAGCAGAGAGGGCTGTCCGAATCCTTAAGGACCTGATGCGGAAAAATCCGAATATAACAGTAGACGAACTCCTCTTTACCTACCGCTCTACCCCGTTAGCATGCAGAAAATCTCCCTCGGAACTACTTCTTGCGCGTCCCGTCCGCACTCGCCTCGACGGACTTCTACCCCTCAGTGCCAACCAGTCAAAAGAACCTGTCCCAGAGAAAGCACCTGTGTGGTGCAAGAACTTCAACGCAAAAACGCCGAAGTGGGTTCCCGGTTTGACAGAAGAAAAAATCTCTGACTCGCTTTGGAAAGTCAGAATCAACGATGCCATCAAGACGAGGCATGTAAACCAACTCCGTCCCCGCCACATCGTTGATGGGGGGGCGGGGGGGGGGGGGTGATGATGTTATTCATTCCTACTGGCATCCCTGTGGGTCTCAGCCATCTATTGGCATCCTTTAACCTTTGACCCTTGTCTACTTATTTTCCTTTTCCTGTTTCTCTTCACGTTCCCCTTTTATTATTATTTGCTTAGTCAGTCTGTCTTTACGCTTTATCCTGTGCACCCCTTCTACCTCAATAAAGATGTCCTCAACCTCCCCCTCGTGTTCTCAGTAACCTCAGGGCCGACGTGTATGGGATTACTCTAATAAGTGACTCCTATCAAGAATACTAGAAGCTAGCTGGAAGGATGACGTCATAAACGGGCACGCCCTTAATGCACACCTAAAGGCCATCATTATCAGTCGTAATATTTATTTCAAAAACGTGGTTGTGTTGTGCTATTTTATGTTCTTTATATTCTGTGTTTCAAAATGGTATACAAGTGCTCTGCTCCTGGTTGTAAACAAGGATATATTAATATGCCAAAGGACCCAGATGTATCCTTTCATTGCTTCCCCAAAAATACTGAAATGCTAAATAAATGGATCAGGATTATACCAAGAGATACGACTAACTAGAAACCGACAAGTCATTCAAGATTATGTAGTGAACATTTCGTACCATCTGATTTCATCACTTTATCTGTCGATAAAAGACGCAATGCTGGCAAATCACTCGCAAATAGGTAAGAGTAAACATCATATGTATTATATTTACGTATAAACTTAATGGTGTCATTATAATTTTTATTCTTCAATTGATCATGAATTGAATGAGAGTTCAAAAAACATAATTTGAGAATGCTTAAAAATATTTTTATTTTTTTAGACGACTGAGAGATGATGCTCTACCATCAAAATGGCCCAATCTTCCTTCTTATCTCTCAAATTCCATCTCAAAGACATCTCAAAGAACTACACAACTATCAACAAATAGCAAAAGAATGCAGGCTCAAAATGATCGCCAAGAAGCTTTGAGTAATGCTATGTTCAATGAAGAAGCAGTTTCTCCCAAGAACTGTCTGAAAAATTATCTCTCATGACATTGCCATCAGGATTTTCATTAATTAAAAGTCCTTTGGTTGCTCTTGTCAAAATGGAACATTCAGATGAAGAGGGATTCTTCATTACTTCCAGTCTTGAAGTGCAGGAAGATTTATCGTTCAAAATTTATCATTATCAGGTTTTACTTCAAAACAGCAAAGTAAATCACTGTCTTCAAGTTGATGGAAGAATCCTCTCTGTTACTGAAGCTATTAACGTCGCTGCTTATTTAGGATCCATGAGTTCAATCCCCAAAAAGGACATTTATGAAAATATTTGTATTCAACTAGAAAATTTCTTTCACAATACTGACTTACAGCCATTTGAAAACACAAAATTGTCATTTATAATAGAACAAATGTCACTCCTCTTTAAACAACCTAAAGGCAGGAAATACTCCCCTAGATTCCTTGCCATCGCTTTGATGTGGGAAAATGTTAGTCCAGCCCTATACAAGAAATTACTTTCATCAAGCCTTTTGACAATTCCATCTCCTAGATATTTAAGATCTATATCCAGTGCGGTAACAATCGAAACTGGATTGCCTTATTCAACAATTCGATATCTTAAAGCCAGAATTATAAACTTGAAAAAAAGAGAGAGAATTGTTACACTCATCATAGACGAAATTTACTCCGCCCAAAGGGTGGAATTTATTGGTGGCAAATTTATAGGACATGAAAACAATGAAGTCACAAAAACAGTGCTTACTTTCATGATAAAATCAGCCTCAGGAAAATATATGGATACTGTTGCACTTATTCCAGTGACCAAATTGACCGCCAATTTTTTACACGATTATTATAAATCCATAATGAAGTCTCTGTGGGAAATCGGTTTTACAGTTGTCGCACTGTCTGTTGACAATCATTCTGTAAATCGAAAGTTTTATACAGAATGCCTTTGTGGGCAAAATCTTCAAACTTCTATCGCTCATCCACACGACAACAACAAAAAAGTTTTTTTTCTTATTGATTCGGTACACAATTTCAAAAACATATATAATTGTTTTGAACGAAAAGAATATTTCGAATTTCCTAATATTTACCATCCTGAATCTCCTATTTTGCGACCAAATTTTGCTCACCTAAAGGAAATTTACTTTAAAGAATCTTCTTTTAAAGTGAAATTGGCTCATAAATTATCCTATAAAGCACTTCATCCAACTACGATAGAGAAAACAAATGTCAAGCTTGCAGATGCCATTTTTCATGAATCTACAATTGCAGCTTTAAAATTTTATTCTTCTGAGCGACCGGAGTTTATTGAAACTGCAGAATTTTGTGAATATGTTAGAAACCATTGGAATATTTTAAATGTTAAAGTGCCTCAAGTGGGTCAGCAGAAAAGAGACGAGCTCAGGACACCAATTTCTAAAGACCATTTAATGCCTTTGTATTTTTTGAGAGAGTTTGCATCGTTTTTGAATACTTGGATGTCCACTGGATATCGAGGCCTCACTCATGAGACATTCCAAGCCACAAGGCACACTACATTAGCTTTGGCTGATTTGGCAGAATATCTTTTGGAATCAGAGAATTTTTACTATGTCCTCCTTGCTATGTTCCAATCTGACCCACTTGAGAAGAGATTTGGCTGGTATAGACAGCTTAGTGGTGGAAATTATTTTGTTAGTGTGAGGCAAATACTTGAGGCTGAGAAGAAGATTAGGATTTTATCACTTGTTAAATTTTCTAAAATGAACATTTCCGAAGTTAAAAATATGTTAACCGATGATTCAATAACAATAGCAGAATTAATTCTTACTGATTGGCGTCCTTGTGATTTGGAGACGATCACCACTGAAGGAGAGAGCAATGCTTTATATTACATTGCTGGATATATTGCTTTTTCCCTGTCCAAAAAGGTACAATGTAACTATTGCAAGGAACTTTTAACTTCAAACAATAATAATATAAAAACTATTCGATTTGAGGCAAATTCTGATGACGAAAATATAGCAGTTAATCGATTCATGGAAATTATAAATCGAGGAGGACTATCTACTCCTTCTGATATTCTTTTTCTAACAAGTTTATATGCCTATTCGCTTTTTGATTATTGTTCAAGCCGTGAGGATGGAAAAAAACAGCCTTATTAATGCCCAAAATTCAAAAGCATCATTTATATCAACATTCATTGATAAAATGAAAGAATCATCTGAAATGGCTATCGAAGCCTTAGTTACGACCAAGTGTGATGAAGGTCACAACTGGTCAATTCTTATGAAAAAAGTGGCTGAAATATTATTCAATGTGATGGCAAAGAATCTAGTGGGGAAGTTTAATGAGGCAGTTTCATTTCAGAGGAAAAAAAGATCGTCAAATACGAATTTAAATTTGCAAAGAAAAATATATAAATTACAGTCCAGTTCACAATGAAAAATATAATCTTGAATCACTTATTGGTAACTTTTAAACTATGTATCTTTTGTAAAAATATTATATATACTATTGTAAAAACTATTGTTAAACTATGTATCGTTTGTAAATAATATTATATTTACTATTGTAAAAACTATTGTTAAACTATGTATCTTTTGTAAATAATATTATATTTACTATTGTTGATAAATAAAAAGTATTAAAATATATATCACACTCGTTATCCATTTTTGTTAAATATAATAGCTACTTGTTTGATCGTTGAATGATTAATTATTGAAGTGAAAATGAGTCATTTAGCTAAAAAATACATATACAACTTTTAATTTATTGCTATGTTAATCAACGTATCATGGCCTTAACTTGGAAGCTACAATTTCCCCTTTCCTTTCCAGTTAGTTTCTAGTATTCCTTGCTCCTTATATATCCTCAGGTAATATTAGTGTATTTAAACACCACATCTGGCGACGAGACGATGAGGAAACGACTCCCTCATCTAACCCTAGCGAAGCTCAAGGCAGAGTGCATCTGCATGGAACTCGTTGAAGAGAACGAGGAGCTCATCTGTTCCGGAAGTTGAAGCATCTGCTCCGTAATGACGAGTTTGGAGGGCATGAGGAAGCCACTACTGCTGTGCAGCGGGCGATGAAGAGGGTGAGCGAAGACGAGCTGTTGGACCAAATCAAGAGGCTCTGGGAGCACTGCTACGACGTCATTGCAACCGGAGGGGATTTTATTTTCTAATTTAAGTGTTTTTTTTAATATTAACTTGATAAAATAATGAGCTTTACTGGGCCAGACTATTCATGGTTCAACCTAATAATAAGCGATATGTGCGTATTTTGTTGTATTTGTTTATTTCATTTGATCAAACATAACCTAAAAAACATTTGATTTAACTATTAATTATACTTTTTAACACATTTTTGGTCCAATGTTAATAAATTTACGTTATTTTATTAATTTTTCATAAAGGATTTCTTGTCTAAATTGTCGAGCCTTTAGAACAGGTGAATTTCTTGCATTGCTTTTTAAAATGTTTATTACGACAATATTTGCACCTATAACATTTGGTTATTTTCTTAATTAAATGTTGCTTGTATAAAGTGCAACCTTTACATTAAAAACATCTAAATTTTTGTCCATCTTTGTCAGCATTGAACGAATCAGAAAGGCCAGAAGCTCCGTCTGCTTCCACAGGACTTACAGAAGTATCTACAAAAAACATTGATTATAATACTTATGCTATGTCCGTTATGAATTTACCTTCGATCAAACTATCACCTTCATTGTTTATTAATTCAGGTGTCACATTAAATGAGTTAGAAGGACCATAAGATATGTCAGCCTCCACAGCACTTACAGAATGATCTACAACTAAAGAAAAATACATTATTTTAATACACTATTGTTATGCTAGTTATTAATTTATCTTCAATCATACTATAATCTTTGTTGGATATTGATTCTAATGCCACATTAAATATTCTGAAGAATTATAAGATTTGTCAGCTTACACAGAAGTATCTACAACTAAAAAAAAGACTTGATTAGAATCATTTATTGCTATGTTAGTTATGAATTTACTTTCAATCAAACTATCATTTTCTTTAGTTTTACTGTTGGTCTGATGTTCTTGACTGATCGAGTCATTCTACACTGGCAATAGAATTGATGAAAAGCTGTTTCTTGGTTCCAGAAGATATTAGAGGAACAACATTCTTCATAAGGTATTCCTTCCCTTCCTTCGATAAACCGTGCTTTTCCAATAAGAAATCATCATTTATTGATGTAGGTACATCTGAAAAACAAATGCCACGTTTCAGAAAGTTCATTTGTACACTTTCTGAGTTATCTGACCACTCCTTTAATGTCACTATTTCAGGAAGTGCTGACTTCACAGTAAATACATGAAATTTCTTCATTCCTTCAATAGGACGGAAGTAGGGATGAAGGAAATTCTTCCAGTCATACCACTGAATTGGTGGGCATCCTTTCTTTTTCGAAGATATGACATTGAATTTCGCAGATGCTTTAGCAACCATATCTATCATATCTTACAACACACTTGATTTTTGATAATTATAATAAGATTTTGATATAACTCCAAAGCTGCAGTCGGGAGAAAACTTAGCGTGATTTTCAACTAGGAAATGAATAGATATCTCCTCAAATAGGTCACACTTCACCATAAATGCAGCTAATCCAATATTTGTTTTATTTGGCCTCTGCCAAATAAAATTGATATTTAACTAATAAAACTTAATATATATGATCATCACCTTACCCAAAATTATCACATTGAATTTGAAGATGGGGAACCGGCTCGATACGACACTCATCCCAAGAAGAAAAGAAAAGGTGGATAAACAAACTCTTTGACCACTAATTTGGAATTTGATCTTTTTGTCGCTTATATTAATTACTGAAAAATGTCCTAAGGCATATGCTTTAAGGCTCGATGGAGATATGGAATACATTTCAAGGCATTGTTCTCGTCAATAGACGACTTCTTCTCGATTGAACCAATTAAAACATGGCGTCTTTTGCCCATTTATATCAAAAGGACAAAGAACACAGAAGCAACGACTGAGTATAAATTGTTAATCTTTTGAAGCTCCTCCTTATCCAAATCTCGAAGTACGATGTCAACATTATCCATTTTAATGGTTGAAAATTCACGAAAATAGAAATCACAAAAGCAGAAGCAAATAGTGAATTTGAATAATACTATTGTTAATGCCGCTTAAATCACGGACAACATATATACGGACGGAAAGGCTGCGAGAGCTGCTTGCATACTATTCAATTAAAAACAGAAGGGAAAATGAACACGCTAAATAAATAAATTTGTTAGGCACATATCAAAACAGTATATTTTCAGTCATTTTGTCCAAGAACGAAGTAAAATTCAAGTAAAAATATAGGAATTACAGGTAAATTCAGCAATTAAGACTGCAGTTTAGCAATTTTTTGCACACTTGAGCTCTAATTGACATTTCATTGACATTGACAGGTTGAGGTCTCTTCCTAGAGCTCCAGGTTGATAATGCAGCCCACGCTCCGGGCCTGCTGTATGTTTGCCCCGTGGGCTCCGATGGCTAGGCCCATGAGCTCACTGGGCTCCTATGTGTAGCCGTAGGTGCTCTGAATCCGCGTGGCCTCCAGGTGCCGCTCGACTTCCTCCGTCTTGCTCTTGAGGAGGACCTTCTGTGTGAAGTTTCGAAAGTGCATGCCCTGGATCATGGCGGCTTTCCGCTGCGTGTCCTCGTCCGTGCTCACGACCTGCAGAGACCACTTGGCGGGCTCGTACTTGACGGAGCAGGCGTTGATGGACTCGACAAAGACGGCGTGGGAGTCCTCGTCCTCTGCGTAATTGTCCTTCATCTCCGAAAGCAGCGGGATCCCAATTGGAATAAAATCCTTGTCCTGGATGTGTGGCATGTTGGATCGGGGGCAAAGGCGGTCCTGGTGGACCACTTGGTTGAAGCCCGGGAGCTCCCCGGTGGAGGTTGAGCTGCATAGGACGACCACGTTGCTCTGGAGCTCCTCGACGCGTGCGGGCTACCAGCCAAAGGCCTCCAAGTCCCGTGCAGTGTTGAGGATTTCCACTTCCACCCCGATGCTGAAGCTGTGCGTCCCCGGGTGGCTCCAGACGGAGGAGAAAGGGAAGCATGAGAGGGGGGAGCTCCCGGGACCTCTACATGGCCGCTGTAGTAAGCACCTCCACATGAGAGGAACCGGACACGCTCGGGTAATCCTGTACAACGATAACCAATGCCGATCAATAAAGCAAGATGTAATGTAAAAATATTGAAACATAAGTAGATTTCTTTAAAGCAATACTAAATCTAATACTAATTTGGTCTTCTTCTATGTATTGTCACGAGTAGACGTTTCTTTGCTTTTGTGTCTTTACAAAACCAATTTAAACAGTGATACAGTGACTCTTTCTAAAGGATTTTGGGGTCCACAGGGAGGTAACCTTGTCATCTCCCCCTGTGAGCCACTTCTATTCCTCAAGGATTGCCGAAGGCCCCGGATTTCAAGGAATCGATTTGTTTGGATTGTCCCCCTTGACCGTAGTTATTGCATTACATCTTTCATCAATATTTAAGGAGCACACGTAGAGGTAAGGTCTCCTACTCTCTTCTGTGTATAAGCCAAAGAGTATATATAACTAGAGACCCAGCTACAAGATTTTGTGGCGAATGGTGATGGTGGCGCCGTCATGCGGTCGAGGATTACTATTACAATAGAGCTTTTGTTTATTTCTTGATACTTATTATTTATAATTTCATCATATATATATATATATATTAAACAAAAAGATTCATTCCACGCTTAGTATTACTGATATCCAATTTATTCAAGGAATTTTTTAATTTTTTTAAATCACAAATTTTTATATATAAGATGTATATTAATTAATAATAAAATAAAATTAGACATTTACATCTCCCAACCTCCAGGGATCATGAACTAATTCTTAGTTGTTTTTATTTTTATCTCCTGTAAATAGGAGCGCCCTCAAGTGGTCGTTGTTTAACATAATTAACCAATAGCGCTTGCCTGAAGCTAGACCTCTATATATATATACTCTTTGGTATAAGCGTCCTATTCGGCATGCTTCAGTCCGCCTGATAGCCTCCTGATGGCCAGGAGCAAGATATATAGAAATACAGGTAGGTCACTCTCAAACCAATGGTCATTTTTGGTCTACCTCATTCATAAGATCCTAGGTTCGATAGACTAATATAATGCTATAATGCTTATTTATATCCTATCGGATGCAATTCTCGAACCATATAGGAAAAAAAGTGCCTTAGAGTAGGAGAGTCTGGACATTCAACAGCTGAAATTATTCAGCTGTTTATTTGTTATGAAAGTGTGAACTCAGTATTTGTAAAGAGACTCTAGTATTTTTATTGATAAAGTGAATATTTCTGCAAAAATGCCTTCTTGTTCAGCAATTGGATGCAAAAATCGACACACAACTGATAAGGATATATCGTTTTTTCGATTTCCAAAAGACTTCCAGCTACGAAAAAATTGGGAACGCAGCTTGAGGAGGAAAAATTATCAGGCTAAAGACTCGCATGTATTGTGTTCGGAGCACTTTTTAAAAAGTGATATAACTTTTGAAAGGAATCGAAACAGGAAGTGTCTCAAACAAGGTGCTATTCCATGTAAGTTCATCTTTTCAAAAGTGGCAAAACCGAGAACTACGATGACTTCAATCAAGTCCAGTGAACCTTTAATACTTGGTTCATCTATAACCGTCAATAGACCCATTAGTGATGACGATAATGTTCCCAACCAACCTTGTGAAGACGTCACATATTTATGTAATGTGGTACATATGGACCATTCTTATGCCTCATTCATAGGTAGGTGATTATAAGCATGCTTCTTTCTGTTAAACCTTATAGATATAATTTTTTTCAGATACGACACTTAAAAAAACCATTGGTACCCAAACGGAAGACTCTCAACCAGATGTACGAGAATTTGGAACTCAAACTGCACCTAAAAAGGAATTCATTAATGCTTCGGGTAGGCTTTTTTAAATTCTTAGTTATTTTACTCTGTTTTAACTTTAAATATTTCAGAAGTTACTTCGGCCGTTGAATCCATTTTTAACGATGATCAAATTGTCTCTTTGACTAATAAGAGTAGGTGCTGCAAATGGTCGCCATCAACAATAAAAAAAGCTATTCAACTTCGAATTGCCTGTGGTACTACGGGGTATGAGATGTTACTTCAAAAAGGATTTCCTCTACCCAGCCTGAGAACATTGAGGCGACGATTGGAATCTCTAGAATTCAACCCTGGCATTTTAGAAGATGTTATGGAATTGATGAAGGTACATACTCATTTTATATTTTAAAATTCGATTTATATGTGAGTTCATTTTTCAGGTGAAAGTTCAGTCATTTCCAGACAATGAGCGTCACTGCTCATTAGTTTTCGACGAAATGGCAATTAAACCCGGACTTGAATTCGATGGTCAATCTGTTGTAGGCTATTCAACCATTGACAGCACCAATGTCCCAGCAACTCATGCATTATGTTTCATGCTCGTGGGCATACAGACGAGATGGAAACAGGTGATAGCCTTTCACCTAACGGGAAATTCTTTCGACCCCAAGAAGATTGTTTCTATCTTAAATCAAATAATTTGCTCCTCACACGAAGTTGGTCTCAAAGTGGCTTCTATTACCAGCGATATGGGTCCATGTAATCAAGCTATTTAGAAGGAGCTTGGAATAGTGTTAACAAAAGGACAAATTATTAACACTTTTCCTAGTCCCCTCTCTTCAAGCGAATCCATATGTGTGATGGCTGATATCCCATACTTAATAAAAAGCTTACGTAATCATATCATTAGAGGACAAATCATCAAGATTCCATCGAAATTTGTTGAAGAACATAATCTTCCCTGTGACTTTGTGAATCTTGAACCCTTCAAGGCTCTGATTTCGTATCAAGATATCTTGTCCTATAAACTTCAGCCGCAATTGTCTCCGAAGTCGATTAATCCTGGCCAATTTCAAAAAATGAAAGTCAATCTTGCTTCACATCTTCTAAGTCGACAAACAGCTGCAGCTATTCGGATACTTGTATCGACAGGAAAATACAGCCAGCATTATTTGACAACGGCATGGTTTTGCGATCAAATTGGACGCTGGTTGATATCACAACTTCGAGAAAACGTTCGGTTGCTTTAAGCAAATGTGTAGCCGCCAAATTGAACGAAACATTGAATTTTCTACATAATTTTAAGAATTTGAGCATTAATCAAAGTCGGGGATGGAAGCCCATTCAGCGCGGAATTGTGCTTAGCACAACATCATTGATAATATTACAAAATAAATTTCTCAATGACCACATGTTCAGTTTCCTGTTGTGCAGCCGCTTCACTCAAGATTGTGTAGAGAATCTCTTTTCATCTATTCGTGCAAAAAATCCTACTCCTAACGCAAAGGAGTTTAAAAGGTGTTTGAAATTGGTTGCTATGTCACAATATATTTCAGGAAAAGATTCACATAGCTATCACACGGATGATTCTATGTTTCTAACCGATCTTGGAGATACATCATCCCAGCGTCCGGAAGTATCAGAAGAAATTGTCTATGAGGATATTTCTTTAGAAATAAGTAAGATAAGTTTCCTTGAAAAAACCTCTCTTATTCATTTAGGAGGGTATTGTATACATAAGGAATTCAATCGTTGTAAACCCTGTAAAGAATGTTCAAGCTTTTTTACAATTGACTTTGATACATATTCACCTCTTAATTTATTATCTAAAGAGAAATCATTTTCTGAAAATTCATTAATATATTGTTCAGAGGCTTCAATTTCTTTGTTTGAAGTTGCAAACCTTGTTTTCGAAAGATTTGAGAATAATATTTGTAAATTGAATAAACCAATAGATGTAATTTCTTCCGCTATAATGGTAAGACTATCCGAAAATCATATTCCATCTTGTCATCCGGAAATAGTTACAAACATAGTGAGAAGATTTTGTAATTGTAAATTGTACTTCTATTGTAAAGATAAGAACATGCTCTTAGAAAGTGAAAAAAGTGTATTTCAGCTATTAATGCCAGTAAAAGTATAAAAATGAGGGCTCTCATTAATTGATATTGTTATTTATATGTGTTGTATCAAAGTTTAAGTTTGGAAAATATACATTAATTTCAAAATAATGATTTTATTTATTGTTTTATAGATATGTATTCTAAAGCTTTTGGGTTCATATTATTAGTTCATCAGTTTTATCACTACGTGGCGCGCAGGGTGTCCAGACTCTCCTACTCAAAGGCACTGTCTCAAACATAATCAAAATGTGACATCACTGGAAGGATTGTTTACCAGGGTTTTTAAAGGTATACAATTATTTAATAATACGAAACTTCGATCATTGATATTTGAAATATTGTTGATTATGTTATGTACTTAACCCTTGTGTGGTGTTCATATTTTTGTAACTCAGCCACTGTTCGTGGGTCTGGTGGACCCGCTGCGTTTTGGGGTTCTCAGCTAAACACATTAAAACTATTTTATGTTAAAATACTCAAATGATCTTTTCCTTATCTCAATTACAAGCAATATAAACAACATAAATGATAAATAATTGTCTTTTACCTTTATTAGGTCACATTTATAAATAAAACATCACTTCTTTTTGTTGTTGCTGGCTGTAACCTAGAATAATGAAAATATCAGAAATTTTTCTAACTCTCTCTCCTCACACACAAGATATGAGTGCCAGATCAACTGCAATAGCATCACACTTACTTCAGGCTTTGCAGGTGATGGTTCTGTAGGTTGGGTGGATGGTGCACAAGACCTAAAATTTCCACTTTCATTGACCCCGGGTCCAGCAGACCCGAACACCCTCTATGTAATGTAAATGTGTAGGGGGGGTGTATGGTGTGTGGTCACTGAAAACGTGTTGTGATATATGTTCTTCACAGAAAATGAGCCAAGGCCAATGAATCTGAGTTTGAAATAATAAAAATTCGTATTACTTTTCTTTGAGACAAAAATGAAAACGGGTCCCACAGACCCGAACACCACACAAGGGTTAAAAAAGAAAATATATATTTACTCTAAATTATTTCTAATTACATTCCATTTTCATTAAAAATGGTTGAGCAAGAATTGAAGCTGGGATTTTTTTTGACTTTACCAAATGTGTTTCAAGAGAATACGTAGAATTTAAAGAATGGACATAGGATCACCAAGTTAATTATTTGGTGACGTCACATTGCTCTGCTTCATCAACCAGCAATAAGCAGTGCCGCAGAATATTTTTTGGTGGAGTCCCTAGGAATGATTCCGGGTTTCTTGATGTGGATGGGACTGAGGTCTCATGAGGACGTGAATGTCACCCATCATAGAAGAAGCCGCCGGTAGGCAAAGCGGCAGATTCTCCAATGAAGGATTCATCAACTAAGCCCACCCTCGTTTGATGGAGTGACTCGACAGACTCCCGAGACCCTGGCGTTGAATACACGACTCTTAATCCTTTTTTTGTAAAAGCGATTAGTTGTTTCATTTAACCCTGAGAACATGCGCATTTAACACCTATCAATGAGATAGTAATCTAAGTCAAGGATTTCTCAGAAAAAGGTACGTTTTTGATAGAATTAGGATAAATTAATATGTTTTTATTCATGATTGTTTTGTATATTTTTTAATTAGTATGGAGCCCCCGAAATAACGGATATGATATTATCCAGTTGCAGTCCAAGAAACGCATCCTTAGTGCTTAGCTCTGCGTTCACTAAGACTGAGTTAGAGCATCTCGCCCTCAGAAGTTTGATTCGCATAAGGACCCTTGGGTTATAGATATGAAACCCAACAGTCCTCTGTTACAAAATTATACCCCTTAGTGACTGTCTTTGTGTTAACTAAAGCTGTATGAGGACACCCTGCCACTCATGAAGTCCTCTCTACCTACGTCAAAACGCTCCCTAACTGTACATTTGTACTCCTCTTGAAGGCTAACCTTAGCTTACTCAACCTTCTCCAACACATGTAAAGAAGAATCTGTGCATAATTAATATACAAAAGCGGTCGAAGTTATTTGTGAGCTTCACCGAACCGAATTATGGAGGAGGCTGATCCATAGTTAATGAAAACTTTTTTAAACACTTGTGGAACAAAAAAATTCCATCTGCCTCACGAAATCATAATTGCAATCCACAAACACAATAACCTGCAATGGCAGAACCTCTAACACAAAATTTCAAAGTCAAGCGATTCGGGTGTAAGATGAACTTACTGCTATATAGCGAAAGATCAGGAGGAGCTCCCATCGAATGATAATTAGGAATTCAACCTATAAAATCACTTCTAAAAACTACTCCTATCGTTTACTCTGAAGCATGAAGCGAGTTTTTCTGGAAGTCATGCTGTAGTAGATACTTTGGCACCAAATACGCCGCTCAACTTGGAGAGTTATGTGTCATTGTGCCCTATAATATTATTATAAATATATAGTATATGTTTATAATAATCTTAATGAAAGCATGCACACTATCAAGTAAGTTTTTGCATAATTCAATTATTTGTTGTGTATTAGTATTCGTATTTTGAATAATAGTCATAACTCCAACATTAAATCCTATAACATTATGACTTGAGGTTTATCAAACTTTAGTTAAAGTTATAGGTTTGCTCAGAGGACCCTGCAAAATATTTTTTCCTAATTACCTTTTTGTGAAATAAATGAATGCATTATTAATTACCTTTTGTTTACTTATAGATACCTCCGATGTGATGCCTTAAATGCTCCAAGAAAGAGTGAATTCGAGCAGACTTATTCTAGTAAAGTGGCGAAGAGGAGGAATGCCCACATTTGTTGTTATACTAAGATGATATTCCAAAAATATAACACCTTGCAACTAAGTTGTCTCACCACCAGGACGCGATGGAGCAACTCGATACGAAGGACCTATCAACGTTCAGCTCACTGATAATATACAAAAATGTATTATTATGGATAGGATAGACGACGACTGAAGGAGTATCATCATGACGTCAAAGATTTACGGAAGAAAAATCACTTTTTAAAATGGCTGGGATGGAAAATTTTCGTGAAACTACAATTTACTCTGAAATATATACAATGAAAAAATAATGCTTTTTAAGTTTGTTTACTATAATTGTCATTATTCGTTTAAATTCGTCTTCAATTCTTATTTGACAAGTATTGGAATCTATTTTATTCACGGAAACTAATTAATTAACGCAATTTTCTTAAAAAAACGGCAGGGGTAAATGAATGCCATAAATGCAACCATAAAAAATGAGTGAACTTCTTTAATGGAGGTTTTGAGACTAATAGTATACATCATTACTCCTCAACTCTTCGACTCCTAACCATAAACACCACGCAGTATATACTAAGACTTCAGCCTTCTATCATTTGTTTGTGTTTTTATTATCTTAGTACTCTCTTTTGTTTTATACCTCACGTGTCTTTATTATTATTATTCTTATTTGTTCATCAACTCCCCCCTTTTTATTATTGTACATACTCCTTTTTAAACTTCCCCGAAGTGACATCATATCAGAAGCATCCCAAGATGACACAAGTTTTAAGTTTGTACAATTATCTACTCTATTAAGTATATTTGTTTAAGTATAATTCTTCAAATTTAATTATATATTAATCGGATAAATCAGTTCAGTCATGTAATTTAATGTTTCGCTGCTTGTACTACTGCTATGCTAATAGATTGCGCAAGACACTTCAATGGCAATAGATGTTTAATGCAAGTTTCGTTTCTTATTGATATTCATTTTATTCATACATCTAATTATTGTTTTGTATTTAAGAAGATAACTTCATTTGGTTTCAAATGTAATTTATAACATATGCATGTGGTATTACTTCTAGACTAATATATATGTTTTTTAATAGAATGTACTACAACTTTTTTTCGTACAAAAAAAAATGTACATCTTTATATAACGAACAAAGTGTGCTTTGTAGCAATTTCATTAAAAAAGACGATAGAAAAAGCAGAAGGAGACACTGAAGCCTTATGGGCTGCTTGCCCTACAAGATTCCACTTGAAGATGATGAGAGTAATCCGAATGGCAAATTATATCAAAAAAATATAGTTCCGGCAAGATCCTTAGAATTTAGACAATTGAACGTTCTGATCATTCAAGTGACAAATTCGAAGTCCCGGAGAACGAGAGCTCTATCCCTTGAGGCTAAATTCATTACTTCCATTGACTGGGTGCAACGCATGCATCCTTCCTCATGATTGAGATATAAATTTTACTCAAGAGGCACACGGATGTCTTCCTAATGAGTGCTTAATCGAATACTTCAGTCTATGGAGTAAACTTGCAGGGACTTTCGCTTTCAGAAGTTAACTTCTTCTAAGCATTTTTGTGAGTGAACTCGATTCGGAGGATCTGATGTGGGTTGACAAAAATGTCAAAAAAATATTGAAATCATGGAAATGTGAGCCAAGATCTAAAATTAAGTTTCCTTGGACGATGGATGAGTATGGTACTTGAAATTAGTAGAAAGGATAACAACCTCGTCCACAACTATTCATAATCACAGTAATAAAATAACTAAAGCTAATTAATCAAAAAATGATTTTATATTATTTTTATTTTCTCTAAAAAAAATAACATCAAAATTATTGATTGAAGGTTAGAGAGTTAAATAAAATTAATCCCTTTGAAATCCCTGGTAAACAACCCTTCCAGTGATGTCACATTTTGTTTATGTTCAAGAGTGACCTACCTGTATTTCTATATACCTTGGGTCAGTGCCTTAGAGTAGGAGAGTCTGTACCAAGGAGAATATAAATAAGGCGAGTCAAAGAGGAAATCTTTGACTTATGCTTTTGGTCAAAAGGAATAATTTTGTGACGTCACGAATGCTACAATGAAAAAACATTATTTTTTAGTGCAATGAATTAGTAATTATTTCTCAACTTTATCTTCCAATTGAAAATATTTCATTACAATATTGTTCTGTGTTAGTGTACAGAACCCATGTTGCATGAAAAATTTGTTAAGTAAAAGATTTATCATTAGTATTCATTATTTTAAGTAGTTAGCCAATAATAGTTTCAAACAATAAAAATAATTTTTATATTCAAGATTTTCATTTATTTCAAGAAATTTATAAATCACAATAATAGAATTCTACATATGTACATATAAAAAAAGGGGAACATAAGAATATGAATAGAATTACGCTCATTAGTAACCTGACCTATGTGTTTAAGTTTTCACTAGCATTTTTCAGTTTAAGTAGCTTATTAAGAAAATTGACTCGAATCCGTCTTCTTTTTATTTATTACAAAAGCAATAATAATTTATTTTGACCAATTTGGATAAAAATTGATAAGTGGCTTAAAAATTCTTAGAAAAACATGGGGTCTTTATCGATTGCGTCTTGATGGCTATTATGAAAAAAATGGAAATTATTTTCTTAGAGGTGGCAGAACTTCAAAAATCGGGAGAAGGGGCGTTTCTTCAAATCCTTCAATGTTACTCCTATGTTTTACCAAATGTGGGAGGAGTTCTTTAAACTTCCTGAGTATGCAGCTCCGACTTCCACGGAAGTATTAGTCATGATTATACTAATTAAACGATCACACACAAAAAATATATCACGTCGGGGTCACCAATGTGAATTCAATGTTTATTTATCTCTTTGTGACATCATACAAACATATATATACTAAAGGTTGGGTGAGGTCCACATGGAATGTTCCGTGACGCCACAGATGAACCAAGTATTAAAGGTTCACTGGACTTGATTGAAGTCATCGTAGTTCTCGGTTTTGCCACTTTTGAAAAGATGAACTTACATGGAATAGCACCTTGTTTGAGACACTTCCTGTTTCGATTCCTTTCAAAAGTTATATCACTTTTTAAAAAGTGCTCCGAACACAATACATGCGAGTCTTTAGCCTGATAATTTTTCCTCCTCAAGCTGCGTTCCCAATTTTTTCGTAGCTGGAAGTCTTTTGGAAATCGAAAAAACGATATATCCTTATCAGTTGTGTGTCGATTTTTGCATCCAATTGCTGAACAAGAAGGCATTTTTGCAGAAATATTCACTTTATCAATAAAAATACTAGAGTCTCTTTACAAATACTGAGTTCACACTTTCATAACAAATAAACAGCTGAATCATTTCAGCTGTTGAATGTCCAGACTCTCCTACTCTAAGGCACTGTATATATATATATATATATATATATATATGGGTCATTCCAAAAAAAATTACTTCAATGAAATGTTGGGTTCATGGATTCCAATGAAATTTACATCATAGAATGATTAAGTCTTTTTCATTATATGTTTTAAATTTCAGTTCGAAATTTGTTGTTTGAGCAAAGTTACATGCCTCTTAAATTTGGGCTTTTTCCCGGCCAAAATCCCGGCCTTATTTTTTATTGGAAATTTTCGAGTTCCTTATGGAGTTTTTGAAAAAAACTTAATAAATTGAGCATACTTTTTTGTTTATATCTTATACTAGAATTGCCCATTTTGAGCATTTGAAAGCTCTATGGTAATGAAATTAAACTTTTTGTTTTTTGCCTTGATGCCACTTTTTTATAGCCAATCGGCTCTCCTGATTTCCTCTTTGTTTTGGACAAAAAAAACTGAGGCCTTGAGTTGATAGAAGAGACTTTTTTCTACAAAATATCAAAAATTCAGAGATGTGTTTTTTGTTTAAGCCGAGAAATTAAGGATTCATTTTGGAAATTGAGTAGATCTTTTAGATTGCCTTGTCATCATCATTATTTTTGTGTATTATGATGACGTCATGGAATATTTCATTCCTCCTTATATCGATATAGACACACAGATAGAGAAAGACACAGAGAGAGAGAACTATATAATTAACTTACTCCCATCCTGAAGAGTCTCGGGATCCAGAAATAGTGAATAGTGACTTTACACATCGAATTGGAATCTTTGGGCACCTGGATCGTGATAAGAGGAGGTTCTTCATGACCTATTCCTACTCATTCGTCTTCAAATATCTACCCTCCCTCCCTCCCTCCATCCCCCTCTTCCTCGTAGTCAGTCTCGGATGACTGACTACGGAGACTCCACTCATGAAGCCTCCTCATACACTTCTCTTGGACTCGTCAATCACGAAAAAGAAGTCTCTCAACTCTCAATGTTGAGGGCGCAGGTTCGAATCCCGAGAGGGGATGGTCATTTTGGTCTACCTCATTGATAAGATCCTAGGTTCGATAGACTAATTATAATGCTATAATGCTTATTTATATCCTATCGGATGCAATTCTATCAAACCATATAGGCAAAAAAAAAAAAAAAAACATTGTCCTGCCTCATCAATAACTGGATCTTAAGTTTTAGACGGTTTAATCTCCAAAAGAGAATTGACCTTTACAATTCTCAAATCGTTCCTGCCGTGTTGTATAAGGCTTCCATCTCTCCTATAATCGCAGAAAAGGCTTTGGTGGAGGAAGATGTTTGGCTCCTCAAACTTTTCCATCGACGTTATCTTCCAACACTAAAAAGACCTAAAAAACAAATTGGAGGAGGTCTCGCTCTTTTATCTCAGATTTTACCAAAAATATATCTTAAAGTTTTTATTGGCATCACTAAGAATCCGGATAAGGAATGGAGATGTACTATAACAAACAATGATTTGTATGTTCGTCTACTCTTTGGAACTGATCTTACCAATGCACAAACTGCGAGCCTATCAGAGACTTGGGGTGCCGCGCAACGGATTATTTGGAGATGGGTCCCTAACTTTAAAAGCGACTGCACCGTGGATATCATTCGCAAACACACCAAGAAAAAGTTATTTTTCAAAAATCTCGATAGTCCATCAGTATTGGAAGAAAAGGCGATAAGTAATAATATTTAAGTCTTCATCGTACATCGCCCGATTGTCTATTTCGTGATGGACGTTTTCGTTTTCCTTTGGAAAGAGCAGCCCATTTACACCCCCCCCCCCCTGTCCATGGCACCTCAAAATGTCTTCTTTAAGCTTTTATGAGGGAGCTGAGTCTATTGCCAACGTCCATATAAAAAAGCTTTCCCTTCCAGGGGAATGGAAATCAAGGATATTAAATTCTCTCTCTGGAATCTACGACGGAAAAAAGTTTACGGCTCAGTTGCAGATATCTGCTGGCTGTTTATCCTTTGATTTCCATTGCTTTAATTGTGGCAAGTTGTACAACGACGTCGAGCACGCTTTTGTTGACTGTCCGCTTGTCATAATATTAAAAAAGTTTCTGACAATCAACGTAAGGGGATTTAAGGTCACCAACTGCAAATATACAAAATCAACAATCCTCTTCGGTCTTCTAAAGAAAAAAGGTCACAATTCCCATAAAAGTCAAGCTATTGAATTTGCTCTGTCAAACTCCAAAGCATACATAGCGAGTTGTTTGACGAAAAAAGAAATTGTAAAACCATCTATTCTTCGATCTGTGATGCTCTCAGCTGCCGCCCGATACACCGCCCTCTCCCTCAAGATCCCCTCCGACACCGAGGACTCATGGGTCCATGCGGGGAACGTCATCAAATTTTTATCCATCCAAATCAAAAGAATATTTAAAATTATGCAAAAAATATTGAAATATTTTAAATAGATACCCGTTTGTTATTTTGTTTATTGTTTTACCTCTTGTTTAGATTTTTATTATAAACTATAATGTTTATTTTACATATATATTATATTTTTATATAATTTTATGTAACATCTAAACAATAAAGGAGAAAAAAAAAAGTCTCTCAGGCATGTTTCTTCCTCAACAAGCAAATGAAAGAGTCCTCCTCATCTTCGAGTCTCATCTCTAAAGGCTTGATATCAATTTGGAATGATATCAATGTCCATGATATAATATTCTCCGGATCAACCCACCATATCAGTTTCGGAGTCGAAAACAATGGACCTCATGCATGGAAAGAAATTTTTGGACCTCTTGATTTAAAAAGGATGGATACTTCAAGGCTTCTTCCTTCACTTTTTCATTTGCCTTCCTGGATTGGAGCCATAATTTGACAAATTCGATCATCTTAGAATTTGGTGACTTATTACCAAACATGGACAAAAACATTGATATAGCCCTAACAGTGTAATTTATTATCCTTTCCGGCCAAAACAAAATGAAAATAGTGCTAGAAAAAAGGCTTCATTCAATTGGAAACACCAAACCTCCATCTATTTTTTGCTTCAATGGGTTTCAAATGATGCTGTTGAACGAGTTGTAAATAATTGTTGCTTTTGGCCGTTCTTTTCTTCATGTACACCAACTGATTATATTATTTTGCTATTATTTTTTATGAAGTATGTATTATTAAATGCAAACAAGAAAGGAAGAACGAAACAGTTTCTACCCATGATCTTCTTGTCACTGATTTGTTTTCATTTGAGGAAGAAGAAAAAAAGTTATATCAACAAAATAAAAATCTGGACGGAAAAAGGAGATTTGTTTAATTTTTTCTATATAAATCTAACACGTGCAGTTTGGGATCCACAAGACGTTTCAGAGATTTTCCATTTCTCTTCTATTTCGTCCCATATAGATGTAAGTACTCGCTAACTAATTCTCATGCTTGATTAATTCAATGTCTGAGGCCCAGGGCGCACAAAGAATGAGTGAAGGCAAAGAACATGAGATCTGCTAGGAGGGAGGTATCTATCCGCAACTTTGGTAGATTTTCTTAGACACATGGGTCTCGAGCTGGACAAGAGATTATCTTGAGGCTCCTCAAGTATAGCTCAAGCATTGTTTCGAAGAAGCGAGGGAGGAAGATTCCAGCAGGTCTCAGCACAACCCAAAAGTGACCAGAAGAGGGACCCCAGGCTCTTGGCTGCCCTCAAGAAATCTGTCATCAATTTAGGATTGCTCCTTGTGGTCTCATGTAGCGTGTTGTAGCAATAGAGTCCAAGTCATTCCTCCTCAGGCAGGGACAGAGTCAAGTCCTTCCTCCTGGAAGGGCACTGGCCTCCGCAAATGATTGAATGTTCCATGTTCCATGTAAAGGCATTCCTGGAGACTGGAGGAGGGAATGATACCTTAAGTGTAATGGGCCGATTTGGTTGAGCAAATATGTCTGCAGAACCTTTCCTTATTTAATGTAGTGACCCTTAACTAATATTAAATTGACCTGCATGGATTGCACTTAATGTAGTTTTGATTATTGGCTGGTTTATTTTTTTATCTTGTTTGAATGAAAAATAATCTTTTAATTGATGATTCTCCATTTATAGAACTTAAAAACAAAAGACTATGTAATTTTATATCATCATACTGTTTCATAGCTTCAAATTAATTTGTTATCAAAAAACATCTATATCACTAACGTTTTTATTACTTTCAGATATTCGAGATGCCCAAAGTTATAGATCCGATCCGTCTCATCCACGAGCTCGGCAGGAACAGAGTGTGGGTTTACGACTCACAAAAAGAATATTTTTATGCTGTTGGCTGTGTTCAAAATCCTTCAAAATTAAAATTAGGAGCAACCTCTTCTATCATGTCCGATCCAATAAACACCAGAAACATCTTGATCTCTTCAACAAAACACAGACTATTGAGTTGGAGGAACAACTTCATTGGTTACACGCCCTACTTTTACCATGGATCTGACAAGAATGATGATCGCCTGCAACATCCCTTTGGCAACCTGAGTTCATCAACTTCTTCGAGAAGCATTGCGGCAAGAGACTTCCAAGCCGGACAACGCTAACAAAGTGTATGGAGGAGGAATGTGAAACAATTTGCTCCAAGATTAAAGAGCAATTGAAGGAGAAGGATATTTTGTACAAGCTGACGAGACGACTGATTCGCAAGGACGGGCCATGACCGCAATCATGGCTGGAACTTTGAATGGAGTCACCCTGGAACGTCCGTTCTTGATTGGTCTGAGCGATGTTACTACCATCAATAATCATAGTCTCCAGTTAGCGGTTATCAGGGCTTTACGCAAAGTCCTTGGAAGTGAATTGGCTAATAAGAAGCTACGTCTTTTTCTCACTGATGGAGCCAGTTATTGTCTCAAGGCTGGTCGTGGACTGAGGCAGCAGTTTCCTAATTTAATACACGTTACCTGTATAGCTCACGCTCTCAATCGTGTTGCTGACCTCGCTAGGACGCAATTTCCGAAAGTAAACCATCTCATCTCGGAAGTCAAGAATTTTTTTGTGAAGTCATCAATTAGAAAGCGCCATTTCGTAGTTTCCTTCAAAATTCCGCTGCCGCCCGAACCGGTGATTAGTCGTTAGGGAACTTGGTTGGAAGCTGCCTTCTATTAGGAAAGAATTTTCTCAATGTAAAGATATTCGTGGAGGAATTGAAGAACGACAGTGCTGCAATAATTGAAGCCAAAGAAATATTTGAAGATGAAGAGATCCTTACTCAGCTTGAAGTCATCAAGACAACTTCCCAATACTTGTGAAGGCAATTAAGGCTTTGCAAGAGAGGCTTCCTCTGGTCGAGAGCTTCAAATTAATAGAAGAGGTCCAGACCACTCTCACACTGCAGCCTTTTTCCAACAAGTTGAAAGAGTTGCTGGATAAGAATCCTGGATATAGGACAATGATGGAAACAGCAAGTTCCTTGCATAGTGCTAAAGGAAATGAAGAATATCATGCCAATAACTTCTTGATGACCAATGCTCCGATGGTGACATGCGACGTGGAAAGACTTCTCTGTCCTAAAGGATGTTAACTCTCCAAAGAGAGGAAGATTAACGGAGGCTCATCTTGAAGATATTTTATTCATTCGTTGGAATGGCAAACTCATTTGATAATATCGATCCATGACTAGGGTATAGCAAAATCGAAGTTTTTTTTCGGCCTCTGCCGAAATTGAAACGCCTTCTTTCGGCAATCGAAAAAAACGAAAAAAATCGAAAGATGATATTCTTATTATACCTTTAACAATAAAAAACTAATAGCGAGCAATATGATGTTTGTTAAATCATAATGATGAGATGTTAGACATCAGTTTTACAAATTATAATAATAGATGCTAAGGAAATCCAAAGGTTTAGTTTTATTGACAATTTGTTTTTCAGGCAAACAATTTTGAGAGCAAAACTAAAATGTTATACTACAATTACAGATGTATGGCACATAGAAACAATTTTGAAAGAAAAACTACCTGGGTATATTATAATTAAAGATATTTATGGCACATAGAAAAAACTATTATCAACGAAATATTTTAAATGACAGAATGCCACGAAAAACGAAAAAGTGTGCGTTAGAGAGAGTGAGATCACTTTTTATTATGCAAGAAGAAATGTCGCAGCATGCAAAGGGTGTCTAGGCTTCTGTCATCTAAACAGCTGCGAAGTTTTGTCAGGAATAATCCTGCGGCGGAAAATGCTCTTTCTGCTTCCACACTAGTGGGAGGAATTGTTTTGAGAGCGTGAAAGACTTTGGAGAGGGTTGGCGGTAGAGTTCCCGTCGCATCGAAGCTGCTGAACTCTCTTTTAATCTGTCCATTAATTCCGTTGACAGAGGAGAGATAATTGGTGCTAGGTTTTTCCTTGGCGTTGAGAAAATACAAAGGAGAACAGAACGGATATTTTGGCGCCAGACTGACAACAACATACAAGTTACGAGTATGAAGTTGTATATATTTGTTTGAACCTTTCATAAAGCTAAATAATAACTAACGCGTTCTTAAAATAATGACATAATAATAATACAATTGTCGCTCATGGATTGGGGGTGTAAATACTTCCAATATTGCTATGAGACTGAGAAATAATTTTCGATTTTTTTGCCAAGTTCGAACGCCACTTTCGGTGCCGAACCGAATCGAAGGGTCTTCCATCGCTTCGGCACGCCGATTCGCTTCGGCATCCTTGCTCTATCCATGACCATCAAGGGTTTTTCGGATCAGACGTTTGAATAAATGATGATAGAAAAATTGTTCCCTCCCTCATTTTGCGACCTTATGTTCTGATATGTAACAAACGTTTTAGTTAATAATGATTTTAGAAGAACTTAGGAATATAATATTTTCAAAAATCTTGGTGCTATTTTTTGCGACAGTAAGTGAACGCAAAGTTAATTTTTCAAGTGACTACTACTATGACTCTCGAAAAACAAATTTATTCTATATATATTATATTATTCATTTAAATATATAATATAATATATATATATATATATATATATATATATATATATATATATATATATATATTATATATATATATATATAGGGTTGTTCTTATTTTTCAAATGTTTGAAATGTTAGCAACTTTGAGGATTTTCTGTTTCTTGGTGATAAAAGAAGACGACATACAAAGTTTGAACAAAATCGGTCAACATTACGAGGTCGCGCAACGAGGTCAAAGTTTTAAAAAATTAGTAAAAATATAGTTTTCCGCAAATTTCTTCAAAATGGTGGACGTTACAGACTTCAATAATAATTATTAATTTAAAGGAAATCTAATTTACTACCAGACGTATGTTTGATGTTTTTTAATAAAACAAAGTTTTCAGTAAAAACAAAGCAAGAAAGGAGTGTGTATTGTTAGCTTATTTCATAGCTTTTTTGTATCAATTAACTTCACTCGCCTGTAGAAGATGACTTGTTCGCTTCAGAGTAAAATAGTACTTTTAAGTTTAGTAAAACTTTAGATGATAAATCCAAAAATGACCTTGGTTGCATTCTATCAATTCAGAATTCAGTACAATCTGAGTTTACATCATATGATTCAGAGCCTGTATTGACCTATAAGAAATCGATTATGAAAAAAATAAATAATAATGTGTTTCTTAGATTTGCGTCAAGGTATCCTCTCAAAATTTTACTTTGTCTCTGACGCATACATAATCCATTATATGCGTCATTTTGTACGCGAGATAGGCTTTTTTTAATGTACATATAACTCTCTACTTTTTAAATTGACATGATTTAGTATACCAAAATATTAAAGCTGGTTAACCAAGCTTTCATTTGATATTTTTGTGTTCTAAAAATCGCTATACTTTAAGAGATATAAGCAAATACGTACTCTCCCCCAAAAATTGATCTTTTGATATGAGAATATACGATTACCATTTGGTAACGGCAGTTTGTGTAACCTGGATAGGAAGAAAAAAGAAGTGAGAGAAGGGAGGCAAAATACTCCCTCCTTCTCTTTACATTTGACATTTGTTCATTTTAATTTATTAAGTATCTTTTAAAAAGTGAAGTTATCTCTATTGGGGTTGAAGTTTTAACAGGCTAGAAGAATTACTTTTACTCTAGGTAGTGTTCACAGGGGTTGAGATCTGGCGAATTCGGGGGCAACGCAGCCCACAGTGACTCGACATTTAACAAAGAAAATACATGAAAAAGCAAGCACTGAGTTTTGCACAAATAAAAACAAATATTAAAAGTATAGATATAAGTATAAAAATAGATGTCGATTTATTTTATTTTAATTACATAATAAACGAATATGATAAAAAAATAGATGTCGAATGAGTGATCAAGTGTATATTTCGGGTGTATCAATCAGAGTATTTGTACGAATATATGCGGTTGTAGTGGAACACTAATGATAAAACACGAGGCTTCCAAAGTAGACTGATTTTATTAATATCAAAATATAATATTCATAGCACTTATGTCTCAACCGGCTGGGAATCAAAAGCAAGGACTTCTCTTGAAGGTGCGTGGCCCGTCCGCCACACGGTAAATATAAAATAAGGATAAAACAAATATCCCAAGTGGAAAGGGACTCCGTTGAAATTATTTGTAGAATCTTTGAAATAAAGTAAGGATTTATTTCACTCTCATGGATTCAAATGTGAAAAACTTGGTGTAATTGAAGATTCTAGGGTAAAAACGCGACGTAAAGAATGGCAATAAGCAGAGCTGAAGAAAAAAATTGAATAAACCTAGCCACATGCTACATTTTTTTAATACATGCAACAAAGTCAGCAATATTGAAGAAAACTAAGGAAATGTTTTATTTTATATATTTACTCACTAAACCTAAACACTAACAATCTTTGCAATGTTATTTTAGAATAATAATCCTTATGCTTCTTATTGTTATGATAATAATAAATAGTGTTAGTTCATAGCAACAAAATATAAATGTGAAGTCAAATCCTAGGAAGAATGTTTACTTTTCTGGGATCCTATGAATCCTACTCCGTTTATAATTAGGATCCTCTACGTTAAGAATTCGTGTTCCACCTTGAAGTTTCCGGAGCTTCAAGAGCTATGCCCTGAACTCGAGCTCGGGGAGAATCCGGATCAATTACGGGAAAGAAGAAGGCAAACCTGACTGGATGGATCCGGAACAGGCCCGGCGGGATGGGCGGGCCTGAGGGGGGCCAGGCCCGCCCACCCACTGAGTGACGTGGGCCCGATTTTTTTATGAATGTGCCAACTGTGCCCCCCCCATAACAGGGCCCTCTCAAAAGCCTGGGCCTGATCCGGAACTTTCTGTTTTACTGTGGAGTTCCAGCACATATAAGTTCGTAGAGGCCGACGAGCCTCTAGTCATGGAAGAGTTCGAGGAAATCTTTAAGGCTGAGCCTATCGACGATTTCCTTACCATCGGATGAGGGTTGGACACTACTAGTGTGGCAATACGATACATCACTCGATTATTGTTGGCTTCATTACAATGCCACTCGACAGTCTTCTAATAGGGAAACTCAACCCTAGGGAAGTCATCAAGCTCGAGCGAACAATGGAGTCGGAGATGGTAGGGAAGGATTCAGCTCTCTTATCGAAGTAAAGAAGATCCAAGGCGTGGAGTCGCCCCAAGAAGTTCAAAGACCCAAAGGCATCCCCAAGACACGTGACCACAAGTGTTCTACATTTGAATGGAACCAAGGAGGATAAAAATGCCCAGATGCGGGTGGAAGTGCAACTATAGAGGAGAGGTGGGTCTCTTCGCTTTCTATTGAGAGGAACCGAAGCCGACGACTGCAGCTGTTTCTTTCAGCCTCGTTGGTGATGAGGGCGACATAATTTTCATCGAATTCGTTGTTGATGGTTGTATAATTAAATTCATTATCGACCTCGAGTTGTATGAAGAAAACTAGACAATAGGGCAGTCTTCCCCCAACTTCTGGGGGTCTTAACTTCTCGACTCCTTTACATACGCCTTCATGATGAGACTGTCTGTTTCGGAACCTGATGGGATTTCTCCAAATTCAATATAAATTACTAGGAGGACAAAGCTACTCCCGAGGAAAAAAAGAGAGGCAAAAGTATAATGGAACCCTGAAGAAGTAATGAAATCACGATGTTTATTACAATATGAAGAGTTATTTATAGCACCATATAATTTAAATTGTTTACCATTTAATATCATATATATATATATATCTTCTGACATGGATGGCTTATACGTAGACTGATGCAACATATTCAGTTTATACCCATATATGAATTTTAGATGAATTGTTCTCAGAGTTGTATCCATTGGTTTTTATTGTGTTATGATTTAATATATTTTTTTGCAAATAAATAGTAAAATCAAGTGAAGGTTGTATATTTCAAGAAACTCAATACTCCTTATTGACACGCATTCCGGTCCCTTTCTAATCGACACAACCTACCTTTACAAACATTTTCATTATGAGCCTGTCTGTTTTGGATCCTCATGGGATGAAGAAGTGCAGCTACAAATTTTAATACAGTGTAAAGGGTCATTTAAATTACTGTTTATTTAATAAAATACTTAAATAAAATTTTCTTCATAAATATATATATTTTAATATCTTATATTTTATGTAAACGATTATAAATAAAACTAAATAAGTATTCCTTTCAAAGAAAAATTTGACAAACATGAATATTGGTTGAATTTATAACCGTACATGCCTTTTAGATGTATTGTTTTCAATTTATATTAGTTTATTACTTGAGTAATATTTTTTTCGCAAATTAATGAAAATAATAATCAGATAATTCAATTAAATGTTGCCTAGAGAAATTATCAGTGCTCCTTCTTGACTAACAAAAATTACATCAAACCAAGGATATATTAAGGGATGTTCATTTAGAATATACGGATCCGTAGATGAATCGAGGTATTGGATATTAGATGAGACATTAAGAAGTTGAAGGAATGAATTTGGCTTTCCTTTTTTGAGTTTAAACACCTACTACGAGAAAGAATCCAGTAAGTACTCGCATAGTATGTTTGTTTCATTATTTACATATACTATACAAAATAACACATTTTGATTTACTGATTAATGAGATACTTTTATATCAATTATATAAAGACAAAAAAATGGTGGATTCCACGAACAGGGTTCCCCTCGTAATTTGCATAGAAAATTAGTTAATTTGCTTCACATTCAGACCAAAATGAAACAAATTTTGTCTTTATTACTTTTAACTATCATTTAGAAGGTTCCTCCAGTCTTACGAGAAAAAAAAGACTAGAAAAACTGGATTTTTACTCTAATATACTCGGTTTTGACTACAGATAAACGGTAATTTTCTATGTAACAAATATGTAACAAGTCACTATTTCACATGCTTGGAGAAAAATTTATGAAATATAAGAACCTTTTATGACTGAAAATATCTACTAGGACATTGGGTAAAGAGGTAGAAAAATAACCACTATGTAGAAATGAATTCAGACTAAAAAATGAGAAAATTAAGTGCAAGTATTGAGCCGCCTGTTTTACGAGCAAATTTGGCAGTTTTAAAGGGGCAAGTTAAAAATTGAGATTTTTTTACACGAAAAGATCTGTGGCAAGGCTAGTTTTCATCTTGTTTGTTAGTATACAATACTAGGTAAACATCGCGCCCAAAAAGACCCAAAGATTCAATGTTTCCCTTTTCAATTTTTGAATCCCAAGTTGTAGACAGTTATAGACTTTTTCCCTTTTTAGACCCAAATTAATTGTCTTCAGTCTGTCTACCATGTGAAAAAAATATTTTGCCGAAGCATTACATGACGGAATCTTAATTATATTTAAAGTATAAATGAGAATTAGTCTTTCAGAAAATTATTCCTTAAAAAACAATTGATATTGCTACCAAAAATGCTTATCATGAGTTATAGACATTTTTCCCTTTTTAGACCTTTTTTGAAAATCGCCTACCCTCGCAATAAATGTAAGTTTTAGTGATTCTTTTTAGAAATATGAATGAAAATTTCTCATCTAATATGACCAAAAGCCTCACTACGTCTTTTCCAAGTCTTTTTCGTCGCACTAGTGCGCGACTTGTCGCACCAGCACGCGACTTTACAGGTCACTCAGCCTCTTTGCCTTTCACATTTTTTTTTCAATTTTCTTAGATTGTAACATCCTAACATTCGAAACCACACTCAAAACCAAAATTTGTAAACGAAAACCTCACACACTATGAAAACAAGGAAAATTTTAGCATTGGTTTACAGAAGAGAAACCATATATTTACATGAGATAATCATTCAGTAAAGCATCAAATTCGCAATCGATAATTTTTAGAACATTCATTTGTTTCCCTTTTCGCAATACTGACGATGTTACAAAATGAAGAGGCGGTGATCGAATGAATGACGAATCAAAGGTCAATATTTTAGCCCCGGTAATTGAAAAACAATTAGACAAACCCTCAATATCATTCAAGATTTTTCCTTTGAGTAGGTTTGGGTCACGAAGCTCACCACAAGATTTGATGACTTGAACGAATTCCAGTTCATCGTACTGTCCACGGCTCACTGCAATGACGGAACCGGAAGTGGCCATGTTGGCCAGCTGCGCACGATGACGGCTTTGTCCAGAGCGCGTTCTAGTGGCGGCCCGAGCAATCGCAACGGTAGTAGAGATGGGAGAAACCATGACTTTGTGGACAGGCCCAAGCTCCTCCGTTCGTCGACAATCCTCATACTTGCGTTCAAAGCACTCGGGGCAGGAAAAACATGAAGACTCTCTAGTGAGAAGCTCGCCAGGATTAGTGGTCGTGTGAAGCTGGTGGAGGTCACGTGTCCCATCAACCCTCTCCCAATCTGCCTGAGACACTGAGACGCTTTCTGGGGCAACCACTTCTCCATGGAATCCACTGTAAAAGAACCCATTTTTGTCCTCTTGTCCTGCCTGCGTCTTTTCAAGGTTGACAAAATTAAGGTGGGTCTGCACATGAGTGTCAATGTCGGTGATCTTCCGAAGAGGCTTGCCTTTTAACTCTTCTTTGCGGAAGCTTGTTTTGGAGAGAGCACCGACATGATCCACCTCGCATTTGCCATGACCTGCGCAGGAAAAATGAATGGTGACTAGAGGACAGTCAGGGCACAGTGGATCCGAGATGTTGTGATTCACACAGAGGTGACGTCTCGACTGGGCAATGGCCCCAAACACCTTCCGATTGCAAAACTGTCCGGCGCATTTGTCTGAACAAAAAGTGATTGCCTTGAAGGTTAGGCGGAATTTTTGGTTGATCCATTTTACAATGCGCTCAAGACAGTGAGAGGCCATGTAATGATCTTGTTCGGGCCTCTCTGAAAAGAAACTGAAGTAGACCTTCACTTTCTTCCATGTGCAATTGGTTTGGTCCCATGCGTGAAACAGAGCCACAGATGTGAAGATGGTGATGAGAGCACTGCCTCCCCAGTGAAGACTCTGAACCTCCTCGAACTCCTTCGCTGCGTACTTTTCGGCGTAGTCAGAAATAATGACCAGTTTCTCTTTCGTTCCTTCCTCTTTTCTTCCTTCTCATCAGCACTCGGAGTTCGAGGCCGCCCTCCAGGCATTATGAACGAGACTGTGGCTAAAAAATGCAACGAAAAAAAATGTAACTTTCCATCCAAGAATTTTAGGACTTTTAGGTTGCATGGAACACACCGATAGACAGACAGACAGACAGTGATACGGAAGGACAGGTCCGAGCAAGCCTTAGATGACGGACAGAGATGGAGGATGTACCTCAACTTTTACGGACGCAATAAGATCATCAAAACACAATGTATGACAATTTAAGCTAATTTGTATAAAATCTCAATTAACTCGTCAATTAATGCCCATTAAGGTTAGCCGAACATATTTTAGATGTCCCAGACATAATATAACCTGCAGGGAAAACAAAAAAGATGATTAGTAAAGTTTCAAAAATAGTGGTTATGGACCACTAGGGGAACCCTAATTGTGGAATTCACCGACTATTAATGCCGCTTTAATACAGTAGCGAATCTACAAAAAAAAGAGGTTGTCAAAAGGGGACTACTGCCTACTCTATTTGTATATTAGAAACGTACATTAACTAAGAACAACAGAATATGATTGAGCGCTCTTCTTGCAGCTAAGTGCTTCTGTGCTTGACTGATGGTCTTTCCTTGAACTGTAGGGTAGAATCTAGTCACGGAGGGTCCCTCCGCTGCTCCAGCTCACTCACTATTCTCAGGCCAAGGAAGATCGAAAACACTATTGATCGTGAACTTGGTAAACTTCCATTTACATCATGCCATGCCTGAGAGACTTCTTTTTCGTGATTGACGAGTCCAAGAGAAGTGTAGAGAGGAGGAGGCTTCATGAGTGGAGTCTCCGGAGTCAGTCATCCGAGACAGATCCGGAAGAGGGGGATGGAGGGAGGGAGGGTAGACATTTGAAGACGAATGAGTAGGAATAGGTCATGAAGAACCTCCTCTTATCACGATCCAGGTGCCCAAGAGATTCCAATTCGATGTGTAAAGTCACTATTCACTATTTCTGGATCCCGAGACTCTTCAGGATGGGAGTAAGTTAATTATATAGTTCTCTCTCTCTGTGTCTTTCTCTATCTGTGTGTCTATATCGATATAAGGAGGAATGAAATATTCCATTGACGTCATCATAATACACAAAAATAATGATGATGACAAGGCAATCTAAAAGATCTACTCAATTTCCAAAATGAATCCTTAATTTCTCGCTTAAACAAAAAACACATCTCTGAATTTTTGATATTTTGTAGAAAAAAGTCTCTTCTATCAACTCAAGGCCTCAGTTTTTTTTTGTCCAAAACAAAGAGGAAATCAGGAGAGCCGATTGGCTATAAAAAAGTGGCATCAAGGCAAAAAACAAAAAGTTTAATTTCATTACCATAGAGCTTTCAAATGCTCAAAATGGGCAATTCTAGTATAAGATATAAACAAAAAAGTATGCTCAATTTATTAAGTTTTTTTCAAAAACTCCATAAGGAACTCGAAAATTTCCAATAAAAATAAGGCCGGATTTTGGCCGGGAAAAAGCCCAAATTTAAGAGGCATGTAACTTTGCTCAAACAACAAATTTCGAACTGAAATTTAAAACATATAATGAAAAAGACTTAATCATTCTATGATGTAAATTTCATTGGAATCCATGACCCACATTTCATTGAAGTAATTATATTATATATATATATATATATATATATATATATATATATATATATATAATATATATAGTATAAAAATATATAAGATATATATAAAGTGAATTGTAAAAAGTGTAAAGAAACATAAATATTGGTAATGTGATAAATATACCTCGGTTGGTGTAGAGGTCATTCAAACATTACAGGAAATGAATTTGCTGACTACCTAGCAAAAAAAAGTATTGAAAGTGAGAGTCGTTTGAGTGTTGGAGCACCTCCTAGCTACATAAAGAAGGTGATACATGAATTCTTTTTTATGAGTGGTGTAGTAGATACAAAGATGATCAACTAATGAAGCACACACATCACATGTAAAAAAAAAATCCAATACTACTCAACTGTTGCGCCAAAACATGAGTCTTCTTATTCAAGCTTATACGGGCCATGGACCATTTTTGGCTCATCTTAGTAAATGGAAAAATACCTATAGAAGGAATCTGCAATATCTGTATGGAAGAGCCACAAAGCGCAGACCACTTAATTAACAGTTACACATCAATCTCTTATGAGATACATTAATTCATGCAAGAAGAGGATGAAGACTTTCGTATCCTTAAATTGATGAAATGCTCAAAAATAGAAAAATTAATTAGTGATAACTTAAAAATTGTATAATACTTTAGATCAACTCCTGCTATAGTAACACATTTACCCCTCTGTGTGGTCGTGTTCATTTGCTTTATATATGTGTGTATTGTTTTATATCTTTGTTCTATATTGTAATGCATATGTGTATAATGTGAAACATCAATAATTATTTTTTTAATATAAATATATATATATATAAATATATATATATATATATATATATATATTAATAAGCCTTTACTATATCAGGTATTCCTATATTCACCAGATCAAAAAAGTTTTGGCTCCGTTACAAAAAGCCTTGACCCTTTAAATATCAATTGTGTAAATTGGTGTTGAATAATGACATTCAGTATTAGCTTTTCAGTTTTTATTTTAGTTTTCTATTGCTGTGACTTGAGACAATGCACTAATATAGTATAATAAAGGAATTTTCAACATATTTTTTTCCAAAAATTAATTCAGAGTAGGGATTCGCTCTTTGATGCATTACGTGTGAGCCAGTTTTACTATTGCTGTAACTTTTGCTATTTTTTGAGTTGTAGAACGCAGGAAACCGGAGCTCGGAAACTACAAAGTGAATTACATTATTTAATATAAATATATATTTTTACAGTTAGATATGTGCTTTACTTTTTAATGTATTGCATTGTATTTTAATTTAATTCTTATACAGACACTTAGAAGGAAAAACTGACTGAAAGTGGTTTTGTCGATCTTTGTAAATATAAAACCAGTGGTGTAATAAGCAGAACATTCCTCATAAACTTTCAATCAAAAATTGAAAAATAGTCCTAAGGGGCCAATCCGCGCTGCAAATGGATAGGAGCCGTCTCACGCCTCAAAAAGTAGCTGAACTCCGCTTCTGCCGTCTCTTCTCTCCATTTTCTTCTCCAAAAAATAGAAGGAGGAACTTCGTCCGGGCTCCGTTCTTTTGGATTTGGAGCCCTTATCAAGTCTTTGCAACCTGTCTGATTTCACAGATCAGTTCGAGTCACATTCTGAGATTATTCCCTCCAATGTGCAGCATTTAAACTCGGAGCGTAAATATAACTTCTACAAAGTCTGCTTCCACCCACTGTGCATCGTTTAATTCTCGCTTAGCGTCTATCACAATTTATCATTCTATGTCTAGCACAATACAAGCCGCCCCCAGAGAAAACCACTCAAGATCAAGACCCTCATGGATCTACCAACCCTATCCAGGTCCGGTAGCAGGTCCAGGCTGTTGGGGGGGGGGGGCTACAGTTGTTATAGGGGGGCACAGTTGGCACATTCATAAAAAAATCAGGCCCACGTCACTCTTTGGGTGGGCGGGCCTGACCATTCCTCTATTTTAATTGAATTTGAACCGAAGTTCTATATAAAAGAAAAAATATATGGAGATTTAACCCTTTCGTCCTTGATGAGAATGACTGCTCTGATGAATTGAGACTGGTCATCAACACTACAAGATTCAAAATTAGTCAAAGAGCAAATATTTCGAAAGAGATCAATAATATGGAAAGAGAATGGAAAAGAATTAGCATCAAATACTTGTGTATGAAGTCAAAACGGAAGAATGCCAACATACTAAATCTCGTGAACTTGGACAAGGAAGTTATTATAAACAGGCAATTGATACCCTCATAACAAAAAACTATTGGGATGTAAGATCTGAAATGAAGAGACTCTCAATAGAAATATCAAAAAGATACAAATTTCCAGGGGTAAAATCTCCTAGGAAAGATCTAAATTATAATCCTTTTGAAGTTACAACTTATTATCAAGAACTCTATAAATGTCATGACTGTAAAACACCTCAAAAGTGCATCAAGTGTAGTGTAAATAATGCTGACTTTGCTGATCACATTCAAGTCAAATCCCTCGAAGAAGTACCTCAATCAGTAAAGAATACCGAAGAGCATTTCTCAGAAGAAGAAATAATAAAAGCTATTAGAAACTGTGGTAAACGAGGCAAAGCACCTGGTCCATCTGGATTTGGGTTCGAAGTATACCACCATTTTGCTGAAGATGTTGCTCCAATTCTTAGAGACCTTTTTGAATGGATCCTAATGATGGGATGTTTTCCTCAGTATATTAGTGATGGTCTTCTGGTAACCATTCCCAAAAAAGGAAAAGATTCAAACTGTGTGAACAAATTAAGGTCAATCACTCTTCAAAACACACTATAAAAAAATATTTTTGCATGAAATAGCTGAAAGGCTTAAGAAGACCCTACCTGATATTATCCACTCCTCGCAAAGAGGGCTTATTGCAGGCCAAAGGATGGAAGACATCACAGCCAATTTACAAACAGCCTTTGAGAATATTTCAAATTGTACGATAATGACCATTGACTTCGAAAAAGCGTTTGATTCAATGTCCCACCTCCACATCATAAAGACTCTTAAAAATAAGGGATTTGGACACTTCATGGTACGAGCTGTTGCTACACTTCTGGTTGGCTCAAGAACATTCTATGGCTCAAAAAACTTTTTTAATGTTGTGCGGGGTTGCAAGCAAGGTGACCCGGTATCATCTATTCTTTTCATCATTTCCACTGATCCATTATTTCGTGCGACAAGTGAGAATAAGCTATTAAGAAGAACAAAGGTCAACAATGGTCAATCTCTATATGCTTATGCCGACGACACCTCTGGCGTTATTGTCGGAGGACGAGTTCTCACGATTGCATCACTGCTTGAATTCGGAAAAAATATAAAATGGTTCGACGGCATCTCTGGGCTAAAAATCAATGTAAATAAATCGGAACTCTTACCAACCAATAGTTACACACAGTTATTTAGAGATTTTAACGTAAAAAATAATATCAAAATCCTCGGAGTCACAATTGGAGAAGGTGCAATGGACAAGAAAGAAATACTAATTCGAATAAAGAAATGTATTTGTCATATCAAGAGGCTTGGGTTCCACAAGTGGGAAAGAATTCAACTGTGGAACTCACATATGATACCAAAAGTGACTCACCTTTTAAGAATATGTGAATTCGACGACAAAATAGCAACATCATCATGGACGTCGGAACTATTTTCTGAGAGGGGGGGCGGGATTTTTTTGGAGGATCGGGGGAGAGACGCACACTTACAGTATCAATGATTAACGAACTATAATGCAGCATCTTTATTGTTAAGAAAATGAAACGAAATAAATGAATGAATAAATAAAGCCTTTATTAAAACACATAACACTAGGCTATAAAAACAGCATTCAGAAAAGGAACAGTTTGCGCTCCAAAGGGCTTTCACACTTTTCCAAAAGTGGACCTTCTCTCAGTTGACCTGCTGATGAATTCTTCAAGCAGGGCCGAAACATCGCATTCATCAAGAAGGTCACTATCCGCATTCATAATTGCCAAATGCGTGAGTCTTTCCTGCTTCATGGTATTGCGCAGCCAGGTTTTCAATCTGTGCAAGGCAGAGAAAGAGCGCTCGGATGCCGCGACAGATATGGGCAGGGCTAGACAGAGCTTTATGAGCTTCTCCACCTTCATGAATTTGGTTTGTTATGAAAATGAAAAATACACACACCGTTGTTTGTGTATTATTAATTACAGGCTCATCTCTCAAATAGGCGTACGTGGATGTACAGTATTATTGAACTATTGTATCGTTTTATATCATAAACTATGAATAGATACATAATATCTGTCTGTCTATGTGTGCGTATTTGTTGCATTATTTCAACATATACAATTACAGACTGATGAGTTAAGGTATGTGTTATTTAAAAATACTGTTGGCATTATTATTATTTATTTATTTACCCTCTATGTTCCCCAACTCCCCTTCCTCCTCCTCCGCTGTATGGCAAAAACGCGCTGGGGTCTTGCTCGTGCGCGCTGGATGAGGAGGCTTTAAGTTGTAGCGCTCTGCGTACTGCTTGGTCTTGTCCACAAGGTCAGCGTAGGTGTCATCCTGTCGCAGTGAGTTGAGTCGCTGGCAAATAAGTTTTGCAGCTTCCACTGATCCAAGGGCTCTGACCTTGATGCCTTGCAGTGACCGAGCCACGGATTCATAGGGAGTAAACATGGTAACGCAGGTAAACAAACCAAAGACTGTGTGCGTAGTGGTGCCCTTTTTGAGCAATCCTGCCACTTTGGCACGCGTCTCCCCCTTGGCAGTCCTGTCACTCTCCAGGGTCCTGAATGTCTGCAGCATCTCTCCATAGCAGGCCAGCAACCGTGACAGTGCCACAACTCTGACGCACCACCGAGCTGGACACAGGGCAAGCAGGTTTATCACTTCTCCACATCCAAAAAGAGACTGATATAATGTTTTTCTCTTTGCTGAATCATTAATAACAACAGTGACTTCTCGAACGAAGTTTAGTGTATCAGTAACAAGGCGCACTTCTTTTGCCACTTCTTATAACACTAAATCCAGAGAGTGATTTGCGCAGTGAACAAACACGGAATCATGACATGTTTCCTTTAATCTTGCCTGCACTCCCGTGAACCTCCCAGACATGTTGCTGGCTCCATCAAAGCAGTAGCCTTTCAGCTTCTCCATTGGTAAATTGAGCCGAACAAGGACATCTTTAATGCTCAAAAACAGCATCTCTGCTGTTGTGTCTGGGGGGTTGTAAAAGCCTAGAAATAAATTATGAGTGTCCAGATTGTGATCAGCAAACTGTATATTGCATGAAAACTGTTCTTTGCCACTGAGGTCGGTGGTCCCATCAGCAGTTAAGCCAAACAATGGACTTTAGGATGCTTTAGCTCCGATTTTTCTCTGAATGTCATGCGCAAACAGATCCAGAATTTCATTTTGGATGCTGCCAGACATCTAATTATCTCTTTTTTTTCATCCAGTTCTCCACAGTCTTGATTGCCATTTTTCCGCTTTTTTGTTCCTTAAGACTGGGAATTTAAACATCGTAAAAAGAAGTTATTTTTAAGTCGTTTTCATAGAGTGCCTATGTTATTTTCTTATGAGAAGTAGTTCCTCTAAAAGTCGTCATTGCATCTCATTGCCATTTTTTTCGTTTTCTATTCCTTAAGGCTGGGTATTGACATCCCTCTCCATCTCTAGGCATTATTGAAATTTGATTAGCACGATGTTGCAATATAAAAAAAGTGTTTTATTTTCCACAAAACTTAAATTTGGGGGGACATACAGGAACAGAAAGAAAAATATTTGTAAGTAATCATGTAGAAAACGAATTTTCCGGGAAACACTCAATAAAACAAAAACACGTCTTAGTACCTCAGTCTTATCCACAGAACATTTGGGCAAAATCTAACTTGTAAATTTTAAAAAATCGGCAAAAAACGTTTTGGCGAATAAAATAAGCATGTCGATGACGAATTTTCCGGGAGTTGACAACCCCACTAAAGCACTCCCTGAGCTCTCAAAACTATTCACTGAAAATTTCGTCAAGATCTAAAGAACCGTTCGGGAGATACAGGGAAACGAACGAACGAACGGAATTCTTTTTTTATAAGTATAGATGTATTGGCTTTATATTTCAAAAGGTTCATAATTTTTTAGTGTTTTATTTAAGAGATCATACATCTTTTGTTTCATGTCTATCGACTATAATCAATTTCAAATATATTTTTTAGCATATGTCAATGTATTTCAGAACATTTCTAATAATTTTGATATCGGGGATGAAAGTTAAAAAAGAACAATTATATTTTGACAAAGTATTGATCATTTAAAAAAATACTTAAAGGTATTTTCTACGAGGTTGCGCGAAATATTGTTGTGATTTGTTACGAAGGAAAAACACAGGTTTGCCTTTTTATTTGCATGTAGTTCTTAACAAGTTTCTTAAATAATTTGGATGCCACTTTTTTAAATTTCAGTAGCTCTCCAATATAGTTATCAAATTATTTAAGAAACTTGTAAATAATTACATGTAACTATAACAGTAATAGAATAACACTAAGAAAACACACTATAACATTAACACTAAGAATATAACAGTAACACTTTTAACTACATATTGCAGACATCCCAAGTCTCCCGGAAGATGGACAGCGATAGAGCTATTTTCACAGGAACGGTTTAAAACGCACGCCTTATATATTTGACTCTCTATCCCCCCCTCATGTTTATATAAGGCGTGCGTTTAAACCGTTCCTGTGAAAATAGCTCTATCGCTGTCCATCTTCGGGAGACTTGGGATGTCTGATATTGTGACATGATAGAAATGGAAGATTATGTGTGACCCTTTGTTTAAAACTTCCATTTGGCATATTATATAGTTGATGCTCGTGAAAGCTGTTGTGGCCTTTAGAGCTTAATGTTGCAAATGATTACTCGTTTTTACTTTTTCTATATATACATTTGTTAGATTGTTGTTGTGGAAACTATTTTACCCAGTGCCTTGGAGTAGTAGTAGTAGAGTCTGGACGCAAACCAACTGATTCATAACATGGGATTGACGAATGCTCATAACAAACATATTTCATTTGATAAATTAGTAGGTGCATTGATTTAATATCAAATTAGATACTTTTTATAAAACAAAAGGAAAATAATTTAATGTAAAAAGACGGGAACTGATTTAAATTTCCTTTAAAGAGTATTTTTATTTGCCGCTATTGTATAACAAAATAGGATATATATGTTGAATAAGGTTCTAGGAATATTTGTATATAACTCTTACGCAAAAGGAAAATCGGATGACACATTTTTGTGTTCGGAATTATTGATAATAGGAATTTTTGTCCTATCGATACTTTTGTAAAGAATTCATTTATAAAGGAAACTACTGACTTTTGGGCTCATCTTATCTGTAGTGTTTAAATCCACTAATAATACCTGAGGGTATAGAAGGAGTTACTTATAAGTGTAATCCCATACACGTCGGCCCTGAGGGTTAATGAGAACACGAGGGGGAGGATGAGGACATCTTTATTAAGGTAGAAGGTGTGCATAGGACAAGGAGTAAAGACAGACTGCCTAGCAAATAATAATAAAGGGGGAACATGAAGAGAAAAGGAAAAGGAAGATACGTAGACAAGGGTCAAAGTTCAGGGATGCCAATAGATGGCTGAGACCCACAGGGATGCCAGTAAGAATACATAACATTATCAGTCAAAGTAGCGTTATTGAGCATTAATGAGCACATTTGTTTTGTTTTATTTTGACAAAACTAGTAAAATGAGCCCATTTTGAGAACTTTTTCATTCATATATACAGGGACACATGTTCACAATTCTTTTTTTTTATTTAAAATATTTATTTATGATCTAAAAGATATCTCGAACAGAATAAAATGCACGTATAAAGGATGAATAAATAAATGAAAAAATAGATAAAGCTACGTTAAAAACAAATATAACATTTTAAAAAACACAAGCATTTATAACTTGTCGGAAGAAAAATAAAAGAACTCCCAACCTATCATCCTTCTTTTATGAGATATCTTGAGATAAAATAGTGATTTAGAAAACCAGTTGACTCGCTGAGATGAGAGATCCAATGCGTCATTTGATTCAGTCCACTTGCACTTGAAGGGGAGAGGACCCGTTTGTTTTGAAAACATCCCTGGGGATGGAGCGTAGAATTTCCAGGCTTCTTCTGACGAGATCTTGGAGACCCACAGGAAGCCCACCTCCGCACGTTCTTGAGGCGTAGAGAGCCCTCTGTGGATATAAGATGTTCGATCTCGTAAGCCTCCTCGTATGTAGGTGATGTGGACACCAGCCAGTCTGTGGGAGTTAATGATACTCCAAATTCTTCTAGAATAATATCTTCCACAGCTTTTATGACTGGGATCATTATCACAATTCTTGGTAGATGAGGAGTTTCATTCGAAATCCTTGATATTAGTGAGTCCAAGAATCATCATCGACTGATGTTATTGTTTATTCTTCACGAAACCTAACTTACCTTACCGTAGCATATGTTAATATGTCTACCCTCATGGGTCTATTATAATAATATTCTCCTTTATATATGAACGAAAATGTGCTCCAAATGGGCTCATGTATGCTCAATAAAGCTATTTTGACTGATTACCTAACCCCAAAAGTCAGTAGTTTCCTTTAAAAATGAATTTGGTACAAAAGTGTCGTTAGGGAAAAATTCCTATTATCAAATATTCCGAACACAAATATGCGTCATCAGATTTATCTTATGCATCAGTGTAATATTCAAATATTCCTAGAACCGTTGAATAACAATATCAATGCATGTCTCAATTTATTCGTATTGTGGGCAGCTCTTTTTCAATCATGAAACCTTTTTTTATTTTTTTATCTCTGGAATTAATAAACAAAATAAGTTTCACATAATGCTTTACAAACAATAATGCATCAAATGGTAGTTCAGAGTCCAAAAACACATTGGAAGCATCCCACATACTGCCATTGGAGAAACCTTATGTCTAAAGGCAATCCTATCCTACATCGCATAATTCAAGAATAGAATGTGGCTACTGTCAATAGTCTTATTCTACTCTTAAAAATGATCCGCTATATTGTCTAAAAATTGTCCAATGTAGAGAGGATTGCCTGCAGACAAAAGGTTTCACCGATAAAACGTTTTTCCCAAGATAAGAGCAGCACTGTTGTCGCGTCACAGGATAGATCGAACAGGGTCTGATATTACGAACCATTATTAATCAGCTTACTTGAGGAATAAACAAACTCTACGCGTCCTCCGTCAGTTGTTGAAAAAGGCGCAATACCATGAAAACATAATATTATGTAAACAATCGAAAAATAGTATTGATATAGTCTTTAAAGGAGCAATATCTTGTTGTTTTATGTATTGTATTATAGAGAGTATCTTTTGATATAAATACGATCTTAGCATCGTGGTTTAATTAATTTGTTAGTGGAGATTCACAGACCCATATCAGCGCGGTCTGCTGCATTACATGGTCCTTCGAGCCGGACTACAAAGGAATGCGAGTGAGACCCCCCTCCCCCTCCGAAGGAACCCTGTGGGTTAAACGAAGGAAGAGCCTGCCGTGGCGTGAAGTGGTCTTAGAAGCTAGTCTTGAGGTAGTACTGTCAGCATTTCGTCTCGTGTGTGAGTAAGAAGCCCTCCTCCCAGGGAACCTGTGAGTTGAAAAAGGGTAGAGCCCTTCGCGGCTAGAGGCGGTCTTAGGTGCTTCCTTTGAGGGAGCATCGCCAATGCTTGATCTCGTCGAGGAATTACACCACTTCCCAGGGAATCTCTTTTTGTTTTAATATAGGAATTCCCGCTGTGGCTGGAGGTGGTCTTAAGTGCTGCTATTGTGGTGGCATTGTCAACATTGGTCTCGTGTGTGAGTAAGAAGCCCCCCTCCTAGGGAACCTGTGGGTTGAAAGAGGGCAGAGCCCTTCGCGGCTAGAGGCGGTCTTAGGTGCTTCCTTTGAGGGAGCATCGCCAATGCTTGATCTCGTCGAGGAATTACACCACTTCCGAGGGAATCTCTTTTTGTTTTAATATAGGATTTCCGCTGTGTGCTGTTGAGTTTGGTGGGTCTTAAGTGCTGCTATTTTTGGTGGCATTGTCAACCATCTGGTCTCGTGTGTGTAAGACGCCCAATTCTTAGGAAACCTGTCGGTTGGAAGAGGGAAGAACTCGCCGTGGTTAGAGGTGAACGTAGGTACTGCTTGTGTGTTAGTACCATCTACGTTTGGTCTCTTGTGTGTAAGACACTCCCCTCCTAGGGAACCTGTCGGTTAAAAGAGGGCAGAGTCTACCGTGGCTAGAGGTGAAATTGGGTACTGCTTGTGTGTTAGTACCATCTACAGTTGGTCTCGGGTGTGTAAGACGCTCCCCTCCTAGGGAACCTGTCGGTTGAAAGAGGGCAGAGTCCACCGTAGCTAGAGAGGCATCTTAAGGGTTTCCATTGCGGTGGTATCATCAGAGTGAAATGGCTGATTCGTTTAATGATGCCAGAGCCCCTACGGAGTGAGAGAGGACGAGGGTACCTCCTTGTCAAACACCCTTGAGTCCGGGGGAAGAATTCCAGACTCCTTAGCAGCTTCTCAAGAAGTGCAAGACCAGTCAGGAGAGGCTAACATTGACTCGGAGCTAGTAGTTCAAACCCCAAAGGGGGAAGTACTCCCCGGAGCAGTGTCCGATCATTGGAGCCGGACCCTGGGAGAAGCAGGAATGGGCTCAAGAGATGAGCTCCTATGATGAGGAGCTCACAACGGCCTTCGCTGGTTTGCCTCCTCTAGAGGCAAAAGCGAGGAAAGAGAAGAATTTGAGACACGCGGCGCAGGGGATGGCTGCATATCTCAAAGCCAAGGAGAATGGTCCAGGCATTGTCCGAGATGTCTTGCGAATGACGGACAAGATCCGTAGAAATCCTACCTTGGCCAATGACATCAAAGCAGGGGAAGTGGAACTGAAGGATGCCCTCCAGGCACTTAGTATTGCAGGGAAAACTCCTTCCAGCACAGCAGCAAGGGAAATTAACGTACTCAACTACGTGTCTCCCTTTTCTGGTGAGGAGGAATCAACCAGAGCCACTTTTGAACGCTGGCGTAGAGACTGGGACGTATGCCACGTCGCCATTATGGCAGCTGGAGCAACGGAGGCTGACGCATACCATCGTCTCCTAGCTGCAATGTCTCCAGGTAATCTTGCACATTCTCTAGTGCTCCGTCATCAACGTTCTCCATCGCAGTTCTACTCTCTGGCCATCAAAGCGTTAGAAGAAGCATAT
>CP045893.1:31270013-31307465 GCA_013387185.1 Caligus rogercresseyi
AATGTGCCAGAGACGGAAGTAAACATTGACATGAGTACTTTGATTTAAGCTCTATCACATCATTCCTATATATAGTTTTTTTCGATAACGTCAGTCTTGTATGTCAACATGCCTCTGAGTCGAAAAAAAGTGCTGAAAATTTGAAATCCATTTTGCTCTGAAGTTATCAACTAACTTTGAAAAATTAATACCATATTCAATCAGTGATAAAACTCTATAAGAATTAGTGAAAAATTAGAAACGACTAATTGCTTACTGTTGCCCAGTGTATAGTCTTCTTTGCCAGGCTTGGGCAAAAATGTAACCTTCATTCCCTCCAGGAACTTGGGGTATAGCCAGTGCTAAGAATCACCTTATAGAGTTCTACAATGTACCGAAGGATGTTTTCTCCAAGCTGCTACAGTACAATGGTTTAAGTCCATCTGGTCCAGCACTTTTTAGGACTCCAAAAGAGTTAAAGCTTCTCGCACTTTGCCATCATCCACAAAGTCGATTTCCAAACTGGTGGTATCTGTGGTTTTTCCATGACAGAGTCAACCCTGCAATCTGGGAAGTGGGTTTCCATAAGTATTGCAAGAGATTCAGCTGGTGTTTGTGCATAGCCTTGATCAGTCTTTAGAAGACCAATTGAGTTAGCATTTGGTTTTTGAATTTTGATAAGTTGTTGCAATGTCTTTGGAACCCTCAGTTTTACTGCAAAAATTCCTTCAGGATTCTCTTTGTTTTTTCTTAGCTCTGCACGATATTAATTTTTTGCAATTAGATAACTTTCTCTGTGAGAACTGAGGGTACGCTTTGGCTCGAGTTTTCTAAGCTTGTGCCTCAGAACAGCAAGGTGTTTAGTCCACCAAGGCACTGATTTGCTTTAATAGTTTTTCTTAGCGGGCATGCGATATCTAGCGCCTTCTTTATGACCTTATAAAGGGACTCAGTGCATAGCTCAATGTTATTGACACAGGAAGATATTGCTGGTAATGATGCCGTCTCCGTATTGTGCCTGAACTTTCCCAGTTAGCTGTTTTCAGGTTTCTTGATTGTTCAGCCGTTGGCATGTATTTACCAAAATTGAAAATTATATACCTATGATCAGACATTGATGACCGAAGATCTACATGCCATCCTTTGATGTCCAACTTTTTAAAGGCATGCTAATTCATGATTGTAATGTCAATGACTGAAGAAGCCCGTTGTGTAAGAAGGTTGGCTCATTACCTTCATTCATGATTGTCAGATTATTTTCATCAAATATGTTCTCTAGAGCCTCTCCTCTTGTGTCGATATGTTTACTTCCCCACAGACAGTTATGTGAATTGGAGTCCATGGCTATGAGAAGTGGTTTTACTTCAGATCACAATGCCTTATGAGTCTCAACAAAGTTTCATTTTCAAAAGGTAACAATTGATCAAGGTAAGCCGCACATATATATGTTAGAGATTCCTCAATCTTGATACATGTTGTACAAATATCTCTGTTAGAGAATTCAGGGATAAACCATGCATTCAAATGATTTGCTGTTCGAATGCAGGCCCTTGGTTTTGACCCAGGTTGGCTATGGATTGTATATCCTCTCAGAGAAAGGCTTTTTGTCGAGCCGTTAAAAAGTATGGCTCTGTTATTAAGGCAATCTCAAATGTTCTTAGTTTAAGCTCTGAGTTTGCTGTTTTGCAGTGCTTTGTATTTATATTGGCACAACTGATCATATTTATTTCTTTGCTGGTTTTGGGGGGTAAAGGATATCACTAAAGAACCTATCAATTTTACCTTCCTTTTTGTATTTAGTTGTTGAAGGTTGTCGGGCTCAGTCAAAGGAGTTTTCTCACCTTTAGTGATATTAATTTCTTTTATTTTGGATCAGAAGTTTTATCAGAACTTGTAGCCTCATCCGTTTCTCCACCTACAGCACTCATGGTAACTTTGGTGCTATCTTAGATCCTTCATTGCCATTTGATTTTGGATTCGTGTCTTCCACAGAATCTTTGTCCTCAGTTTGTTCCTCTTGCTCCAAAATCGGTGCGTTTCTAGGATCTTGGAAATGCACCTTTCCTGCAGAAGCAATTCTGAGGTTAAAGTCTACGGATTGAAGGCCTTCGTATGACTGTTTGTCTAGGCAAATGTGCAGCACTTTACCTAGTTTAGTGAGGTCTGACCTCACAACTTCTATTTGCCCTTTAATTCCAAGGATATTGCACTGATGAGAAATTATTTTGCTTAGAATTTCATCCCCAATGTTTCCTGTTACCCCTCGAATGAATCCAGTGAGTTTCTTTTTTTCATTTCTCTCCTCCCTCATTCTCTCCGCCTCTGCCCAGGAGGTAGACAACAAGGGGTATATTTTTTAATAGTATTTTGTAAATAGAGACTCGAAACCTCTTCATTTACATAGAGTACGGCCCTTTTGGTCGTGTATTTACGTCCCTCGTATGTTGGGATAAATTCTTCATTTTGAGCCGATACACGAGTCACGTAATCCGTGTCAAGAATTTGAATGAGTGTGTGGTTATTCTTTTTTAAATAATTTCTTCATCACTGAGCATATACCCTAAATAAAAATAACACTTATCTCTATACTTGTATTTGGCTCTCTGGGAGGTCTTTTTGAGTTTATACACTACACTTGTCTCGACAGTATTTAATCACATAATATATTATTTTCATTTATCATTTCATGGAAAAAGTTGGTTTGTTATTCAAAAATGAAAATACAGTAAACGAACTTTTTTAGCCTTTTGAAGCCTTGAAAGTCATTAAAAATATGCCTATGACCTGCTCCGGCACTTAAAACACATTCGTGCCGAGTTTCAAGCAAATCTATTTAGCCGTTTCGGAGTCTATAAATAACATATCCATAAATAAACATACACCCTTTGAGCATTATACTCGCAGATATAGATTTGTAAGCAAAATATTCTTATGTTCGAACATTCCAAATGGTAAAAACCGAACGTCTGAACAGATTATGAATGAACAGACGAACGTAATTTTTTTATTGGCGTTCGTCCGTTCAATTTATATTGTTTTTAAAAGGAAACTTTAAAAAGATACTTTCTGTACGAAAAGTGTGGACGTTTTTTATAAAAAAAAGTTCAATCAATGTCTTTTATGCCACTCCAGAAAAAAGTGAGAACGTTTTTTTTATCAAACATAATTGCAATTGAAATTACTGAGTCATTCTGGATAAAAGTGACGACGTTTTTTAACATGGATTTTTTTCAAATTAGAAAAAATAACATATTAAGATAATTAATATTTTTCAACGAACAGATGCACGGGAAAACAAACGGACGAACGCCTGAACGATTTTTTTATCGAACTGGCGAACGCTAAGATTGCGAACACTCACAAGCCTGCTTCTTATTAGTGTTTTGCGTTCCCGAAAATAGAGAACAAATACGACATTATTCTGCATTAAAATAAGTTGCTTTGAAACACTTTATATTTTATTGGGTGCACTCGCAGAGTTGGAGGTAGTAGCTGTTTTCCCTGAGGACAATGGGTTGTTTGTTTAGGGCGTAAAAGTAATCAGAGCTTTTTCTGCTCTTATCTGAGCCCAGATTACTATAAAAACACCAGTTGTCATAGTAACAAACAGCATTTACTGTTTGAAGGATCATGCACTATGTAAACCTTCATCAAATCAATTAATGTTATTTATTTATATGACTCCTCTCTCAGGGAAGAAATTTTGATCGTCTTTATATAAGAACAATATTGTCTATATTGTATGAGGTACCTTAGTGAAAAGGGAAAAAATAACACTTTTCCATATATCCTTCCTTTATAAAGTGTATAATCAATACAATCCAATGTATTCATTCTCATACTATTTCTCACTTTAATACAATCGATACATGAAATAAGAACTCTTGTTCTATTACGTTACGCAATTCACATCACTCGTAGCGAGGACAGAGGTAAGGCAGTACAAATTATATCTATATATAATAGCAAAAATTCATATTTTATTGTTGTTAACGTGAACAATTCTCGGTCAACTATATAATTTACAATATGTCAACATATATTAGTATATATTGAAACCTTTGTCACGAAGGTGTTGCCATTGAGAAAAAATGATATTTGATATATATATATATATATATATATATATATATATTTATATAGCAACAATAACTCATGCCACATGCTAAAAATTGCTGTGTGTCACATTTGTGAGGCAATATATTTAATTACCATTTGTTTATTGTAATTTCAATATGAATGACTTTCCTTGCGAGTGTATAAGTAAAAAAAATAAAAAGTTAAATGCTTGGCATACCATTTCTGGTTTAGTAATTATTTTTACTTAAATGCCCATGACAAATGTCAGATATTATAGCTTAACTGTAATGTTTAAAAAAATATTAAATTGACTCTAAATTGCCATAATCTACATTAAAGTGATACTTCGGCGTACAATATACGAAATACTATTTAATCTTTTAGGCATCATTTTCAAAAAAATAACCTAAAAAATGTTTGAAAAAAATCAAAAAACCTCATTAATAGGAATCGATATTAATAAACAGTAAAAAAAGTTTATTGAGTAGTATAACCGAATTATATCCTTATTTACCGCTTTTACATTTTGAACGATCCCATCATACATACGATCTTGAATATGGATAACTTTATTGAAGATAAGTTTGTAACAATGTTTTTGTCTTCCATTTATTGTCTAAGAATTTGTTCAAACTTCACACTTCTTTGTCTTTTCATAAAATTAAATACCTCTTCTATTGGTATATTCATAGGGTAGCAATGTTCTAAGAGCTTTGCTCATGTTATCTTAAACATTCGTTTAATACCAAGGAGGTACCAATTCAGTGCTATCCACAAAGGAAACTAGAGGCATTTATACACTCAGAGAGTGCAAACCTCCGCCGTCACGGGGTCCTTATGAGCCTTCCGAGGCGGATTTTTTACGACTGGGGCGGCGTAGAGGGACGGGGGAGGGTTCCCCTCGACGGAAATTCCGAGAGGAAGACGCTCCCGGCACCCGATTTCACAGCACAGCGACATCTATAGGCAGAGTAGGCTAACTTGAAATATTTATTAGTATTTAGCTCATTTTGCATCTTAATTCTGCACTCAGAGATGCCAAAATTTAATCACTTGTTCCTTTTGGCACTTCTAACAACTACACAAATTTCCATCCGAATCCGTTCGGTACTTTTTGAGTTATCCTGCTGACAAACAAACCAACACACTAACAAACCAACAAACAAACCAACAAACCAACGCCAGTGAAAACAATACCTCCTTCGGCGGAGGTAAAAATGTATAAATTTCTTCAATGGAGACGAAATTACCTGGTATTTTATTAAAAGCTTTTTATATGAATTATATATAAACAAAAAAACTGTTTTATATTATATTATAAGAATGTGTTACTTTTTATTCAATTAAAAAAATCCAAAGAGAATTCATGATTTAATATTGAAGTATTTTATACTTTTACTAAACATATATTTAGGCAAATATATTATCTTTATAATTCCAAAATATATATTTATTTTGAATTGTCTTTTGATTTCAAGAGACATATTCTACATCTTATATTACGTGAATTAAAATTTTAGGTTCAGCATCCCTATTGGCCTTTTATTTTTTTGAAGTAAAACCATATTTGATAAAGACAAAATTCTTAACTATTTCATTACCAACTGTAAAAACTACATCCAAAATATATTACAACTTATATGACCACCAATAAATGCTACCCACAGAAGGATTTTAATTTTTTGTAGCCTCGAGGCACTTAAGTAATCAAATTAAATATTTTTTTTTCTAATCTACACTACTTCATTAAACCTTGAATAATATACTTTAGTTATTCAAAAAACCTACTTCCATGAGCGAGAATTAAAAAAATAACGAATATAGTTAACAAAAGGAATTAACGACATTTTAATAAATACTTTTTTAAATAAATATTACTATGCTTGCTGTGAATGTATCAACAAGCCTCTCATGTCTAAATATAATTGCTTTTGATTTTCAATTTAAAAGGATATTTTGACTATTTAAAAGCAAGTACATTTTTTATTAATTGTTTTAATGTTTTTATAACATAAATTTTTATTTTAAATTTTTTATTTTTATGACTGGGGTAAAAAAATATTTTTACTCTTAGTTTTATTTATTAATTATGACATTTACTTCATCCTCTATAGGTGAAAATTGTCCTAGGGAATAAAATGAAAATTATTCTAATAACGGAAAGTAATTAAACTCATTCACGCAACCTTCTCCTTTTTATTCCTACATCAATATCAAGGTGACTTCATACAAGGAGAATATAAATATATATTTATGTTCTCCTTGACTTTATATCATAGATATCTATTTCTATAATTCTCATCAGTGTCTGTCTAATTAATTGATTATGTGTTTGTTCTTTATAAACTCTGAAACGGCTAAATAGATTTGCCTGAAATTTGGCATGAATGTGTATCAAGTGCAGGAGCAGATCATAGGCATATTTTTATGACCTTAAAGACCTCAAAAGTTTTTAAAAACCCGTTTACTTTATTTCCATTTTTTGACTAACAAACTAAGTTTTTTCATAAGATGATAAATGATTTTTTTTCCTAAGAATCTTTCTCGCTGCATGGTGGTATGTATTTTCAATCCCTTTTAAAGATAATATGTTGCTGAGTAGGAATCATGAAAGAAGATGACAATATTTATAGGAAGAGAACATGTTGCAGTTTATGAGAATAATCAGCCGGTTTGTAACAAGAGGATTGACGAGTGGATTGGGTCTGTATTATAGAGATATAAATAAATAGAGGGCTTATTAGATTCTTAAGAGAGATACGTTTTTGTTTCCAATATAAACAAATATTTATATCTCTCTGATCAACTTTCGATGGTGTAGTACTATTTACTTTGTTTATATTGGGCAAGGCGATAGCTGAGCGACGATGTTTATTGCAGGCCCGTCAGCAGGCCCAGGCTTTTGGGGGCCCTACAGTTGTTATGGGGGTACAGTTGGCACATTCATAAAAAATCGGGGCCACGTTACTCAGTGGGTGGGCGGGCCTGGCCCCCTTAGGCCCGTCCATCCCGCCGGGCCTGGTTTATTTGCTATTGGAGGGAAGAAGCTCTCTATTTCTCTATGGTCTGTATACACTGCAACACCGGGTACTGCTACTAGTATATAATATCTGGATGCATAATAGACTCAATTAAAAAACCTAGAAGTAAAGATTTGAGCCGAACAGCGAAAATAAAAATACTTATTTTGTCAATTGGCAAATGCTCATTTAATCAAAATATTGAAAATGAATATAATTGGTAATTAGTTTTATTATATCAATTTATTACAATATTATATGTAAAAAATAAAACTTAATTAGTGGAATTATCCCCCTATCCCTTTTCTTTTTGCCTTTTGATATTATTAAATATATCAAATGCATCTTTAGACGCAATAAAAGAAGGGCAAAATTACTCGTGGTAGTCAAATTATGTTGCTTTTATATGGATACATTGATAATTATCAAATTATAAATTATAATTTATTTTTGTCAATTCTTTAAGACAATGAAACAACGAAGATAAGGAAGGGATACTAATTATCTTTTGCGCAGTCGAAATCTAAATATCAAGCCTTAAGTAATAGAAAATGACAAAAGTGACGTCCTATTAAAGGACTACTTTTCATGAAACATAACATAGGATGACATCACTGGTATTTTAATAGGATTTTGTTTTGTTCTATTTACAGGGCTATATTGTTTCGTCAAGTGGGGCACACATTATTTTAATTTGCCCTATTTTATCAAAGAGTCTTTCAGTATTGTTATTTGTTTTCTTGAGCATTCAGTTTTAGGTTGGTTCTTTATTTATTGACAGTACAAATTAGTGAATAAAGTTGGCAGGAGCCTGTCTCTCATAAAAGACATACATTTGCCAAAGAGGAAACAAGTGTACTATAGCAAATATAGGTCAAAGCAATGATTTTTCTAAAAGTCTTCCATTTTTGGAGAGGAACTGAGAGAGTTTGTGAACTCATATATATATATATCAATCAAAAATCTTAAAAAATATCTACGAAAATATTCTGATAAAAGTCTAACACTACCAATTGAAATAACTAATCTAATCAGTAGTTTTTTAAATTAAATTTTATCCATATCGATAAGAGAAATATACCGACGGTAGTACTGATCTACCAAAATGACGAATTTAAAAGGGAGCACGTTAGCCTAGGTCTCAATGTTGAAAGCGCATATTTGATTCCCGAAAGAAGAAAATCAAGTTTGGTCAACCTCATTGATAAGATTATTGGTTTAATAGAATAATTTTCATGATATAATGCTTATTTATATAAACATGGATACAATTCTATCTAACCAAATGGTATATATATAATATACCCATATTAGAGTATTTGTTCAAATATTGAACGAATAAATCGATAAAGATTAAAAAGAATGTATCGATTTTCTAAGAGTTTATAATTCGATACAAAAGCAGGCGTGGTAGAATCACCTAGGAAGAAATGTGTAGTATTGTTTTACTATGCAGCCGATTAAAATTGAGTACATTTAGATGGATTCTGATAACTAGGAGAGGAGCTATAAATGCTTTGAATATTTGGTTGGGTTCTAGTTTTAATTGGATAGTTGAAAGTTTATTACTGTTAACTCTATATATACCCATATAATATTATAGAAATATGATAAAATTGTAAAATTAATACATGGTATAATGGGGGTTAGTATATATAAGTCTCTATTTCCATGTAATATGGACTTCGTAATCCACTATCTACCAAGAATATAAAAAAGGAATCAATTATCGTTTGGATACCTTAAAAGCCATCAGTTTCATGAGAAAAATGAAAGAATAGTTAGAAATTGATGACAATATTCATTTTTTAATATAAAAATTTCTCAGTCAAAGTACTCAAATATGTAAAATACACTTTTTTTACTTCATCTTTGACTTGTTGATATTTTATAGATGCTCTGGTTGATATGATAATAAAAAGAGAGAAAAAAATAGTTATTTTGTTCTCACCTGTTGTTAATTAAATTTATATGATACAGATGTTTACTTCACATCGATAGATAGATTGGATGAAATCTGTTTATCTTCATTATACAAAGGGATAATAGTGCATTAACACATACAACGATTTTAGGTGAATTATACAAACACATCTTTTTTTTGTTTAAAAAAGTGAAAGTCTAATTCAACATATTTATTATGTACATATCGGGCTATGGAACCCTCCAACGGGCATTCAAATCAAAGCAATGGCATTTGGGAGTGACAAATCCTCAAATAAGACTTCGTTTTTTTATGTTCACAACTATGACAGTTGGGTTTCATTCAACATAAAATGGTCCCTCAAATTATGTTGTCTACAACTATGGCAATTGGGGGTTCAAACCCTACCACAATGGAGCCCTTGGGGTTCGCCGATCAGACCAATGATATACTTGGGATTCAACCCTACCACTTATAGGCCCTCATGTTCCATCAATCACACCCATGACTTTTTAGAGTTCTAAATCAACTAACAATGGTTCTCAGGTTCTGCAAATTACCCACCAAATTCTCACTGGTTTTACTGATAAATAATTACTTTGAATAATTTGATTTTTAACCAAATGTCAAAGTGCATTTGTGCATCCATAATCCTGGCTGTGACACACCACCAAACCCAATACGCCAAAATTGTGAATAATGAAACTCGAGGGCACATTTGTTGGGTTATCACCCTCCAATGGCATTGATCTTATTGGAATTACCGTTCATGGGGTTGACGCCCCCCATACGATGATAATTAAACTTATAACTTTTAATTAAACTTCTAACTTTAAAAATCCATTAAAAGATTCAATGTATGGGTGGGAATTCACCGGAATAGGAGGAGATTCACGGGACACCGGATGTTACACAATAATGCAAAAGTAACGGTACATGCAATTGTTTCCTTACTTAGTCCAAGATCGTAACGGAAAAGAATACTTATAAAGAAAGGTAATTTATTGGTTAGTCCATCTTTTTGCGCAAAACTGGTTTCGGGATTGACACCATTTGTGGGCCTCTGTTTAACTTAAAAGAACAAAAGCGTCGTGGAAGGAGTTTTTTTTTGGCTTGAAACGTCTTGAGGTTGGTTTACATGAGAATAAACCAGGCATGGTATTGTTTATATGTTTTCAGAGAATATTGCTTCTTTAATATGTATAATAGTCCCACTCATATAAGCAATAATATATACACAAAGGGATTATGGAATGTATCAGAGATTGGACTAATAGTACAAATCAGTCTTCTGATAAAAACACTAACCTTTTATCATGTGAAATCAAATCATATTCGGGAATCCCCCAATTAAATTCATAAGTAAAGCTTCTTTATAACTTTATATGATAAAATATGCAATATATATTTCCATGTATACATAGATGTAAGGTTCTCAGTATGTTATAACTAGAAAGTAAAGTTCATTTCCTCAGATTTACAGTCACTGCCAGGTATCTTGCCAAAAAATACAAATAAAAACACACACACAAGAAAAATTTACGAGAACACGAACCATTAAAACGACATGGTAAGAAGCATGCTTCTTGGAAACCAAAAAAAAAGACATAAAAGTCTTATTAAAAGACCTCTTGAAAAGACACACAGTCATTGAGTTTTATGACCTTCTCTTATTTCTTGGACAAATAAAAGAAAAAGCAGTATACCTTGCCTATATAAGCTTTTTCTGTTGAAAGAACTTTTAATTTATGTTCCACCATTTTTATTTTCTTGTTTATTAAGTTCTTTCAAGAAAAAACTTTGAAAGCACAGAAAATGCCAACTTTCAAATTTAAATAATATAACCTTGTAATGAAAAATTAATATTTGTAAGAGGAAGTTTAATAAATTTTTTTATAGATCTTTAAGCTTTGATTAAGAAAAACATTGCGTTATGAAAAATAATGGAAACTAGAGGGAGAGTTTCATGAAATTTTTTTTTTATTAAGATCAATTTTCTATTGGCAGAGTTAACTTTAGCTCATGGCGTTGCAGAGATGCCAAATTTAATGTGAAAAATAAAATATCCAATGTCTAAGTTTTAGCATTATTATCAGTATATAAAAGAGAAATGTGATTCAAGTGATATATATCCATATATAATTTTAAAGTATTTATTTAGGTAAATATTTATATGATATTTTATCTCGTTATTACATCCATTGGAAACTTTTCATGAATACCTAGACATTAATTCTAGGCCAAATTTTGGGTTTTGCACTACCTGTATGAGTTATTTAGTACTCGTATAAGTGATTATTCTTATCAATTACATGGAACTGAGAAATTACAGTTAACAAAATTTTATGCCGGCCTCTGAAAGTGTTGAAAAACCATCAAAATATTTGAAAACGATTATAGGATTGATTTTAAAAACATGCCTTAACCTATTATTTTCCTTTAGAACTTCATAGGAATCGATTTGTTTGCCCATTCACTCTCTAAACAAATTCTTCCAGGCATATTGCAATACATATGTTATCTAAAAATAAATATTAAGTTCTACTCTCTTCTAAATCATATATTTTGTTAATGTCTCTCTCTCTAAGCTTGTACATACGTAACTACTCTCGTTATTACCTCCGCCGAAGGAGGTATTGTTTTCACTGGCGTTTGTTGGTTTGTTAGTTTGTTAGTTTGTTGGTTTGTCAGCAGGATAACTCAAAAAGTACTGAACGGATTTGGATGAAATTTTGTGGAGTTGTTGAAAGTGTCAAAAGGAAGAAGTGATTAATTTTGGCATCTCTGAGTGCAGAATTAAGGCGCCAAATGAGCTAAATACTACTAAATTTTTCAAGTTAGCCTACTCTGCCAATAGATGTCGCTGTGCTGTGAAATTGGGGCCGGGAGCGTCTTTCTCTCGGAATTTCCGTATAGGGGAACCCTCCCCCGTCTCTCTACGCCTCCCCAGTCGTGAAAAATCCGCCTCGGAAGGCTCATGACGGCGGAGGTTTGCACTCTCTGAGTGTATATATGCCTCTAGTTATAACTATTGTATATGTCCTATGATTTTTCTCCCTTATAATATGTATACGGTGACGTAATCAACATAGCAAAGAACATCTAACTTCTTACTTATAAGATAATTAAACATTTATATTATTATATAACTGAGATAATTGAAAAATTTCAAAAATGCAACCATTATTCCTCGCTGAAATTAAAAACTTAAGACTATTTTTTAAAGAAGACTTTATCTTAAATATTGTAATTTTATCAAATTTACAATTTAAAATGAAAAACATCCTAGTTGACTTAGTATTTATTGCAAGTCATTTATCGTTTGTGGCAGATTCAATTATCAGCTTGGAGACCGTAGGAATCACACTAGAAGATGGACTCAAAATCTTTAAAGATGCTGAGGAAAGGATCTGCAAGGTTCCAGGTGACGCTGAAGAGGTTTTAAAAACTAAGTTGGATTACGTTGTAAAGAAAAATCCTGCACTGCCAGCATTGAGACAGGTACGAGATGTACTGCTAGGCAAACCTGGAGCTGCTCTTATATATCCGCCACACGATGAAGCAAATGGCAAATACATATCACATGCATTAGAGACGGATAAAAGACCCCAAGGTCTCGTCCACACTTCTTCGTATACTCAGCTGCGTCAGTCATGAGAATTTTTGCCACGATTGCCTCAAACTGTGGATCAATCATTCTGAGAGTATCATTGACGACCCTAGCCATGGTGTTTGAGTCAGAAGTGGGGACGAATGAGCATTTCACCAGAAATGGAACATTAAAGGAGTTATATCTAAACGTCCTATTAGGACGTTGATGACTTTGCACTAAACTACATCATCCCTACCATCAAGGCTGATCCAAAAAGGCTGACCGTACAGCTCAGACGGGATATTTTCCTTGATTTAGGTTTAACATTCAGGCAAATATGCTCAGGGACGACTCGTAAAGTAATGATATAGCCATGTTATTTTCCAAAAAAAACTCTTGAGGTTCGGATTGCTCAGCTTTTTCCAAGAAATGTTGCTGGACAAAAAGGCCTTGCACAACTCCTTACATAGACAGAATTTGTAATTTTGACTTCTTAGGTAGCCAATTCATGTCCTATAGCTGGGCTTGGATCCTTGTCCTTGAGCTCTCTTGAGCTCGCAGTTTTTCACGTGTCTCACTCTGCTAGAATGCTGGACAAGCTGAGACTTTTTGCCAGCGAGAAAGGTCTTCTCACACACCTTACAGAAAACAGTTTGGGCGTCCATAATTTTGAAGGGATAATCAGTCTTCTCATTCATATCCTTGAGCCAGTTTAGAATGATGCTGCCATATTTCTGTAAATAATGGAATGAGTGAGTTCATCGAATATTTTTAATGCCAATGAACAAGATGTTTAATATATATATATATATATACTAAAAAAATTGAGTTAAAAATTGTGGATCAATAAAAGGGCCATTTGAATGAGGATTTGTCGAAGCCTCCATGAAACAAAAATGCATATAATTATCTTTTGCGAGAGAAAGGAAGGATTTGTGAAGATCCTAGTCAAACAAAAGGAGAAAAAACGATGAAATCTACATGCAAATTGCTGTTAAACGAAAAGGGTGTAAGTTGATTTATATTGAATTGAAGTACCTTAGCAGCCCGGGATTACAGAAACCACCAAAGCTCTATTTATAAAGCTTTCCTTACCTTGTGTCTAATAGGGGTAAGACTTAGTGATGGAGTCCAGCACAATAACAACGATTGCTATCAATCAAATATTATGGAATAAGCATAAATCTTCCTTTTTTAAAGGAAAACGTAGATTGACCAAAGGCCTATATAGAAGTATATTTATTTAAAAGGCACCAGAAATTTAGGTGTGCATTATTTCCCTCCAAAAATCAACAAAAAAAAAGGAATGAAAGAAAAAATTATAAAAATGATGCAAGAGGTAATGAAAATAAGTTTAATAATTTTTCTAAAAAGAGAAAAAAGTGCTTATTTCATATGTTTTATGCGATTCACATTTTTTCCCGCTCTCTAATAATAATTGTTTTTTGTTAATGTAATTGATTTTTTTGATCGTCTTCATAATAAACCAACATATTTATATACATGTTTGTTTACTATTGTAAAAATTGACCTCAAACCAATGATATTAAAACCATTCTTTTCAGTATACTTTTGTTTTTCGACAAAAATAGAAAAAAATCAGGACTTGTATTCATAACAAAATATATCATATTATTATCCCTTGATTGATGTTCTGGTTTGTGGGACTCGTTTTCATTTTTTATCAAACATATTAGAGTTTACCCTAAAGAAGAAGCCTAACAAAGTTATGCCATGACAAAGTTATGATTTATATCAAATAAAAAAATATAATCCCTTCCGGCAGCAGCTATTATTTCGTGGAAGTCTTTCCGGAGCTTCTTTAGTTGGTCGATCAGTCTATTTATACCCCGCTGCACGGGAGGTCTGGCTTCCTTATGCTCATTCTCAGCAGATGCGTCAACTTCTGAAACAGAAGCCGGTGGTCACAGAGGTTCAGATTTGGGCTCTAAGAGTTCTCTTTGACCGGATCCACATCCCTTTGGACCAATATCTCTCATGTTTCAACGGCAGCATAAGAGCGGGTGTTCTCCCACATCCCAATTTTTGAGATAACGAAGCAGGCTTTATGGTTCACCCCAATATTAAATGTCAGAGCTGGGATTCGGTAGAAAAATCTACTGCCGGTTCGGTATTCGGTATATACCTTCTACCGTTCGGTATCGGTATTCTGTAGATTTTATTATATATATAACAGTATCGAAAGATATTCGGTACGGTAGATAAGAAAGAGAAATATTTTTTATGTATCTGCTCAGTGACTTCTTCATATGCATTTAATATCGGATAATTTATAACTAAGGACAATCAAGTACATAATTTTATTATAATTTATTAGAGATTATTTAAAATTTAATACATACTAATATTATTTAAATTATATATGTACTTGGACTTTGTGGGAAATGGAAGGATATAGATTTTTTTAAATTAACTGTCTCTTATTGTCCGATATTAAATGCACTTTCAGGTATTCTAATATTCTATGCATAGCATGTGCTTATATTGAATGTATATTTATGTATCTGCTCTATAATACTATTAGTTGTAGTTGTTTATTTATTTTTCAACGTTCTAGTTCTTCACACAAGGGAGCGCTTCCACTTTTACCTTAGTACTTAGTACAAATACCGTACCGATTGTCAATCGGTATGTTATTTGGTAGTTTCTACCGAATATCGTATAATCGGTATCGGTATTTGAAATATACCGCCGGTAGTACAGAATACCTATTTACATTCGGTAGTCGCAGCTCTGTTAAATGTTCTTAAATGTGAGATAGAGTACAGATATTAACATCAATCTATGAAGTTTTTTATGGCTTGTAATTGAGATATAAATCTTTTGAGCATTTTAACTTGTTGGATATTGTTTATTTCAAAGCAAGACTGACTCATACACAAAAATATAACCATCTCACAAGGGCTATATTACTAGAAACAATAAAAACTAATCAATCTTACCTATTCCTTTCAGATCATGCCTATTCCTTCGCAGCGCTCAAATGCCCTGGCCAAACTCACAATGGCAACCAAAGTCGTACGTATGAAACCCCCCTCCCACCACCACCTAACTGGACCATATTTATAACAATAAGCCTATTAATATAAAATAATAAGAGCAAATAAGACTATTTAGGGTAGTACATTTTTATTATTTTCCTCCTTGCCAGTCCACTCCTCTACACTGCTCCCACCCTCCTCTTAAGCATACCTCTTTCGTCTTTGTTTCTTCTCAGCCTGTCTTTCTTCCTTCAATTACCAATAAGCTAGGTAGAAAGAACGAATAATAATAAAAACAAACAAACAATATATTATATAAGGAACAAAGCAACAAATAAACAGTAAGGATTTCAGTTAATCATATTTTCCAATCACAACGCCCACGCTTTGCTTCCTGGGTGGTAAGATCATCAATTTGTCACTCATATAAATGTAGTTAGATATCATCATCCCTTTCCATATCAAAAAATGCCATCATTTCAAACAAAAACAAATCATGATTAAATTAGCTTATCAAAAACTTATTGCTTTCTAAGTTTCTTATTACTTTTCTAAGTCCATTTACTCATATCAAAGGACCTTAAAAAATGTATACCATTAACTTATTACCGCTAGAAATAACAAATAATTAAGAAATCCTTTGTTTTCAAGGATATTTTTAGCTTTGAAGCCTTGTCATTGAACCGCTTCTATATAAGGGATCTATTGATCTCCCAAAAATATATCTCATTATATATATATATATCTCAATAATCGCATTTAAACAATCAACATACAGGGATTCCATGGATCTTGATCCCTCATTTCAACTCCTTGCAAAGACAGGGACTCTAATCTTTATACAATTTGTATTCGAAGATTGTAGTCATTTTGCTCACTGAATATACTTTCAACGATAATATATACATCAATCATAATATTCAATAAACAGATAAAGATGTTGAATACAAATATATTGTAGAAATATTTATTTAAAATAACCTGTGACTAAAGCCCTTTTGAACAGTAACATCTTGTTTTGAATCGGAAATCTTCTCCTAACCAAGTAAAAACAGGTCACATATTAATATAATCTTAATATACGAACAAATTTTCGGTCAAACAATTTAAACCATTAAAGCTTTCTAAATCTTATTCTTCCTAAGTCTCAAAGGATATGGTGGCGTCGATTTAGAATGGTATCTATGTAAGAGAAGTAAACGTATATCGCAGAAACATGTGTTTTAGTAAAACATTCTAGAGAGTACTATGGTGATTTCTAGCAACATTAATATTCCTTATCATAGGATATTTTAAAATATTATTTTTTCAATGGTTATCCTATATTTTTTTTAATTGAGCCTCCATCTTTTGTTTAAAAAACAATTATAATTGACTTCATTAATGTTGACGTATTTATTTATTTATGTATTTTTGAAACTTGACCACGAAAAACATAATATGACATAAATAATATGACATATATTTATAATATTACTCTTGTGGCTTGTATGTATGAAAAATGACACCATTAGAAAGTTCTGAGCATTCCGCCTCTCACGTCTCTTCTTCCCTTTTCCTTTAAAAAACTTGCAAAGTCTTTTTATGTTTTGACAGTGAAGGACACATTGTCTTGCTTATATAAATATTAAAAAACTTTATTAACTATATGTTTGTTCTTTTTTATTATTCATATTAAATAAATATTTATATATATATATATATATATATTTGGAGACTAAAACAATTATTTGAATCTACGTAGGATCTCAAATTGAATTTATACTCTGTACAACCTCATTTAACAACATTATAAGATGAAGCAAATTTTAATTTGTAAAAATATGGTAGGGAAAATGATGTTTCAAAATAACAGTCGTTAACTTTTTATCTACTGAACAGATAAAATATGGAGGTGTTTATATAATTTTTGACCGAATCCTGCTCTTGAAATTCACATTATTTTCTTTAGCTCAATCTTTGCCCCAAAGGCTTAGTGAATTAATGATGAATGTGTCTTTAGATTTAATTTGTGACAATCATAGAGACCATAGAATACCAAAGTCATGAATACTGGTAGTACTGAATATATTTGTTCCCTCTGTTGTTGGGAAAAGAAAGCGACGAAAAGTAGTGCAGAGTGAGTGAGACCTTTTATTATGCAAAATGGAGAGTGATGTCACATCACTAGAGATAGAAAAAAGGATGATACTTTTAAAAAAACCTGATTGCTTGAAAGAAACGGAGAAGGAATAATAAAACATATTTGGCGTTATCCTTCAAAGTGTACGTACTCTCGGTGCTGGTGAGCTTCCTTTCACTGAGAAGAATATCATCCTTAAAAATGCTAATCATCTCTCATATCACTTTCCCTATTTCATGATTTAAAAAAATAAAGTCCCACTCTCTAAGGAGTCCTTCCCCCATCAAGGGAAATCAGACAAATACTCCGATATTTAGCGCTACCAATCACGGCTTCAGCAAAATATGGCAATGCCGCAAACAAGATGATTTGTTGTATCCTGTTTTTTTAAACAAAAGTGCATAGGCTCTGGTCACCTCTCTGGAGTATGTTGCCCCCACTTCTAATTCTATGATCATACCAAGGATATCAGATTCAATTTATACTCTAGTACTAGTCTGTACAGGCACACGCATATTAGTTAATGTTGTAGTGTAACCGTGTTGGAGTACAAATCTCAATAATAGGAAATCTAAATCTTATTTATCAACATATATTGAATTGGTTCCCTTTGATAAACTATATACACCCTTTCATCAAGCTGTCGTGTTATTGTGTATAAGTAAGTGTATATTCAATTGTTCACACAAATAGTAAAATCCCATATAAAATAACCTCAAAAGCATTTTAGGAAAGTGAATGGTTGGCATTTCCTTAACGGCAGGCTGCCTATATAATCACATCAACTGCAATTATAAATTGCATTGCATTAGGAATACGTTATGTGTGGGATGAGGGTGTTTTTTGAAGAATCAAGGAAGCTCAATAATAATGAAGCTTTAGCTTTTCTGGACATTTTTTAAAAGAGGAAGTGTTTTTGTTGGCAGGATCATTTTTGATGGATTATAAGTGTCAGTTAGGAAGTATATATGTTTGTTGAATCTTTATAATGCTTAGCATGATGCATGACTCTATTTGTAGTCGAATTTCAATAATTGGTACTCTAGATATAGTAGTCTCTTATATTTTGGGCCTTCCTTTAACGTAGTTGGAAGGGATTAGTTCTTCTTTTTTCCCCTTTAAACGCATGCTTTCTAGAGGGTTATGTGTTTTAAAATAAATTATTTGAACGAGCGGAAGAGCGGGATTCAATGTGGATGGTTAATCCGTGCCAGTTAATAGTCCCTTCTTTATCCACTCTATCAACCATCCCTAAGGCTAAGAAAAAGCATGAGGATTCCGATGGACAAGAAAATGGAGGGAATTCGAGGAATCGAAAGGTATGAATGATTTCTTTATTCGATTATACGTCAAACATGTTTCAAGGCGACTCAAAATAGCAAGAACTAAGCTCACTTTATCAATAAATATCATTGATGATCTTTGTTCCAATAGAATAATTCATATTCATATTTACTTTTGATACTAACTTTAGACAATACGGGCCTCCGTATTGTCTAAATTTTCAAAAATTCAAAAATGATTAGGCGTTAGATGAGTTTTAAATTTTTTGAATATAACTAAGGTATGAAACTATTGACAAAAATGCCTTACAATATATATATTTTTAAATAAAATAAGCGGCCCTCTTAGAACTATAGCTTTGAAAATTGATTTCCAGTGTTTCACAACATATGAAACTAAAGTTTCAAAAAATTATTTTTAAGAAGAAAATGCTTTCAAATCAAATATAAAATATACACATTTTACATTCCTCTAATATTAAGTACTTTAAAATACGTGAATATACAGGTATCGTGTGCACATTTTAATAAGTATTTTCGATATATTATTTTTCAAATACCAAAAAAGAATATTAGACTCATTAAGTTATATACAGGCAAAGGTTAAAAATTCAAAATATTCTAGTCGTAGTGATTTGACAATTAAAAGAATATAATTATGCCTTTTAATTACTCATTGATACTACTACAATATCTTTTATTTTAAATGTATAATATCTTCCTTGCAGATAAATGTCACAGGAACGAATTGGTCGACGTTTACTGCCCTCAGAAAATTCAATAATGGAAAGAAGTCTAAGGCAATACTTTTATTTGTGATATGTCTAACAGTCTTACTAATAATTAAATCCTGCACTAAAAGGCTCAAAACACCAAATCCAAGCTTCAAAGACCCTGGACATGCTTCATCAGTCCAAAGATTCAGATCAACTAAGCCAAGAGGAATTATATGAACTATGGGTAAGTAATAAAAAAATGGCCATGAGCCATCAAGGAAAGTTATAGATTCATTGGACTTTTTGTACTTTGGGTCAACCAAGTGACAAAAGAATTGACAATCACATCATTTAACTATGTCACCACTTTTGATGCTACGAATGAAGATATCTGATTGTACGCGCTCCTACTTCCTGATCATGACAGAAGCTTCGAAATACAGTCAATGAGATCCACAAGGATCTCAGTATTACCTTCCTTGATTACCTGGTATTTCTACTATCATGGAAAGAAGAATTAACTATTGGAATCAGAGCACGACTCTAACACATCGGTCTGATTGATTAACCTTAGTCCATACTGGGATTTGAAGGGACCATTTGAGCAAGTTTCCAATTTGTAGGCGTTGTAGGCATCCCCTCAATTATTGTCTGAGTGTGAGTTTCATTTGTCTTAAAATAGTGACAGCTCAACCTAATATAAGTAAATAGGGATCATTGATAGAGATGTAAATCAACAAATCATTCATTTATTGAGGGTAAGTTTAAAGTAAAGAAATAGTTTCCTTTTTGTAAGTAACTATTTTATTTTGTACATAGTTTACAATGTAAAAACGACACATAATATACAGGGTGATTCACTTAAATTGAGACTCCATATTACAAACTACATCTTTGTATTAAATTTTACATAAATAATTTTTAACAAAATGATAGCACAATGTGTAATTTACAAAATGTATTTCAATAAATTTCACATATCCTCCTTTGGACTTCACTACAGCTTTGAACCTCCTCATGGTGGAGGCAACACAGGCAGGAATCTCTTCCTCAGACAAAGATTTTCACGGTCCAGGCCACCCACAACAGTCAGAATGACCGGGTTTTATCTTGAAAAAGGAAGACATCCCCGTGCAGCTGAGGACTCTCTTCAGAAGGCAAAAGCCACCCTCAGTCATGGTCTGAGCTGAGAAGAGATTCCTGCCTGTGTTGCCTCCACCGTGAGGAGGTTCAAAGCTGTATTGAAGGCCAAAGAAGGATATGTGAAAATTTAATGAAATACATTTTGTAAATTACACATTGTGCTATCATTTTTGTTTAAAAATTATTTGTGTAAAATTTAATACAAAGATTGTATGTAGTTTGTAATATGTGAGTCTCAATTTAAGTGAATCAGCCTGTATATATATATATATATATTGCCCTGGTAAAACTTATTCTTTAAACTACATATGTCCTTACCTATTATGCAGAAATATATGTCATATACATGAGAGGAAATATTTATCTAAATAAATTTTACCCTTAATTAATAATAGATTGTGTGATTTACATTTTTGTCATTTATCCCTTTATACTTTTCAACAGTGCTATAAATTGTATCCTACCATCCATGGCAGATACTATAGATATTGTCCAGGTTATGTGTTTAACAAGATGAGCTTTGAGCAGATATTATAAAATGAGCACGCATGAAATATTTGTTTGCAATTCATACTCTAATGATTAATATTTTGATCTCAAATTGCTTAGAAAATATGAATTTCAATATTTTATTTTAGGATTTTTTACATGTTTTTAAAATATCAAAATTTAATAGTATTGCCTCTCCTCAGAAAAACATTCATTAATATGTAGAGAAACAAAATAACGTGTCCTTTCCACCTCTTAGAATGACCTTATATAAAATATTATAAGGAAAATATTTGCTTGTATTTCTAAAGTTATCAGTATCTTAATAGCTATAAATATTCTAGAAAAGAAAAGAGGCTTGCCTCTTTAAAGATTAAGTGGAACTCTCCATAAGATTAGTCGAAGACTATTTTTCTGTGTATTTACAGCCAATTTGAGCAATAACTTTAATAATATGTGATTAACATCAGAGGTAACAAGGCTAAATATAAAAAGGGGGGCGATAGCCGTGCGAAGGGGTGCGATAGACGTGCAAAGGGGTGCGATAGCCGTACGTGTTAAGGCGTGTCCAACTCTCAATGTTGGGGGCGCAGGTTCGAATCAGAAGAGGGGATGGTCATTTTTGGTCTACCTCATTGATAAGATTCTAGGTTCGATAGACTAATTTTTAATGCTATAATGATTATTTATATCCTATCAGATACATTCTATCGAACCATACAGGCAAAAAATCATTTCAATTAATGACAGCTAAAAAAAGTACAAATATTTTTAGTCATATAAATAAAAATTTATTTGAAGACTGTAATCTCTCATTAATGATTTGAAAATTTAAAATTTTGTATCATTGTTAAGTAACTACTCTAGGTTTTAATAAATGTGCCAATATGTTCCTCATTAAGACTCGATGAATAATCTAAGTAAACAAGTTAATAGTACTAATGTCGATTATACAAAGCACTCATATAATCTATTAGTTATTTTTTTAAACTTGAAAGTTACCATTTAAGTTAAACTTAAATTAAGTGTTTACTACAAAAATATGTTTTTAATTTATATGGTTACTTAATAATCATATTATTACTTGAAGATTATATTTTTAGTATGGTACAATTTTTGGAATTTAAAGGTTATACTTTTTTATTATTTTTCAAAGTTTATCAGCTAAAAATAATACATGTTTTAACTTAAGTGTTTAAAAGAGCAACTAGTACTAAGCAAATACTTACAAAATTAATAATCTATTTTCCAAAAATCTTAAAAAATAAATCCATAACTTATCATTACTTAATAAAAAAGAGCCCTCTTTATGTGTAAGAAATAATTAAAACCAAATTTGTTAGAGCAAAGAGGTTTAATCTCATACAGAAAAGCGACAAGTTATATCCTGGAAACATTTGTATTAATTTCACTACAAAAATGCAATGCATTTCAATGCAAAAAGTAAACGGCTAATCTATTTGTTTTGTATGCCTATTTTTTAAGAATGTCTATACAAAATAGAGTGATTACTTTTTTAATGATTAGAAACACAATAAAGTTTACATTAAAAAATATAAAAAACTATATTAGAAAAATCTAAATACAATTACGTTAAAAATCATTTTTCTACATTTTAGTTCAAATTATTGTCTAAAGAAATAGAAAATCTTTAATTGAATATTATGGCTTCACCAAACAAAAAAACACTTTATAACGGCAGTGTCTTCAATCGTTGATTTCTTTAGGTTGAAGGATTGTAAAGAATTGAAAGAATGGAATCTAATCGGGTTTAACCGACGTCCAAGAAGATGCAGTTGTATTTGAAATTATAATTGAAATTGTTGAATACCAATATCATATATTTATTAAAATATGACAATCTATGAAGGTCTTCCATATACTATGAAATAATAAGCCATTATATTTACTATGATAAATTTAATTTTAAAAGCTAGGTGAAATTGACTATTTAATAAGAATCCATATGAAATCTTCAGAGTAAACATTTTTGTACTGATTTGTAAATGATTTGATTTACTAGCACTTATTTTGATATAAATAAATATTATATCATTAAATTATATATCGAAGATATAACCTTTTCAATGAGGTTGCTCTAAAGGAACCTCTGCCATCAACACAGAGGGCTGAGCACGCATCATCCATGCATATGTTGAATAACACTTTTTTAAATTAACAGTTTAGAAAAAATATTTATATAAATAATATTATATAAAAATCTATGATAAGTTATAGTGAAAACTAAATAAATAAGCCTTTTAGCTTATTTTTTTTGCATCGATGCTAAATAAACATAAACTAGAGGCATATATACACTCAGAGAGTGCAGACCTCCACCGTCACGGGGTCCTTATGAGCCTTCCGAGGCGGATTTTTCACGACTGGGGCGGCGTAGAGGGACGGGGAGGGTTCCCCTGGACGGAAATTCCGAGAGGAAGACGCTCCAAGCACCCGATTTCACAGCACAGCGACATCTATTGGCAGAGTAGGCTAACTTGAAATATTTATTAGTATTTAGCTCGTTTTGCATCTTAATTCTGCACTCAGAGATGCCAAAATTTAATCACTTGTTCCTTTTGGCACTTCTAACAACTCCACAAAGTTTCATCCGAATCCGTTCGGTACTTTTTGAGTTATCCTGCTGACAAACAAACCAACAAACTAACCAACAAACCAACCCCAGTGAAAACATACCTTCTTCGGCGGAGGTAATTAAATGCAATTAAACGATCACATAAAAGTAAAAACAGTTGGAGGCGTTTCTTAGAATATTTTTAAAAGTCTTCTGTATATTATCTGAAGAGATTGTGAGATTCCGGATAATATTAAGATAAACATGCCACTAATGTCCTCGAAGAGTCATAGGCAGAGTGAATTTTTAAGTCTAAAGCTACGTAGCGAACTGCGGCAGATATCAGAATTGGCATTAATTCAGATGGATTAATCGGACTACTACTTTATAAATTAGGGACATCCTTGGAATCTTTGACATATCCGTCAAAATAGTCTTATAGTAATATATGTATTGAATGCGTTATTTTTACATATTTCTCCATACATTTTCAGAGTCTTTTAAAGGAAGTGAAGAAACCAAGGTGAATCCTGCAGCTGTCAAAGCCATCATGAAATTCAAGGAGGACAAGGTAATCACACAATGCATTTTTATCGACTTAATATTGACCAACATTGTATACTTTAAGTACGTATTTATAAAATATAGTATTGTCATTTATGGATGAATGATCTATTGATAAGATACATTCAAACCATTGTTAATTTAAAGCTTTCATAAGGAGCATTGCAAGAACAAATAAAGCCATTAACGATCATATAAAGTTATTATTTATTAATGTTATTAAACAAGGAATAACATCTTTGATAGGACATTAATTTTATAAAATTATAAATATATTATATTTTCGCCTAAGTACGATACAATAAAGAAGTAGATTGCAAATTAAAGCATAATCTTTCATTGCAAAAACCCTATTGATTCTTTATGTCAGAAAAAGGAATCTGCATATATATATTTATTCGAACAAAAATATTAAAAATACCAAAGTTTTTAGAAATATCTTATGAGCAATACGCTCGAAAAATCCAAAGTTGAAAAGAAATACTATTACAGTCTTATTTAACACTGATATATTTCAAACATTATAAATAAAAGTAGTAATTATCTAAAACTTTCTTACCTATTTAGGGCCTGAATAAAAAAACTCCCAAAGCCTCCCAGACTCATAAATCCAAGGGCTCTGATAAGAAGCTCCCAAAACAAAAGAAGCAAAAACCCTCCTCGGAGGTCATTCCCTTTGCTCAAGGCCGGAGTTACATATGTGAGGGCACGTGGAGAGCCTCGGGTCAGAGTCCACAGCTTCGCTACGAAGAAGGGAAGCTCATCTTCCGTTCAGACCTTGACTTGGACTTGCATGAACTGGAGCTTTTAATTGCTAAATTGGTTCGACACATACCCCTTGTTTGCTAAGAGAAAAAAAACCGCACACACTATTTTCATGTTTCCATCACTCATTAGTCATATTGCATGTTTTAAGGCTATGCTACCATTATTTTGATTATATTCGAAAACGGATGCAAGACTCTCTCTGGAAGTAAGTGCATGCTATATTTTGTTACTTTTGATAAACTATATTGTTTTGAGATCTGAAGCTAGTATTATATATATATATATATATCCTGTAACGTCAGAAATGGAGGATGTCTGCAACAGGAATAATTCAATCCATCCTTCAACATTGAATACTACGCTGGTCCATATCAATATCAACATTGAGTCAGAACAACATTGACACCAGTTTTTAGAAAGATTACAAAAAAAAGAATAATTACAAACCTTCAAATCCATGAATATTTTTTATGAACAATACAAATGTATTTTTCCATGCTATCATAAAGTTCATGACCCGAACACACTTAGTGTTTGTCAAATTTTTCAACTTTACAATTTTAATGTATTTTATTACTTTTATGATATGTTTTTATGTAATTTTTTACCTCTTGAAATGCCAAATAAAAAATAAACATGACTTTTTTTGTATTATAATAATTAAATAAAGGTTGGTTTTTACATTTCATATATATTTCAACCAAATTTCAATATACCAAAAAATTATATAGGGATTGTAAATATATTATTTATGTAGTAATTTAATGTAGGAATTGAAAATTAATTATCCGTATGTTTGGTGATAATCAATCACTTATGAGCTATTTAATTTATATAATATAAATAACTCAAGTCAATCTTCATTCCTACTTAACGATGAACCATAAATTTAAGACATCAATTTGTTGTTTGGAAGCACTTCTGATTTCAGATTTTAAATTTGGAAAGATTTTTAGGAAATTAAGCATTCAATTTTTATTCTTTAGGAGTCTCGCACAAAGAAAATGTTTGGAGGCACGGGGCTCAAGAAGAGTTCTGGTTTGAGCGGCGGGGATGATGCACACGGAATCCTGGAGGGAATTTCCTCTCTCCACTCATGGATCAAGACTCAAACCATGATACGACCAAGTGCTAAGAGCAAAGGAAAGAGCGGCACAGCAGGAGTGAATGCATCTGCTGTTGAAGACGTAAGTTGGAGTATTATTTGAAGCATATTTGGATGGGTAAAATGATATTTCTTCTTCTAGTTTTAATTTGAAACTTTAATATTCCTGATAAATTTTATATATAATTGCTGTAGTTACATCCACATAATATATATATATATATATATATAAAAATATATATATATTATAAAAGAAAAACTTTCAATTGGAATCAAGCAAGTTACTAATTATATTTATCATTAAGAAGTCTTTCCACTTAAAATATTTGAATTTAATTCATACATAAAAACCTTAAATTGAATATTAACAGAAATCTGTTTTTTAATTAGTTAATCTACCCGTCTTTGTTCAAAGACAATCTTGACAGGGATGCATTACCTTTTTATCTATTGAAAGAATAAATCCATTGGTACGAGATTGTACTATATTTTTACATGTTTATCAGTTTTCTGGTCTCTTTACTTTAATGCTTAATGTGATGCTGAAGTACATTTATGCAGTGTAATACATACATATCTCTACCTACAATACATTTGCCATAAGGTAATACTAAGTGAACTTGAAATAAATTAATAAAAACAGACATTGACGCTTATTAAACTTAGTAATTAGAGCATGTTTTATAATAATGGATATTTAAAATCATAATTTAGACTATTATATCAGTTAAAACCTGTATTTTCATTGGTACCGCCTGAAGCGGCCTATGAGGCAGGCCTTCCACTGGTCAAAAATAAAAAATAAAAAATCAGTCCGATTTTTAAAGAGAATCCCGAAATTCATATATTCGAATATTTTCCTATAAAGGAATGAAATTTGAGTAGCCTTTGAATAGTATAAATTTGCTTTTTTTTCTTCTGATAGTGTATGTCTTATTTATAAGTTCAAACCTAGTTTCCCACAAAGGGTTCAATCCCATTTCCGCAGCAGTAACCCCCCTCCCCCCAACATACAAATGAAGAAAGTTTACCCTAATCTAAGAAAAAAGTACTTGCTTTTTTGCATTTCTACATAATTAAGAGGTTTTACCATGTTGGTCAGTTGTGTTACTGCAGTGTCTTGAAGTAGTGGGTTAAGTGTTGTGTTACTTTGTTCAGGGAAATGTATCAAGTAAGATTTTTTAAATAAGTATGAAAGCCATACTCTATATAATAATTAATCGTATTGTTTATTATTTCATCCAGGTGAAGTGTAACTTTATTCATTCAAATCCATAAATTATTCCATATTCCATAAATAAATAACTTTAAATATAATAACAAAAAGGATTTTAAATAAAAAAGGGGTTGTAAAATGAAACAAAGAATACATTAAAGCTTTAAATTCAAGCTTTTTAATTAGTGCAATTGCTCATTGTTTTACAAAAAAGATCGAAATGATAAGATGTTTTTACTGAACGCTTTATTTTTTCATTCATAGAATAAATAAAGATATCCATACAAAAGTATAATTTTATGTGTCAGATATTTCAATTCGAAGATCTCATAGTTTTTACGAATTAGGTGCAAAGAAACTTAGGGAGTGCTTTAATGCTTGTTCATCTCTCAATGCTGGGGGCGCATGTTCGAATCCCGAGAGGGGATGGTCATTTTTTGTTTACCTCATTGATAAGATCCTATGTTTGATAGACTAATTTTAATGCTATAATGCTTATTTATATTCACATTAAGGATACTGTAATTCTATCCAACCTAAATAGACAAAAAAATAGAAACGGCATGTTTTTACAATTCATAATAAGAAATCAATTATTTATTACTGACACGAATTAAGACTTCAATTTTTTCTTAAACTCTCACTAGATTCAAAGGAAACGTCTAAGCCTCATTATTTGAGGCATATTGGACTAATAATGACTGTTTCAGGATTAATTCTGCCATTTAATTTTCAATATGTTTATTGACCATCATGTTATATCTGGTAACTTTAATCGTCAAACACTGGCCTCATATCTACCTTGAATGTATATAACCTAATTAATAAGTATATTATATATAATAAATTAGTAATATCAGCGTTTTTACATAGAAATTGATATCATAAAATAAAAAAATGGAAATATTAGAAAAGGAGGGGTAATTATAATTAAAAAGGTCATTAATTATATATCCATTAATATCATTAAGAGTTTAAAATCTTAGATTATTATTTATATCTTTCGGCTTTGAAATATAAAAAATAATTTTTACTTCTGTGAAAAGTGCGGCTAGCGAATTTGGAAAAGGTTTTTGGTGATATATCCAATGAGTTAATAAGATAATCGTGCCAATCATATCTAATTAGAAATACAGTTTTAATCAGGTAATTATATCATTCGATTGTCAGCATTTGAAAATGGAGAAATCACCTGGTGGAACGTCCATTTGGACATTCGACCAGGGTTGAATCAGGTGAGATCAAGGACGTGCCTCCACGTTTTGTACTTCGTATCTGATTCGCTTTATATTTCATTAAACCATTACATTATTTAGTTTTATCAATTTGCGATAACTTAATACTGCTTATTTTGTAGTTTACTGTCTTTGTTATATTAAAATTTTATAATATCATATAATGAATGGACTTTATTGATATAGAGTGCCATATTTTGGGCCAAAACCAATTAATTGGTTTGGATGTTTATAAAGTGTTTGTAGAAAATACTTAAAAAGACAGCTAAAAACAATATATTAAACACATTTTATTTAGCAAATATTTTTTTTTGGTTGAATTAACAAATATATTGCAGCATACGATCATATTAAGCAATATGTCATATATTTTAATAGTAAGTAATGTTTAGTTTTTTAATAGAGTCTTCATGGGTTTCAAAGGGTTTATCAAAAAAAGCTTGTTCAACTCTCAATGTTGGGGACGCAGGTTCGAATTCTCCCGAGAGGGGATGGTCATTTTTGGTCTACCTCATTGATAAGATCCTAGGTTCGATAGACTAATTATAATGCTATAATGGTTATTTATATCCGTCGGATGCAATTCTGTCGCACCATATAGGCAAAAAAAAAAGAAAAAAAAAGCTTGTGGTCATGAAGGAACTCACAATAAGTATTCCTCCCTCTGATTTTAGGACCAGGATGAAGAAGTTGTCATTTCTCTTGTCGCAACGGATCCCTTGGCACCAAAGAACCTCGTGCGCTTTGACTACACCCTCGGGACCTTTGTTGAAATCAAACTGGTTGAGAAAATGATAGACCACTTGGACATTGAAAGCACTTGTGTCCACAAAGATACCCCTGAGGCAAGACATCAAATGAATCTGAGCGGAATCACAACATTAGGTAAATATGTGTTTATATACATATAAATTGGCATAAAAGTATTTTTATTCTTGGAATTACTGATATGGTGATATACAACTCTAACGTAATATCAATATACTTCACCTATTGTAATAAGTAATCCACCTTCATTTTGCATTAAAAAGTATCATGCATAATTGAAAAGCTTTGAACTTTTTCGATGCACTTCTTTCCTATAAGATTAACAATATTTCTTGATAAATTATTCAAATTTATACAAAGTGCGAACAAGATAGATGCTAAGCTTTGAAGTTACATATTTGAAGGCTATTATTTATACCTACAGGGAAGTTTGTATAAAGTTATATGATTTTAAAAGAGTTCATAAGGAAAAATAGCTTACAATCATTAGTGCAACTCTGAAAGTTCATTACTTATGTATCTATTAATATTTATTTAGTTACAAATAATACTCAAAAGGTTGCCAGGCGAGATTGTGTGGGTATATATTCCTTATGTCACTTATAATATGTATATGCTGCATAAATTGTATCATAAAAAATATTAGACGAATTGCAAATATTTGGGGCATTTCTTGAATATGGTTCACATCCTGAAGTATTGTAAAGATATGAATTTTGCTTCATGGATAAAATTATGTTAAAATCATTCTTAGTCTTTATATTTCTTATTCATAATACACTTCAAAAACTTTTTGAAGGCTTATTATTTTCTTGTGTAAGAGAATAATAACTAAAGGATCAGTATGAAAGGAAATAATAAATAGTCGATGATAAAAAGAAAGGAAAAGACGGTGTAAAAGACAATTTGACCGGACATCATTTTGAATCGGCAAAAAACATTAACTATTTCTGAAAGACAACAATTGAAAGCAGTTTGGACATAATTTATCAAGTCCTTGAAAAAAATGAAATGGAAAAAGCCTGTCACTGACAATGGGCGATTATCTTTTATATCCACCATTTCCATTAAAGTTTTAGTTCGAGCGAAATTTTAGGCAAACAAGGAATTTTACATAAGCTGACTTTTAAGAAATTGGACGTAGACCCACGTGACTGTTTTTGTATTTTTTGTGTTCTTTTTCGAATAACAATTTTATGACACTTTTAAACAACAAGCAATCAAAAAATTGTTTTATCCAACAAATTTGACGAATATTTTTTACATTATTTTTACCTACCTCTGCAAATCGTAGAAAATATGCAGTCCAAAGTTTTTGACCATTCATTAATTGGTTAAAATGTTGGTTCATCACAAATACTCTAACTTAAGGAATTACATTTAGAATGACCAATTCTTAAGGAATTTGCTACTTTATGAAAATAATTTTGACACTCAAGAGCACTTTTTAGTCGAGTGTTCGCATATATTGGAAATTGGGGAAAAGTAAGAGTACTATTCTTTTTAAATTACAATTTCATTCCATCGCCAAAGGAATTGTGTGTCTTTATAATGGTCCAAATCATGAGCAAATCAGTTATATTGTTACAAATATTCAAGTCATTCTCTATAAAGTTAGATGTTCGAGGACCCCTTTACCAGAAAACTTTGCACCATTTATTGAGGACGTTGTATTGAATATGTGTTTTGATATAATTTCTTGAAATGTTAAAATTATTTAAGTCACATAAATTTGTTGAACCCTGGGAAAAAGAAAAGATATGATTTTGCCTCATGAATAAGATAATGATAAAATCATTCTTGCTCATATGATATTCCTTTTCTTTATATTTCATATTCATGATAAACACTGATATTTTCTGATATTTGATATATTTCAAATATCTTTATATAGTATTGAAATACACACACACACACATATATATATATATATATATATATATATATATGTCTTCTTTATTACTAGTACTTCGTAGGAGGACAATAAAAAAAATATCCCTTGATAAATTATCCTTTTGTAATTTTTTTCTCAAAATATTCAATTATACTTCTTATGAGAAAAATTAAGAAATTTCTAAATTTCTTGTCTTATTATCATATTATCAATTACTAAATTTCTTGTCTTATTATCATATTATCAATTACTAAATTTCTTGTCTTATAATCATATTATCAATTACTTTTTAAATATATACGTATATCAAGAAAACATTTATTAAAAGTTTATTTATTTATTATATGATCAAAGCATCGTATTCATATATGAATTTAAAAAAACTTGTGTAAACTTTCTTGATACATATTCTAAAATTTACATATTACTAACACTATTCTTACTATTCATTTACAGGAATAAAAGGTAAAGAATGAGTATTAAATATAATATAATGGAGTTAACTCCCTAAAGGCTGACTTAATTTAAAAATATAAGGATTGATGAGTCTATAACTTACAAGACTACTTTGAACGAATATGACAAACGAGAAAAATCTATATATAAAAAATTGACTCGAAAATAAATTTTAAATAAACTTTCAGTGAAAATCATATTTTTTTAATGATATTATAAAAATTATAATACATATAATTAAAAATTATAAATTATGTTATCGAGACAGTGGTTTGTATAATCATTAAAAACTCTTTCTTATATTTTGTCCTTCAATATTTTGATAAAATGATGTCTCTAAAGAAATTGTCATATTTTATAAGAAGCTTGGATCTTACATAATAAAATATATATACTACATGACTAAAGAAAATAAGCATGCCTGACTAAAACAGGATTTATTTAATAAACAGTTTTCCGAGTTAATTAACAATGGTTTAAATAACTTTGCGCTTTTTATAATTTCTTTGTCATACAAATTTATTTTCTAAAGTTTGAAAACTGAAGTTAAATATGTATAAAAATAATGAAGGTAGAATTAAATTTAAAAATAATTATTTTTATGTTAATCTATTGTAAGAAGTATTTAAGATTGGAACAAACTAAGTTTACTTAATGTATTATGAACGACCTGCACTGAACATGTATATATATATATATATATATATCTTCATTATTTCTTTTCAAACCTAATTGGCATCAGGTTTAAAGTATAACTTTTTGTTTTTTCATCTAAAAGAACTCTTTTATCGCTTTTTTTACTATTTCATATACATAGTGAACGTAAATCAAAGTTATGGTTCACTTCCTAACTTTCCATAAAAAGTCTACTGTTTCAATCAGTTAAAAGAATATGAAGTTTGAATAAAGGAATTGTTTCTCAAAAAAAGAAAAAAAGATTTCTTATTAATTCCATTTTATTATATTGGGTTTGCTATCGTATTATTTCAATTAAGTGTTTTTATTTCTCTCTTTAAATTTGAATGCATGTATTTTCACCGTTAATATATATTTGCTTGTACACACCATATAATAATAAAAAGACATTTAAAACAGGGAAGGTATCTCGGCTGTCAAGCAATTAAAAACAAATGAAATAAGACTTTTATAATCCTCAATGGAAAATTAAAAGTGTACTTATTACCTAATCAATTTTGTAAAGCATGTCTTGCCTAAGAATATTTTTATAGAATTATATAGCATTGATGAAACATAATTCAAAACGTTATCAATACAAAATGAAGCACTTAATCAAATATTACATGAAGAAAGAGTGTTTTCTTTAACAGAGAATGTGCTAAGTCATGACACTTCAAAAGGAAATACCATAAGATCTTCAAAAATATGTCCTTGCCTCATAGGGGGGGGGGGGGGGGGGATTGTGAGACTGTAGGCTTCATAATATAAATAAAATGATAAAAGAGTTATTTGGAAGTGTCTTGATTGTAAAATCTTGAGCTTTACTCTCGATTCAATAAGCATGTATATTTATATAAATGAAATTAATAAAAAATGCTCAAGAGTTTATTATTGTCTATATATTATGATTTCTAGTTCTCCTGGTATATACTTTATACAGATAAGACTATATCTTCTTCATAATTATATTAGCTCCTCTTGATTTTATCATAAATAATAAACTAAATCTATCAGTTTGCATTATGTTTTTGGGACATAATTTTGTATTATTCAAATTTTAATCGGTTAAGTAATCATTTAGTGGACTAAACAAAAGATTAAAATACAGAATAAATAATAAAACAGATAAAAATGCAAAAAAAATGCATTAAAAAAAAACATAATTCTTCATCACATTTTTGGGGCTGACTATATATTATTCAGCTTTAAAAAGTTTTAAAAACACTTCTCTCTAGGGGGAAAAAACAAAAGAAGGACTTTAACTCGTGTTCCAGAGAGTCAGAATGCTAAGCATGTATCAATCTTAAAAAAAAACGTTTAATTGACAAACCGTGTTTAAAAAAAAACAAAGTACCCCCATTGGAAAGGATATTTACTGCCCATTAGGTTGGATAATCTTGCTTCTAATATATCTATAAAATAATCGTGGTAAATCTCTATGTTACACCTCAGGACATTGTAATAATTTCCTAATTTATTTATTTTCTTCAATCCTTCTGTTTTCTTCACAATTCATCACAGGATTCAAAGGCATCGCCAATAAAGTCAGGTGGAGAACATTATCATAAAGAGTGTTCAAAAGCCCAAGGTCATCGAAGGTATGAATGCTTCGTCAATACTATTCATAAATATTTGGTAGAGCATATATATATACAATATATTGGTAAATCAGGAAAGTATCACACAAATTATTATTACTATAACGAATTTGTATCAAAGTATCAAAGAAATGTTTGCATATTTTGTATACAAAGTCATTATTTCGAATTCATGATTTCATAGTAAATTGTTTTATTTTATAACATAATATCGCATATATTTTCTTTTGTTAAAAAAATACGACTTATGAATATATATTTGTTATATTCTATAAATTTTTATGCATTTATTTCTTTTTTATAGGGTTTAAAAATGATTTGAAAATATTATCTTAGTTAATATTTAAAATGTTTAGATAAAAATATAACTCCTAACTTTAGGTTTTTTCTTAATTGTTTATAACTTAGACATTTTATTAAATTCTCAGGCAAGTATGTTTATGTTTGATCATTGTGTTGGTTTTCATGATTGTATTGGTCGTATAAAAAAAATATGCAATAGAGAGTATATAAAGGTGTAGAAATCAGGCTCTAAATAGCTTGTTTAAAATTTGGACAATAATTCTTATACTACTTCATAATTCAGGACTCCTTATTTGAGGCTTTTATGCCTTAAAACACCAAACAAAGAAGCTATTACTTATATTTATGGCTCTTAGCAGTTGGAAAAAATATATTTCATTTTTTTTTTAAATTTTATCATAAATTGGGTTTTTTCGACATATTTTATTTTATCGAAAAAAATTGCTTTTTCGATACGGGTTCAATTGCTAATGGAATTTTTATAATTCCTTCTATTTCAGACTATGATGATGAAGAGGAATATGATTCCGATGACGAAGGCGCGGAAAAGAAAAAGGTTGATCCAATAAGTCAATTGACCAAAAAGTGAGCAGCAAAATCAATCCTTTTGTGTGTGTTTTAATAAACTTAATCTTTTTCAACAAAAAGTATTCTTCCTCAACAGTAAATATTTTCAATAACGTAATCATTATTTATAAATAAGATGAAAATTTAATACTTATGCTTTATTTTATATTTTTGGTTGCTGTTTAAATGGGCTGAATCTTTGAATATAAATATAAGCATACTAGCTTTACAATTCCAATCCATTAAAAATCGTTTAAATGAGACTGACAAATTATAATCTTACTCTCTCGAGAGGCAAAACCTACGACCTCAATATAAAGAGTTAAATACGATGACGCACTTTGCTAACGCACTTTCTTTTGTAATAATGAGCAAAAGTGGTTATTTTTTTAATCTATATTCCAACAAAAAATATAAAATGAGGTTTTATATGAGGATCCTTTATTGGAGTTAATTATTTGCAGTCCCAATATTCGATCAATATGACTCACGCTCAAAATTATAGGCTCAGTATTTTACATTTATCTTGTAAAGACAAAATGGAACGCATTTTAAATATCAGCAATAATTTTGAGGTTAACTCAGGCATGTAGCAAAAATATTATATATTGTATGTATTGCATGCAATGAATGATTCTCTAAATTTATTGTTCAAAGTACCCAAAGAAAACAAATTCTACTCTTAACAATGCAAAAAAATACATAATATATACATATATATATATATATACTATATTTATGGGACTAAAAGTGTTTAATAAATAATGATTTTAGACAATGTCTAGTTTATAATTATTGGAAGGACCGAACAAAATTGTTTTATCATGTTGATAGAATATCACTTTTTATCAAAATTGCTTGCAAAAGTATTAATTACTTTTGATGCTTTGAGAAGTTATTATATCTTGAAATCTTCCAGACAAGCCATTTGTTTGTTCTACATCTTTGAACTTTTAGAACAAAAAGGAAACCTGTGTAACGTATTTTACTTATCTGAAACATGATGTTACTGTGAATATTTACTGTTCTTTAAGGATCTGTTACAGTCCAAACGCTTTTCTTTCTCCTATCCTTTCCCTAATGTATATATGTAAATAAAACTATTCTGATATTTTTTTCTTTTATTATTAAGGACTTCAATAGCTTCTGTAAAATACTAAATATATAAAACGGTAAGAATTCCACTTAACTGATACGACTTTTATTTTGACCAGACAAAAGCCTAAGACTTCCAAAAAAAATTGACGCTGCGAATTTCTGACTCACTTATTGTTTATATGTGTAAATTATAGAAGAAAAAACTTATAGAAGGAATATATTTTTCAATAAAGAATCTATAAGTGCTGAAAAGTATATTTTGCCCTTTTTGTGTCCATTAAATTGCATTATATGCGATAATGTTGAATATAAATAATCACTCACCAGAGAAAGAGAGAGCGACCAAAAGGAACAATTTTATTATGGAAAAAAACCTTGACAAATAAATAATGAAATTTTAAAAAATGTAAAATCGTAATTTTCTATTAAAAAGCTACCAATTTACTTTAAAAATGCTTGTCTTCGAATTTATGTCTTCTTTCATGGTTGTATATCCCCAAAACTGGTTTAAATAAATTTGAAAAGGCATTTTTATTCATTCGAAAAATAATCCTCCTGTACGGGTAGAATAAATTACTCTTTATATGAATATTAATTGACTGAAATTCAATTGTCTTCTTTTCTTTCTCTCTTCTAAAGAGCAGTTCAAAACGACGGGATTCCGTCATGTCTGACGAGGATCAATCGGAAAAGAAGCTCACCAATCAGTTTTCATTCGTGGAGAGAGCCACACAAACCATGAATGACTCACAAAGGGTAAGATCTGCTGAATGCACTCAAAATTCTTCATTATGCGTGAAAATAAAAATTTAATAATAGTTATGTTCAAAGAAAAAGATAAAAATATGTCACAATGTAGAGTAATAAGTATCATTTTATCAATGACGTATACTTCTTGAGGCTGCAGGACCTTTTTTGCTTACTTTAATCTATTTTATTTTTTGCATTCTTATATGTAGTAAATGTAAAATACATAAAATGGATGCCAAGATATCCAAAAATCATATAATTAATATTTTGTAACACCCTGTGGGCTCTACTAAAGTCTTTGAAGTTTTTTTAAGGCTTTACAACTATTCGAAGATCTCTTATACGGGTTCCAGCTGTTAAAAACACAACAAAAAAACAGCGTCAAAGTTCCTCATGTTATTATATATACCATTATATTTGCGAATCAACCGTTAATATCTATATGTACATATTTATAAATATTTATGTTGAAGGAAACTCATATACCGAGTACGTAAAATGACACTGATACTTGCTGCCTCGATGAT
>CP045893.1:31307565-31337479 GCA_013387185.1 Caligus rogercresseyi
TACTTGGAAAGCAATATTTGGGCATAAAATGAGTATTCTTAATTGCTATTTTAATGGAATTGATAATCATACGAACTTGAATATCCAGATCGACAAATTTTGGTTGAACTTATTTGATGGCATATTAAATAATACCAAACGAATCCACTATATGCTATTCATATCCTTTAGCAATTATTTATTCTTAAACCCATGATATTTAAATACGCTGATATTAAATTTAAAAAGTACCATTTGTCCTATAGATATATAGAATATCATACAATAATTATAATTACATAGAAATATACAATCAATTAAAAACACTAATAAAAAATAAGTAAATATAGTTCAGGAACAAAAATTATTTTACATTATCTAGCAATTTTTATTAAAGACATTATTGAAAGAAAAAAAAATATACAAAAAGTAATAGGTTTGGAGAGCCAAAGTTATTGTTGCAATACTTAAATATATTAAGATTTAGTATTACTTCAGAGAAATCTACTTATGTTTCAATACTTTTTACATTCATCTTGCTTTATGATTATTGTAATTAACTCAACTAACTTGAAGAATATTTATCAGTCTATTTTCATGATGCTTTGAAAAGAAAAATAAATTGGAGGACAAAGAAAATAGAAGATGAGAAGAAAAAATAAATTGGACGACAAAAAGAAAAAAAGAAGATGAGAAGCTAAAGGCTAAGAACAGAAACAAAGGCTCAGACGGACCGAAGCTAAAACAAACAACGATGAAATCCCAAGGACTGGTCAAGTCAACAGGAGAAGCATGTGTTCATGGTGGCACAAGTGAAGGTTCTCTCTAGAGAAAAAAAAATGTATTTAAGTGAAAACGAAACTGAAAGGAAATAAAAATTACAAGGTGTAGTAATAAAGAAGAAGCTGCCACGAGCGATGGGAATATAAAGGGTCAAGACGTTCTACATCTCGAGAAACAAAGAAGACTGATACAGAGCCACCTAAATCAATAAAAGATCTACTTCTCGGTCGCAATCACAAGAAAATAAGTCCATTGGTGCTGAAGATAAGGAATCTACTAATGAAGTAAATCAAATCCAAGAAACCGAAGATAATAATGAAATTAGTTCTCCTCGGATGGCAGTGTTTTTATACAAAAGCCTGCATTTCACGCTCAAAATCAAGATCCAAAACAAAGGAATCAAATGATATATTGCTCTCTAATGATTAATTTAAAAGTATCAGAGTTGCAAGAGGCAGAAAGTATAGGAGGAGAAATCGAAAAGGCCCCCAAGTCTCAAATGGGTTCACACATGAAAGAGACAATCCCAAACCTGTATAATACAAATATCCCCCTCTCAAAAAGAAAATAAAAAATAAACACAGGTAAACGTAAACACTTTTAAGGATAGAAGAAAAGCCAAACAAAAACGGACACTGAGTTAGAATTAAGAGGGAAACGAAAATGAAAAACTCGAGAACTGTGACTACTAAAATACAGCCGTAACAAATTCTACTATGTCGAGCCAGCCCAGCCCACACTAAATGCACATAACCTATCCCCATCACCAATACATAGCCCAAACACGAAACTACCGTAACCAGCAGAAATACAAACCCGCAGTACATCGGCAAAAATTATGAAAGAACAAGTCAAAACAGAACAAGATTAATAATACGAATAATAATAATAAAATAAATAGATAAATAAATATCGCAAAACACTCACAATCATAGGCGATAAACCCTAACACAAATACCTTATTGTTAAACCGACATCACATTCAAAATAATAATTTAAAAAATGATAATATACATGTAGATATCTTTATATACCATTATAATATGTCATACTCATCCATAGCACCCCAACAAAAGGAACATCGTCATCTATACGGTAACACTCATGGGATTATACAAACGAGTACAGCAAGAAACAAATTTTACAATTCAGCATGATCGACAAAAAATCTACAAATATCCCTTATTTACAATAATAAATTCATAATTACAGATATCTCTTATTTTAATATTCACCTCAAAGCTAAATAATACCCCAAAGACAATCCAAGGCCTTCCAATACCCTCCTCAGCGATGTTGCAACAAACAAGATAAACAAAGAATTTATCAGCTTCGTCATGGGCCGATACAACGACAAAAACTGAAAAAAGAGAACATGCTCGAACTTCTGCCGACACCATTATACAAAAATAAACGAGGGATCTTCACTATAAACCTCCTATTATCATATCCGGAGCTGTACTACTATTACAGCCAAAAGAATCCACGTCAACCAACAGATCTTAAATGACGACATGGAACCATACGACAAATGCTTCTCCAAACGGCCGACTTCATAAAAAAACTTTTCGCAAAATATTCAAAATAGACGAATACAATTGCAGATTAATAGAAACACTAATTACAGCTATCAACATCATCAAAACATCGAACACAAATCAAGAAATATAGAACAAATCGTTGTAAGGGCACAGTACAAAAGACTGCATCCAGACGCGATATCAAGAGAACGCAGAATAACAATCTGGAGAAAAATGCACCAAGAAGCCGAGGCAAACGGATACGAAATAGGCCTTCAACTCAATACGAGATCTTCGCCAGCAACGAAACTACATCAACGAACCAGCCGACATCAGATTGAACGGAGACAGCGACGAAGACGACATCTTAGTTTCGAAAAAACGAATATAATAATACACTACTACAATTAACCTCAATATTATAAATGAATAAGTAATATCGCCATGTTCCCCATACTTCCCCCCCCCCCAACTACTTAATGTTTATACTACATCCCCCCCCCCCCCCCATTCCTCATTCTAATAACGTGGGAAGGGATGTGGACAGAACCCAACATATACGTTAAAAGCATAGAATACTAGACGTACCAGGAAAGGAAGATAAAAAACACATGCCTAATTTTCAACAACATGCGGGCATCATTTTAGTATTGCTTAGTCATCACACCGTGTATACGTGCTTGATCTGTATCAATAGACAATCATGGTGAACATGTGTTGCGCCCCTGGATGCAATAAGGGATACAAGAGCACCCCAAAAGATCCTTCTGGTGACTTTTCACACGTTCCCCAAGAAGGACTCCATCCTTTCGGAGTGGATCAACGCAATTCCTAGGGATACATCTAATAAGACACCAACATCGAGTTCAAGAATATGTAGTCTCAATTTCCTTCATTCGGACTTCGTAACAGCTTCTGAGGATCCTACTCGAAATATAGGAGACCCCTTCAAAAAAGGTATCGACTTATTTTGGCTTTTTTTTTTTATTTTTATTATTTAACTTTGATTAATTTCTAGACTTTTGAAGGATGGTGTCATTCCCTCAAAATGGCCTAATCTTCCCACTTATCTCTTCTCGAAAAGGCAACTCCCGAGGCCAACGCTAGCAGTTAACACTAGCAAGAGAAGTGTCATTATCAATGAGAGACAAGAGGCTCTCCGTAAGAACTCTCCATGAAGGAAACCGTCAAGACTGCCCAGGAACTTTATCTAAGTTGACATCAGAAACTTTGCCTTCGGGATTCACTCTAATTCAACTTCCAAAGGTGTCACTTGTGAAGATGGTTTCGACAAAGAACGGAATGGACATTTCTTTAAGTTGGAAGTCGATGAACATCTATCCTTCCAAATGTATCACCGTCACTCCCTTCTGGAAAAGAGCTTAGTATCCCATGAGGCGGAATCGGACGAGGAAAAAGTCGAGCTTGGGAGTTCACCAAAATCATGAGCAGAAGTGGATTATCCACTCCATCGGATATGATATGTGTTCATGCCTATTCGCTCCTTTACAATATCAACTCACGACGACGAGAGTGTGTCTCTTAACATCTTCAAATCCAAGGGCCACTTTTATCGGAATATTCGTTGAAAAAATGTTTGACAGCACGGAGGTGGTCATCCAGACCATGCTCAACAGCCAATGTGAAAAAGGGCATAAATGGGCTGGTCATCTTAAAAAATAAGTCAATATTTTCAATGTCTGCAGTAAAAATTTGGTTGCTCAATTAAACGACGAGATTCATGATCAAAGTCGCAAAAGAGCAGCCAACAAATTGAATCTTAAGGAAGAAAGATTGCTAAGCTCCTTTCAAAAGCTTAATTATTTTATTGAACTCTTTTTTGGTGTCCTTTTTATATGTATGTACTAATGTATTTATAAAATATTATTCATATTGGTTCCCAACTCATTTATTTCATTTACATATAAATTAAACCTTCATCAAACCATTAAAAAAATCAAATTATTTTAATATTTAACATATATAAGTTCTATAAGGGAAGAATAATGCCTGCATCATGTGCGCGTAAAATTCTTTCTTCCTTTCCATGTGTCTAGTATTCTATGGTTAAAAGTAATTGAAAAAGCTTTGTACAACGATCACCTGCCCTTACAATACACCAGTGCACACCATTCTACCCCCCTCCCCTATTGTATATATAAAGATAAAGTTACCCTAATAAAGCCAGTTGCAAACTAGACTCCTCTCCCTACGGTCTATCTTATTATAATGAAGGTTCAACATAAACTAAAATATTTCAATCAAAAATCCTCTCGGCTATAATTATATGAGCAAATACAATGCTTTCTTGAAAATCAAAAGTTTGATTTGAACACAGACCGGAACGCTAAAAAAATCGGAACGCTCACAAGCCTAATTCATTTATCATATTGTAGCCAGTGATATTTCTTTATGTGATTGACATATCTCAATTGACTCCTGTTTTTGCTTTTTCTATATTAGGTATTTAAACGGTGCATTCAAGTATGTTGAAACTATGTCACTGACCGATTAAAATAGGCTATCAAGCTGTAGTTTGGGCATGTCCGGTTAAGATTTTATTTTATTCAATTATCAAAAAGCAGATTTCAATACTCCTAAAAGGGCAACAATGTATTAGTACTCAAAATGACATTTATCGCGTCAATTCTAAAATTAGTATATTATTTTATAATACAGAGTTGTGGATTGAACGAAAAAACGAACCCCGTTCTCGATCACATGTTCAAAATCCAACACCTGAACGGAATATAAATGAACAGACGAACGGATTTTTTTATTGGCGTTCGTCCGTTCAATTCATATAGTTTCAAAAGTGTGGACTTTTTTTGATAAGAGAAGTTCAATCAATGTTTCTTATGTCACTTCAGAAAAAAAGTGAGGACGGTTTTTTAGCAAAAAGAAGTGCAATTTGATATTACTGCAAGTCAATCTGAGATAAAAGTGAGGACGTTTTTTTTGCTGTGGATTTTTTTCGAATAAAATGGGAATAATTGATATTTTTTCAACGAACGGACGAACGCTTAAAAATTGAACGGCCGAACGCCTGAACGGAGAAATTTTCAAATCGAACGCTAAGGCGAAAGGACGAACACTAAGGTTGCGACCGCCAAAGGCTGTTATAATATAATTAATGTTAGCACCATTAATCTCATACTTGTTTCATTTCATCCTTGTAACTTGCCTTATGCCACCAGGATATAGCGTGTCTGATCTCTTGCAGGAAAGAAGGGGTAGTCATTTTGCATTAACTCTTTCTCCCCGATGTGCTTCATGTGTGTGGTTTTTAGTTTTTTTTAGTTAGTTTGAAATTTATTGCCGATTACAATAGTGCATACAAACAATATACACTATGGTAAAGCACACAACACACCATGGGGTATCTGTGTTACAACAACAAAATGAATTCCTTCTTAAATACTGAAATTATTTACAATAATATTTTTCATTTTTTTACATTTAAATTTTTTTAGAATTTGGATGTCCGCGTCTTCTTCTTGAGACACTTCATGCCTTTCGAGGGACAGAGCAGGGCATCTCTTAATCAGGTGGTCTGCAGTCTGTGGCTCTTCCTTGCAAAGATCACAGGTTGCAATTGTGTTTTTTCCATTTACTTTGGTGGAAGAGAAATGGTCCATGTCCTGTGTAGGCTTGGATAAGTTGTTTCAGTCCTTCACGGTGAAGTTTGACAACCTTTGATTTTGGGTTTTTATCATAAGATGTGTGTGTTTCATGTGAAGACTATCTTTATATCGATCACACCATCGTTTATGAAAATAATCATTTATTGTTTTCTTGACATAACATGGGAGAACACCAACAAATTTTCGGTTGTTGCTTTGTGCGCCACTTTTTGCAAGGTAGTCTGCGTATTCATTTCCTGTGATGTCATTGTGTCCTCTGCACCATTCAATCTATATGTTTTTCTCGTTCTTTCCTCTGCATATGATTTCTTTACACTCCCTGACTTCAGCACTTGAGGTAAGTGGATTGAGAAGAGCAGCAATTGCGGATTGGGATAAGATCGAATTAAAACTTTTTTCCATGTTTTTCCAATTTTCTGAGATCGTCGACTGCTTGCTTGATGGCAAAAACCTCAGCTTGAAGTACTGATGCTTCTCAATTCAAAGATACCAATGAGTGATGAATGCAGAGATCACCACTAGTGATTGCCCATCCAGCACCAGTATTACCCTTTTCATCTTTGGATCCATCAGTGTAAATTATCATATTAGGATTTTTAATTGGAGAATTGTCCATCAAAATAAGGTTGCCTTTTATATAGTCACTTTGTTGATCAATTTTCGCTTCCTTAAGTATTTTATCGCAGGAGAAGCGGTGACAGCGGCGTTTTGGAAGGTTGCCAATACCATCCCATGTATCTTTTAAGAAATACCTAGTTCTCCATCGTGATTTTGTTGCTTGTCCTTGTATGGAGTTTAATATCTTTATGGTACTTTTCTTGTTATTGATGGAATGTCCCCATATAAGCATCCATAGGCTATAATTGGTCTGACCATTGCTTCATATAGCCACAGAACTTTGTCAGACGTTAAACCCCATTTCTGTCCTATGACTGCCTAAGCCATATTCCATAGTCGACTACATTTGGCAGCTTTTTCTTCCAGGTGGCTAAGTAAGTCCTTGGTCAAATAAAATGCCCAAGTACCTTATTTGCGTTGAGAACACCATTTCTTTACCATCCATTTTTAATCGTGGAAAATGTTTGGATATCAACTTGTACGCTTTTGAGAAAACAATTGCATTAGATTTAGTAGCATTAAAGGTTAGACCATTCGTTTTTCCCCAGTCTAGAACTGTATTTATTGCTGATTGCATTATATTGATAGAGTATGAGGATGATTTCCGTTTGCTAATAAGATGATATCATCCGCGTAGCCTACTGCCTTGATGGGTCCTTTATGTGTTCTTATAAAATATAAAAATAGATAAAATACATTCCCTGTCCACTTTGAAATTATCTGGAGGAGGTCGTCCTTGGTGGAGCGGATGCCATAGCGCTCCGTAGAGGACTCGGGCCCCATGGGGGAGATGGCTTCCACCTGAGGGTGTTGGAAAGTCTTTGCTTAGTTCCCAAGTATGGATATAGAGTGACGTGAAGAGTGAGGCCAATGCAGGCGAGGGCGTGGTGGTGTCGGTCCGCCTTCTTGAGTGTGTGGGGGATGGAAGTCTCTCCCCAGTTCCATGCAAGGTCGCTTGTGTGGTATCTTCATGGCATGCCCGGCGGCTACTGTTGAAATGGTGCTCTGTTTCAGGATGAGTGGATGTAGGGCAGGTGGACCCCCCCCCCCCCCGAATAGAGGACGGCGGATCGGTGGGTAGACAACTGCGCGTTTCATAAATGAATGATGTGTATCATTGTGATTTGTGGCTGTGAAAGGATTGTGTTGTTGGATGTCTTGGCAGTACACTCTTGGGCTCCTCGGGGCGGCGGCTATGAGTTTGAAGGACGTGGGTGGGTGGCTGGAAGGGAGGTCGTCCCGCTGTATCTTTTGCATAGTTAATAAAAGGTGAATTTTGCAAACGAAAACGTAAGTAATTCATTTTTCTGCTGCAAAAAACGATGGATTCACTTGAATAGGAGACTCCCCGATAGAATAGGCTAGTAGGTAGACAGGACAAGGGCATGGCTCTCTCTCTCTCACGGGAGTCCATTCCTCCCTCCCTTTATTTCAAATTGGCACGTGGTTTACAAAAATACTTTGCCCTCGCTTTACACAAGTCTGGGCGCTCCTTGTCCAACAGGAGCATAATTTATTAAAGTGTGCAGGCTTATGGCGGCAACTAACCAGTCGCCTTACCCACACACTATATACATAAAGATAGTAAATGGAATTATCAATTAAAATAGGAAATAGCTCCTTTTTGTTGGTTGCCCACATGGTAGGCGGCCCCAACTGTCCAGTCATTTATTATGTTATTAAAAGAGAAAAGAAGAGTTTTCTAAAAGCTGTTAAAAGCGGGGGTGATACATTAAAAGCTGTTAAAAGGTCTTTAAAACTTTAAATAAAAGGAAAACGCTCGCTAAGAATGCTCGGGGTAAGACCACTGTCTTAGGAATATGCAGTGCTTTTTATGGAGGGGTATTAGACATCCCTGTCAGGTCTGTCTCTCTCCTCCCTGTAGATCATGTGGGAGGCAGTCAGGACTTTTAATTGGACGTACTTGACATATTGGGGGGTCATTCCGACAGTCCCAACAAGCGCCCTGTACGTTCTCTCTGACATAATGCCTCTCCAGTTTATAACGATAGGCACCACCTCGATTTGTTCGATTGTGTGGCTCTCCTCGCACTCAAAGTACCTTAGGAGAGCCTTTTTGAACTCTGTGGTGTTGTAGGTGGCTGCCTTGCTATTCTCCGACTCTTGGAGGGAGAGAGTGTCCGACACTATTGTCGGATCGACGACACTTATCTTATCCTTGTCAATTATTACAAGGTCGGGTTTTCTGACTGTTCCTCCCATGGGGATAACGTTGTCTCTGTGGTAGGTCCTTTGTTTAGCCTTGAGCGATTTTTCAAGGAGGGCCTGGACCTGGTCATGTCGTTTTATTCTTGCTCCTCTAACCCTTGGGCATACCTGCAGGATGTGTTGCAGGTTTTTACGCGGTCGGCGCACGATTCACACTTGTTCCCATTGGGGAGCTGTGTGAACCGTGCCCTTTTGGCTTTAGTTAGAGGTGCTCCTGCCATCATTTGCACTGCTGCACAAAACGTGGCGTCTGTCAGCTTTTGCCCCCTTCCCTCATGAACATGAAGTTCCGGTGTCCTTGCGCTGTCGACGCCAGCCCGCATGTGTCGGTTTTTGCCCACAACGCCTTGGCATATAGTGTGTCTGCCGTGTCTTTGTCCTTGCACAGGAGCCCACCCACTGTCGCCTTTTGAGGTCTAACATAAAGTGGGTCCTGTGCAATGATTGCTTGGACGATGGGGTCTCTCGACTCCCTCAGGGCAGAGATACGCTTATTTTGGATGAGTTTCCTGCGTACCTCAAGCTCCATGAGGGCTAGACCACCAGATGGCGTTGGGGCGTAGTAGAACTCCCTGGGAGTATCCCTGGCGAGCTTCATCCAGTCCTTTACGGCCAGTCTCACCACTTGATCCGCTTGTCGGATCTGGGACTGGGAGACTTTGCCGTAGGTGAGGCTGTAGATTAGCCTTGGGATTAGGTGTTCCCTCAAGGCTATGTACTTTTGGTAGACTGTTAGGCCGATGCCATTCAGTCTACCTAACCCCTCCTGGATTGTCTCCAGGATAGGGGTTGATACCATACCCTTGGGGTTGAACACCACTCCCAGGTATTTGTATGTGTCCGACACATTCATGGGGGTTAGTTTTTCCCCCATTACGGATAGTTCTTCACAGGCGTCGATGAAGTGGGCTTTTCCCACTGTCTGGATTGCTGTGAAGGCGCACTTTTGTGGATTAGCTTTGAGGCCTGCCTTTTCACATTGTGTGAGGAAGGCATCCACTAATTTCTGGAGTCCCTCAACATTCCTACTGACGAGCACAGCGTCGTCAGCGAAGAGGAGGGCCTCCACATGCGTTGCTCCAACTCGTACTGGATTTCTTTTCGCCACAGGTGTGGTGTTATAGGCAACGTCTAATACCCAGTCCAGTACGAAGTTGAAGAGGTAGCCAGACAGTGGGTCTCCCTGAAGGATACCGGACTTGAAAGTAGCTTCCTGGTCCCCATCCTGGCATTATTGTAGAGGTATTCTAAATAGTTAATTATTAGGGGGGGTACCCCAACTCTTCTTGCCGCCCGAAGCAGCGATGTGTGCGACACTGAGTCGAAGGCCTTGGCCAGGTCAATGAAGGCGAACGCTAATGGGAAATAGCGCTGTTCGCCTGTGGCTGTTCCGATCAGATTCCTAAGAATCATATTATTTTCGGAACAGCCGTTCACTTCCCTGAAGCCTTTTTGGCGGTTGCTTATCCTCGCTGTTTTTATTCTGTTTGCCAGGACTCTGTGGAGGACCCTGGTCAGGTGGGGAAGCACCGTTATTGGTCTATAATCACCTGTTAGCTGTGGGTCCTCTTTTTTGGGGAGCAATGTGGTCCTTGCATTTAGTAATTCTAGTGGTATCTTACCCTCTATTAAAATCTTATTAAAATATTTCGCCATTTCGCTCATGGGTATTGCAAGAATCTCTGCCCCTGTCATTCCCAGTGGATCTCTATCGGTGCCCATGTCTTTCATGGCGACTCCGATTTCTTCCACTGAGATAGGGGCCTCCATGGCGTGGTCCACCTTGTTGACCATTTTAGGGATTCTGGCGTCCTCAACAGACGCCATTTCGAACTTTTGTACCCAATCCTTTATTATTTGGTCGGGTACACGCTTGTTCATCCCTATTTGATTGGCCTTGCCGTCTAAAATCATCCCTATAGTGTTGGAAAAGTCACTCCCCAATGCTCGCTGGATTCTCTTATTTGAGGCCTTGTATGGTTTATTTTGCTCGCTTTGCCTATGTTTAAAGCCATGGACAGAGTCCTCAATCAACAAGTTGAGAATGTCGTTGAAGCAGACTCTGTCTTTCATTTTATCTGAGATCTTTGTGATGGCTTCTTCCCCTAGTTTATAGCTATAACATTTTCCTAGGAGTGTTTTGGCCACATCCTTCAGCTCATTCGACAGGGGGGTGTTTTTGTCTTTGGCGAATATTGTGTGGTTAATTAGTGCGTAAAAGACACCGGCTGTGGTGCCCTTGCCATTCTCGGTACCCTCTAAAAGGGTCCCGAGGAGTTTTATTTTATTGTTCTCCCCTATGTTACCTCCGTCCCTTAGTAGGGCCTTTGCATGCTTTAGGGAGTAACTTTCCAGGACCTTCCGGTGCGCCTCTTCTGGCACCGTTTTACGGCTCCCTTGTGTGTCTTCCCCCTCATTTATTACCTTCTTTACAATTTTTGTGGGGATGTAAGCTGCAAGCCACCCCATCATGTCTTCCAGCTTCACATCCCCAGTACACTCAGCCACTTTCTTCCTCTGCTGGAGGACGTCTATTTTGGGTGGGCTTGGTGCTTCCAGGGCCTGGGCATAGGATCTTGTCTCTCCCTGGCGCTCTTTTACGTTCTGGGGCTTCTGGGCTCTTATGGAGTCCATCCTGCCCCTGAGCATGGCTGCCAGGGATGAGTCCTGCCTACTTGGGTCCTGTTGCGTGTTGTTAACTACTCTTTGGGTTGTAGTGTTATCCTCCCCATTTACTCCAGTTTCCATGCCACTTTCCCGTGGCACTTCTGTTGCGGGGGCTTTGTGGGCGTTCTTCTGCTTTGTACTTCGAATTTCCTTTCCATTATCATTTCCTGTGTTCACCTCCGATGTTTCCATGGGGTCCTCAGGCTCCCGCAGTTGGGGTAACTCTTGAAGTGTCGTTGCTGCTGGGGGTTGCCCAGTTTTACCGACCTCAAGGGCTTTTCCTGAGGGCTTTTTGGGACTATCGGGCTTCGGTTGGTGGGGGGTTACCTTTGGCATATTTGCTGTTGGGGTTTCCCTTTCCTTTCCATTCCCCTGGGTTTCTCTTGAGGACAGTTCAAGTTCCTCAGGCATTTGCTTTGGGGTCTCATTTTGCTCAGTTGTTGCTGTAGTTGTGTGCTGCGGGGTCTCAGTTGCCTCGCTGCTGGAAGAGTCCAGTAGTCTCCTTCTGACTGGTTGTGGTCTGCGTGTTCCTCCAGAGGAGCCACTGTCTGACAACACCGTCATGGAGTTCTTGGGTCTTTTCCTCTTTTTCTTTTGTACTATCCCCTCATCTCTACCAAGGACCGCGACGGCAGCCGACCGCTCACTTGGGTTTACGATGATTTGGAGTTCTTTTTGGCATGTGGCGTCTATGTTGGGCATGGCCTGTCTAGTGAGGAGTCCGAGGATACTTCGCTGCTCACCAGCTGGCTGAGCCATTTGGTGAGCCGGTGTCTCCTGGACCCATGTCTTTTCACTCACTTGTGTCGGCTCCTGTTCCTCCTGAAGGTCCTCCATTGGGGTGCCAAAGTCGAGGAGTGTTGGGGAGGTCGGGGAGAGTCTTGGGACTTCGATCCTTTTATTGGGCGTTGTTAGGGCGTCTTTCGCCTCTTTCAGGGCCTCACTGGCGATCGACAGCCTTCTTATTGTAGGGGCGTCGGGGATCTTGTGCCTCTGGGCTATTGAGGACTGATGTCCTGATGAGCGTGGATGCTGCATCTATGAGCGATGCGGCAGTGTTTGCCGCTTCTGCCGCTGGACTTAACTCCGTCCTGGGGTCTGGGGTGTCCGACACATCATCTTCTTTGATGCAGACGGAATAAGCCAGGCAACCAGCATTTAGGAGGGGTCCTTGAGGGTCTGTCTGTCTGTCTCCGACACGTCATCCTCTTTGATGCAAAGAGAATAGGCTGAGGACCCTCTGGGGAGTCATGTCCTCCTAAGGTTCCACTCCTTGCTCCATGCTTGATCCGAGGCTGTGTCACGGTGAATTATTGTCACAAATGTTGTGTACGACGGCTCAGCCGGCAGGCCAGTCATTAGGAATCTAGGATGCTCGGAAGATTTCCGGAAAAAACACTCAAATTCCAATGAAAGGGGTAAAATTCCTCTTTATTGTTTACCTACGTTGTGACGTCAGTTTTTCTCTCTCTTTCTATCTCACTGGGTGACTTATAAATTTATCTAAAAAGGGCAAAATTGAGAGGATTTAAAAATATTCATTTGCTAATTTTTATTAAAATAAGGCATTTTATGGAACACCAAGCATATCAAATTTAAGCTTGATATTTTTCTTCATATTCATATGAATTTAATCATGTAAAACCTTTTAGTGAGGAACAGCGAGTCTCTACGTAAAAAACCTTAATTTTGTACAAAATGACATATATTTTAATGTCTAAATGTGCCAGAGACGAAGTAAACATTGAAATGAGTACTTTGATTTAAGCTCTATCAAATCATTCCTATATATTTTTTCTATACTTCAGTCCTTGTATGTCAACAATGCCTCTGAGTCGAAAAAGTGCTGAAAATTTTGAAATCCATTTTGCTCTGAATTTATCACTAACTTTGAAAAATAAATACCATATTCGGAATCAGTGGATAAAACTCTATAAGAATTAGTGAAAATTAGTCCGACCTAAATTTGGCTGTTGCCCAGTGTAATCTTCTTTGCCAGGCTTGGGCAAAAATGTAACCTTCATTTCCCTCCAGGAACTTGGGGTATAGCCATTGCTAAGAATCACCTTATAGAGTTCTACAATGTACCGAAGGATGTTTTCTCCAAGCTGCTACAGTACAATTGGTTTAAGTCCATCTGGTCCAGCACTTTTGTAGGCTCCAAAGAGTTAAAAGATTCTCGCACTTTGCCATCATCCACAAAGTCGATTTCCAAACTGGTGGTATCTGTGGTTTTCCATGACAGAGTCACCCTGCAATCTGGGAAGTGGGTTTCCATAAGTATTGCAAGAGATTCAGCTGGTGTTTGTGCATAGCCTTGATCAGTCTTTAGAAGACCAATTGAGTTAGCATTTGGTTTTTGAATTTTGATAAGTTGTGCAATGTCTTTGGAACCCTCAGTTTTACTGCAAAAATTCCTTCAGGATTCTCTTGTTTTTTTCTTAGCTCTGCACGATATTAATTTTTTGCAATTAGATAACTTTCTCTGTGAGAACTGAGGGTACGCTTTGGCTCGAGTTTTCTAAGCTTGTGCCTCAGAACAGCAAGGTGTTTAGTCCACCAAGGCACTGATTTTGCTTTAATAGTTTTTCTTAGCGGGCATGCGATATCTAGCACCTTCTTTATGACCTTATAAAGGGACTCAGTGCATAGCTCAATGTTATTGACACAGGAAGATATTGCTGGTAATGATGCCGTCTCCGTATTGTGCCTGAAACTTTCCCAGTTAGCTGTTTTCAGGTTTCTTGATTGTTCAGCCGTTGGCATGTATTTACCAAAATTGAAAATTATATACCTATGATCAGACATTGATGACCGAAGATCTACATGCCATCCTTTGATGTCCAACTTTTTAAAGGCATGCTAATTCATGATTGTAATGTCAATGACTGAAGAAGCCCGTTGTGTAAGAAAGGTTGGCTCATTACCTTCATTCATGATTGTCAGATTATTTTCATCAAATATGTTCTCTAGAGCCTCTCCTCTTGTGTCGATATGTTTACTTCCCCACAGACAGTTATGTGAATTGGAGTCCATGGCTATGAGAAGTGGTTTTTACTTCAGATCACAATGCCTTATGAGTCTCAACAAAGTTTCATTTTCAAAGGTAACAATAGATCAAGGTAAGCCGCACATATATATGTTAGAGATTTCTCAATCTTGATACATGTTGTACAAATATCTCTGTTAGAGAATTCAGGGATAAACCATGCATTCAAATGATTTGCTGTTCGAATGCAGGCCCTTGGTTTTGACCCAGGTTGGCTATGGATTGTATATCCTCTCAGAGAAAGGCTTTTTGTCGAGCCGTTAAAAGGTATGGCTCTGTTATTAAGGCAATCTCAAATGTTCTTAGTTTAAGCTCTGAGTTTGCTGTTTTGCAGTGCTTTGTATTTATATTGGCACAACTGATCATATTTATTTCTTTGCTGGTTTTGGGGGGTAAAGGATATCACTAAAGAACCTATCAATTTTACCTTCCTTTTTGTATTTAGTTGTTGAAGGTTTGTCGGGCTCAGTCAAAGGAGTTTTCTCACCTTTAGTGATATTAATTTCTTTTATTTTTGGATCAGAAGTTTTATCAGAACTTGTAGCCTCATCCGTTTCTCCACCTACAGCACTCATGGTAACTTTGGTGCTATCTTAGATCCTTCATTGCCATTTGATTTGGATTCGTGTCTTCCACAGAATCTTTGTCCTCAGTTTGTTCCTCTTGCTCCAAAATCGGTGCGTTTCTAGGATCTTGGAAATGCACCTTTTCTGCAGAAGCAATTCTGAGGTTAAAGTCTACGGATTGAAGGCCTTCGTATGACTGTTTGTCTAGGCAAATGTGCAGCACTTTACCTAGTTTAGTGAGGTCTGACCTCACAACTTCTATTTGCCCTTTAATTCCAAGGATATTGCACTGATGAAAATTATTTTGCTTAGAATTTCATCCCCAATGTTTCCTGTTACCCCTCGAATGAATCTAGTGAGTTTCTTTTTTTCATTTCTCTCCTCCCTCATTCTCTCCGCCTCTGCCCAGGAGGTAGACAACAAAGGGGTATATTTTTTAATAGTATTTTGTAAATAGAGACTCGAAACCTCTTCATTTACATAGAGTACGGCCCTTTTGGTCGTGTATTTACGTCCCTCGTATGTTGGGATAAATTCTTCATTTTGAGCCGATACACGAGTCACGTAATCCGTGTCAAGAATTTGAATGAGTGTGTGGTTATTCTTTTTTAAATAATTTCTTCATCACTGAGAATATACCCTAAATAAAAATAACACTTATCTCTATACTTGTATTTGGCTCTCTGGGAGGTCTTTTTGAGTGTATACACTACACTTGTCTCGACAGTATTTAATCACATAATATATTATTTTCATTTATCATTTCATGGAAAAAGTTGGTTTGTTATTCAAAAAATGAAAATACAGTAAACGCACTTTTTTAGCCTTTTGAAGCCTTGAAAGTCATTAAAAATATGCCTATGACCTGCTCCGGCACTTAAAACACATTCGTGCCGAGTTTCAAGCAAATCTATTTAGCCGTTTCGGAGTCTATAAAACATATCCATAAATAAACATACACCCTTTGAGCATTATACTCGCAGATATAGATTTGTAAGCAAAATATCTTATGTTCGAACATTCCAAATGGTAAAAACCGAACGTCTGAACAGATTATGAATGAACAGACGAACGTAATTTTTTTATTGGCGTTCGTCCGTTCAATTTATATTGTTTTTAAAAGGAAACTTTAAAAAGATACTTTCTGTACGAAAAGTGTGGACGTTTTTTATAAAAAAAGTTCAATCAATGTCTTTTATGCCACTCCAGAAAAAAGTGAGAACGTTTTTTTATCAAACATAATTGCAATTGAAATTACTGAGTCATTCTGGATAAAAGTGACGACGTTTTTTAGCATAGATTTTTTTCAAATTAGAAAAAATAACATATTAAGATAATTAATATTTTTCAACGAACAGATGCACGGGAAAACAAACGGACGAACGCCTGAACGATTTTTTTATCGAACTGGCGAACGCTAAATTGCGAACACTCACAAGCCTGCTTCTTATTAGTGTTTTGCGTTCCCGAAATAGAGAACAAATACGACATTGTTCTGCATTAAAATAAGTTGCTTTGAAACACTTTATATTTTATTGGGTGCACTCGCAGAGTTGGAGGTAGTAGCTGTTTTCCCTGAGGACAATGGGTTGTTTGTTTAGGGCGTAAAAGTAATCAGAGCTTTTTCTGCTCTTATCTGAGCCCAGATTACTATAAAACACCAGTTGTCATAGTAACAAACAGCATTTACTGTTTGAAGGATCATGCACTATGTAAACCTTCATCAAATCAATTAATGTTATTTATTTATATGACTCCTCTCTCAGGGAAGAAATTTTGATCGTCTTTATATAAGAACAATATTGTCTATATTGTATGAGGTACCTTAGTGAAAAGGGAAAAAATAACACTTTTCCATATATCCTTCCTTTATAAAGTGTATAATCAATACAATCCAATGTATTCATTCTCATACTATTTCTCACTTTAATACAATCGATACATGAAATAAGAACTCTTGTTCTATTACGTTACGCAATTCACATCACTCGTAGCGAGGACAGAGGTAAGGCAGTACAAATTATATCTATATATAATAGCAAAAATCATATTTTATTGTTGTTAACGTGAACAATTCTCGGTCAACTATATAAATTTACAATATGTCAACATATATTAGTATATATTGAAACCTTTGTCACGAAGGTGTTGCCATTGAGAAAAAATGATATTTGATATATATATATATATATATATATATATATATCGATTTTATAGCAACAATAACTCATGCCACATGCTAAAAATTGCTGTGTGTCACATTTGTGAGGCAATATATTTAATTACCATTTGTTTATTGTAATTTCAATATGAATGACTTTCCTTGCGAGTGTATAAGTAAAAAAATAAAAAGTTAAATGCTTGGCATACCATTTCTGGTTTAGTAATTATTTTACTTAAATGCCCATGACAAATGTCAGATATTATAGCTTAACTGTAATGTTTAAAAAAATATTAAATTGACTCTAAATTGCCATAATCTACATTAAAGTGATACTTCGGCGTACAATATACGAAATACTATTTAATCTTTTAGGCATCATTTTCAAATTAATAACCTAAAAAATGTTTGAAAAAAATCAAAAAACCTCATTAATAGGAATCGATATTAATAAACAGTAAAAAAAGAGTTTATTGAGTAGTATAACCGAATTATATCCTTATTTACCGCTTTTACATTTTGAACGATCCCATCATACATACGATCTTGAATATGGATAACTTATTGAAGATAAGTTTGTAACAATGTTTTGTCTTCCATTTATTGTCTAAGAATTTGTTCAAACTTCACACTTCTTTGTTTTTTCATAAAATTAAATACCTCTTCTATTGGTATATTCATAGGGTAGCAATGTTCTAAGAGCTTTGCTCATGTTATCTTAAACATTCGTTTAATACCAAGGAGGTACCAATTCAGTGCTATCCACAAGGAAACTAGAGGCATTTATACACTCAGAGAGTGCAAACCTCCGCCGTCACGGGGTCCTTATGAGCCTTCCGAGGCGGATTTTTTACGACTGGGGCGGCGTAGAGGGACGGGGGAGGGTCCCCTCGACGGAAATTTCGAGAGGAAGACGCTCCCGGCACCCGATTTCACAGCACAGCGACATCTATAGGCAGAGTAGGCTAACTTGAAATATTTATTAGTATTTAGCTCATTTTGCATCTTAATTCTGCACTCAGAGATGCCAAAATTTAATCACTTTTTTTTTTATCGGTTAAGATTTTTATTTACCATCATCAACAAACAGTGTAAATAAAATACACATAAGATATACGATAATAAATAAATAAAAATATAAAACTAGGCAGTTGCGTAAAAAACAATACATAAATGAACATTATAGTTCATAATTACTGCCTAGAAATAAAATAACCTTTCATAAAGGGACAATGAGACGAAAAAGCTAAAAATTATCACAAAGAGGCCGTTCTTGACATAAAACGTTTATATCTTCTAGCAATTGATTTAATCAGGCTTAGATATTGTGCTGAAGTTGATGGTATGAATCTGATGATATCGCCAGCCCAAATCCAGGAGGAAGATGCCACTTGAGGGATTTTGATTCCGAGTGCCGAGTAACGCGCTGCTGCTCCTATCATGATGGATCTTAACTCTTCTTCGTGTATGGGACTGTTCATTGTTAATTTCTTCCCGATCAATGATTTAATATTCAATAAAGCACACTCAATCGCCTTGTGATGCGGTAAAGAGTTACGACTCCTCTTGTGTGCTCCAAAAAGAATAATGGCCTTCATTTGTCCTGGCAGTCCGTTCCCATCCACGCCAACATTTAGTTGGACAAATGTCTTAACAATTTTTAAAAGTGGGCAATCCACAAAAGCGTGAACTGTAGTATTAAAAATAAAACCGCAGTCCTTGCATGGATGGTAAAACCTTATAATGTCCGAGGAAATTTGAAACTGGGCTGTGAATTTATTACCGTCCGCAATTCTACAAGTTGATCCCATAATTCTCCTGTCCCATAAGAAGGCAAATTAAGTAATTTTTTATATTTACAAACTATGGAGTTAGGATCCGTTGTCCGCTCCAAGGATATAAAAGTTTTGTATGCCATGGTCGGGTTGGGCTAAAATTGACGAGAGATCTCTCAAGGGGAAACCGGAATCTTCCATTTGAAAAAAGTGATTCGGATACCAAGTCATGCGAGAAAACATTTCATTCTGAAGAGCAAACTTTTCTAAAGAACTAGGATCCCCAAATTTATCCGTGAAAGGCTTTTTATTTTGTTTTGATAAACTATATCTATCGTTGAATCGGAAGAAAAGCGCGGTGTACCCCTCCAAATAATTCTCTGGATGGAAGCCAAAAAAGGAGAAGAAGTTTCCAATTCATCATTCGTCAATGGAGTGCCCATGTGCATCCAGTTGAGGTATTTTGGAGTTGTAAATCTCCTCCTCCAATCCTTTCCGTGAAGAACACCTATTTCTTCTATCACTTTTTTGTAACATTTTGGAATAATGTTTACTAAAAGATTGAGACCACTGCCAATTCTATTTTTTGGACGTTTTAAAGAAGGGAGATACTTGTATGAAACAGATATTTCAGCCATTTATCCTCTTCTGCCATAGCAGATTCCGCTATAAATGGTATGGAAGTGGCCTTGTAAAGAATAAGTGGGATAATTCGGGTGTTGTATATATCTATTCTTTTTTGAAGAGAAAGATTACGCCCTTGACGAATGTTTTTATACACCATGCTTTTCAGCCGATGCCAATTACTGTAGCGATACCGTCCCGTGTCCACTCGATTCCCAAAATGTTGACGAGCTTAACTACTTGGCACCCTTCAATTACTTTTGAGCTATAAATTTAATCACTTGTTCCTTTTGGCACTTCTAACAACTACACAAATTTCCATCCGAATCCGTTCGGTACTTTTTGAGTTATCCTGCTGACAAAAAACCAACACCTAACAAACCAACAAACAAACAAACCAACAAACCAACGCCAGTGAAAACAATACCTCCTTCGGCGGAGGTAAAAATGTATAAATTTCTTCAATGGAGACGAAATTACCTGGTATTTTATTAAAAGCTTTTTATATGAATTATATATAAAACAAAAAAACTGTTTTATATTATATTATAAGAATGTGTTACTTTTTATTCAATTAAAAAAATCCAAAGAGAATTCATGATTTAATATTGAAGTATTTTATACTTTTACTAAACATATATTTAGGCAAATATATTATCTTTATAATTCCAAAATATATATTTATTTTGAATTGTCTTTTGATTTCAAGAGACATATTCTACATCTTATATTACGTGAATTAAAATTTTAGGTTCAGCATCCCTATTGGCCTTTTATTTTTTGAAGTAAAACCATATTTGATAAAGACAAAATTCTTAACTATTTCATTACCAACTGTAAAAACTACATCCAAAATATATTACAACTTATATGACCACCAATAAATGCTACCCACAGAAGGATTTTAATTTTTGTAGCCTCGAGGCACTTAAGTAATCAAATTAAATATTTTTTTTTCTAATCTACACTACTTCATTAAACCTTGAATAATATACTTTAGTTATTCAAAAAACCTACTTCCATGAGCGAGAATTAAAAAAATAACGAATATAGTTACAAAAGGAATTAACGACATTTTAATAAATACTTTTTTAAATAAATATTACTATGCTTGCTGTGAATGTATCAACAAGCCTCTCATGTCTAAATATAATTGCTTTTGATTTTCAATTTAAAAGGATATTTTGACTATTTAAAAGCAAGTACATTTTTTATTAATTGTTTTAATGTTTTTATAACATAAATTTTTATTTTAAATTTTTTATTTTTATGACTGGGGGTAAAAAATATTTTTACTCTTAGTTTTTATTTATTATTATGACATTTACTTCATCCTCTATAGGTGAAAATTGTCCTAGGGAATAAAATGAAAATTATTCTAATAACGGAAAGTAATTAAACTCATTCACGCAACCTTCTCCTTTTTATTCCTACATCAATATCAAGGTGACTTCATACAAGGAGAAATAAAATATATATTTATGTTCTCCTTGACTTTATATCATAGATATCTATTTCTATAATTCTCACTCAGTGTCTGTCTAATTAATTGATTATGTGTTTGTTCTTTATAAACTCTGAAACGGCTAAATAGATTTGCCTGAAATTTGGCATGAATGTGTATCAAGTGCAGGAGCAGATCATAGGCATATTTTTATGACCTTAAAGACCTCAAAAGTTTTTAAAAACCCGTTTACTTTATTTCCATTTTTGACTAACAAACTAAGTTTTTTCATAAGATGATAAATGATTTTTTTTTCCTAAGAATCTTTCTCGCTGCATGGTGGTATGTATTTTCAATCCCTTTTAAGATAATATGTTGCTGAGTAGGAATCATGAAAGAAGATGACAAATTTATAGGAAGAGAACATGTTGCAGTTTATGAAATAATCAGCCGGTTTGTAACAAGAGGATTGACGAGTGGATTGGGTCTGTATTATAGAGATATACATAAATAGAGGGCTTATTAGATTCTTAAGAGAGATACTTTTTTGTTTCCAATATAAACAAATATTTATATCTCTCTGATCAACTTTCGATGGTGTAGTACTATTTACTTTGTTTATATTGGGCAAGGCGATAGCTGAGCGACGATGTTTATTGCAGGCCCGTCAGCAGGCCCAGGCTTTTGGGGGCCCTACAGTTGTTATGGGGGTACAGTTGGCACATTCATAAAAAATCGGGGCCACGTTACTCAGTGGGTGGGCGGGCCTGGCCCCCTTAGGCCCGTCCATCCCGCCGGGCCTGGTTTATTTGCTATTGGAGGGAAGAAGCTCTCTTTTCTCTATGGTCTGTATACACTGCAACACCGGGTACTGCTACTAGTATATAATATCTGGATGCATAATAGACTCAATTAAAAAACCTAGAAGTAAAGATTTGAGCCGAACAGCGAAAATAAAATACTTATTTTGTCAATTGGCAAATGCTCATTTAATCAAAATATTGAAAATGAATATAATTGGTAATTAGTTTTATTATATCAATTTATTACAATATTATAATGTAAAAAATAAAACTTAATTAGTGGAATTATCCCCCTATCCCTTTTCTTTTTGCCTTTTGATATTATTAATATATCAAATGCATCTTAGACGCAATAAAAGAAGGGCAAAATTACTCGTGGTAGTCAAATTATGTTGCTTTTATATGGATACATTGATAATTATCAAATTATAAATTATAATTTATTTTTGTCAATTCTTTAAGACAATGAAACAACGAAGATAAGGAAGGGATACTAATTATCTTTTGCGCAGTCGAAATCTAAATATCAAGCCTTAAGTAATAGAAAAATGACAAAAGTGACGTCCTATTAAAGGACTACTTTTCATGAAACATAACATAGGATGACATCACTGGTATTTTTAATAGGATTTTGTTTTGTTCTATTTACAGGGCTATATTGTTTCGTCAAGTGGGGCACACATTATTTTAATTTGCCCTATTTTATCAAAGAGTCTTTCAGTATTGTTATTTGTTTTCTTGAGCATTCAGTTTTAGGTTGGTTCTTTATTTATTGACAGTACAAATTAGTGAATAAAGTTGGCAGGAGCCTGTCTCTCATAAAAGACATACATTTGCCAAAGAGGAAACAAGTGTACTATAGCAAATATAGGTCAAAGCAATGATTTTTCTAAAAGTCTTCCATTTTTGGAGAGGAACTGAGAGAGTTTGTGAACTCATATATATATATCAATCAAAAATCTTAAAAAATATCTACGAAAATATTCTGATAAAAGTCTAACACTACCAATTGAAATAACTAATCTAATCAGTAGTTTTTTAAATTAAATTTTATCCATATCGATAAGAGAAATATACCGACGGTAGTACTGATCTACCAAAATGACGAATTTAAAAGGGAGCACGTTAGCCTAGGTCTCAATGTTGAAAGCGCATATTTGATTCCCGAAAGAAGAAAATCAAGTTTGGTCAACCTCATTGATAAGATTATTGGTTTAATAGAATAATTTTCATGATATAATGCTTATTTATATAAACATGGATACAATTCTATCTAACCAAATGGTATATATATATATATATATATATATATATCTATATATATAATATATATATATATATATAATATATATTATGTAGTATCTGGAATGAATTACCCCATATTAGAGTATTTGTTCAAATATTGAACGAATAAATCGATAAAGATTAAAAAGAATGTATCGATTTTCTAAGAGTTTAAATTCGATACAAAAGCAGGCGTGGTAGAATCACCTAGGAAGAATGTGTAGTATTGTTTTTACTATGCAGCCGATTAAATTGAGTACATTTAGATGGATTCTGATAACTAGGAGAGGAGCTATAAATGCTTTGAATATTTGGTTGGGTTCTAGTTTTAATTGGATAGTTGAAAGTTTATTACTGTTAACTCTATATATACCCATATAATATTATAGAAATATGATAAAATTGTAAAATTAATACATGGTATAATGGGGGTTAGTATATATAAGTCTCTATTTCCATGTAATATGGACTTCGTAATCCACTATCTACCAAGAATATAAAAAAGGAATCAATTATCGTTTGGATACCTTAAAAGCCATCAGTTTCATGAGAAAAATGAAAGAATAGTTAGAAATTGATGACAATATTCATTTTTTAATATAAAAATTTCTCAGTCAAAGTACTCAAATATGTAAAATACACTTTTTTTACTTCATCTTTGACTTGTTGATATTTTATAGATGCTCTGGTTGATATGATAATAAAAAGAGAGAAAAAAATAGTTATTTTGTTCTCACCTGTTGTTAATTAAATTTATATGATACAGATGTTTACTTCACATCGATAGATAGATTGGATGAAATCTGTTTATCTTCATTATACAAAGGGATAATAGTGCATTAACACATACAACGATTTTAGGTGAATTATACAAACACATCTTTTTTTTGTTTAAAAAAGTGAAAGTCTAATTCAACATATTTATTATGTACATATCGGGCTATGGAACCCTCCAACGGGCATTCAAATCAAAGCAATGGCATTTGGGAGTGACAAATCCTCAAATAAGACTTCGTTTTTTTTATGTTCACAACTATGACATGTTGGGTTTCATTCAACATAAAATGGTCCCTCAAATTATGTTGTCTACAACTATGGCAATTGGGGGTTCAAACCCTACCACAATGGAGCCCTTGGGGTTCGCCGATCAGACCAATGATATACTTGGGATTCAACCCTACCACTTATAGGCCCTCATGTTCCATCAATCACACCCATGACTTTTTAGAGTTCTAAATCAACTAACAATGGTTCTCAGGTTCTGCAAATTACCCACCAAATTCTCACTGGTTTTACTGATAAATAATTACTTTGAATAATTTGATTTTTAACCAAATGTCAAAGTGCATTTGTGCATCCATAATCCTGGCTGTGACACACCACCAAACCCAATACGCCAAAATTGTGAATAATGAAACTCGAGGGCACATTTGTTGGGTTATCACCCTCCAATGGCATTGATCTTATTGGAATTACCCGTTCATGGGGTTGACGCCCCCCATACGATGATAATTAACTTATAACTTTTAATTAAACTTCTAACTTTAAAAATCCATTAAAAAGATTCAATATATGGGTGGGAATTCACCGGAATAGGAGGAGATTCACTGGACACCGGATGTTACACAATAATGCAAAAGTAACGGTACATGCAATTGTTTCCTTACTTAGTCCAAGATCGTAACGGAAAAGAATACTTATAAAGAAAGGTAATTTATTGGTTAGTCCATCTTTTTGCGCAAAACTGGTTTCGGGATTGACACCATTTGTGGGCCTCTGTTTAACTTAAAAGAACAAAAGCGTCGTGGAAGGAGTTTTTTTTTGGCTTGAAACGTCTTGAGGTTGGTTTACATGAGAATAAACCAGGCATGGTATTGTTTATATGTTTTCAGAGAATATTGCTTCTTTAATATGTATAATAGTCCCACTCATATAAGCAATAATATATACACAAAGGGATTATGGAATGTATCAGAGATTGGACTAATAGTACAAATCAGTCTTCTGATAAAAACACTAACCTTTTATCATGTGAAATCAAATCATATTCGGGAATCCCCCAATTAAATTCATAAGTAAAGCTTCTTTATAACTTTATATGATAAAATATGCAATATATATTTCCATGTATACATAGATGTAAGGTTCTCAGTATGTTATAACTAGAAAGTAAAGTTCATTTCCTCAGATTTACAGTCACTGCCAGGTATCTTGCCAAAAAATACAAATATAAACACACACACAAGAAAAATTTACGAGAACACGAACCATTAAAACGACATGGTAAGAAGCATGCTTCTTGGAAACCAAAAAAAAGACATAAAAGTCTTATTAAAAGACCTCTTGAAAAGACACACAGTCATTGAGTTTTATGACCTTCTCTTATTTCTTGGACAAATAAAAGAAAAAGCAGTATACCTTGCCTATATAAGCTTTTTCTGTTGAAAGAACTTTTAATTTATGTTCCACCATTTTTATTTTCTTGTTTATTAAGTTCTTTCAAGAAAAAACTTTGAAAGCACAGAAAATGCCAACTTTCAAATTTAAATAATATAACCTTGTAATGAAAATTAATATTTGTAAGAGATTTATAATATTTTATAGATCTTTAAGCTTTGATAAGAAAAACATTGCGTTATGAATAATGGAAACTATATATACTCAGAGAGTGCTTTATGATTATTTTATGATATAGAATTAGACGTTAGAGTGAAAATTTCAATGCAAACATCTATTGGCAAGTGGCTAAGAAATTTAGTACATTGATTATCAGATATTTAATCAAAGATTTAAAGTTCGGTTTGAGTTATCCTGATATATAAAATACTCCAGGTAAATATCCAATGTATAAGTTTAGCATTATTATCAGTATTAAAAGAGATATGTGATCAGTGATATATATAATTTTAAGTATTTATTTAGGTAAATATTTATATGATATTTTATCTCGTTATTACATCCATTGGAAACTTTTCATGAATACCTAGACATTAATTCTAGGCCAAATTTTGGGTTTTGCACTACCTGTATGAGTTATTTAGTACTCGTATAAGTGATTATTCTTATCAATTACATGGAACTGAGAAATTACAGTTAACAAAATATTTATGCCGGCCTCTGAAAGTGTTGAAAAACCATCAAAATATTTGAAAACGATTATAGGATTGATTTTAAAAACATGCCTTAACCTATTATTTTCCTTTAGAACTTCATAGGAATCGATTTGTTTGCCCATTCACTCTCTAAACAAATTCTTCCAGGCATATTGCAATACATATGTTATCTAAAATAAATATTAAGTTCTACTCTCTTCTAAATCATATATTTTGTTAATGTCTCTCTCTCTAAGCTTGTACATACGTAACTACTCTCGTTATTACCTCCGCCGAAGGAGGTATTGTTTTCACTGGCGTTTGTTGGTTTGTTAGTTTGTTAGTTTGTTGGTTTGTCAGCAGGATAACTCAAAAAGTACTGAACGGATTTGGATGAAATTTTGTGGAGTTGTTGAAAGTGTCAAAAGGAAGAAGTGATTAAATTTTGGCATCTCTGAGTGCAGAATTAAGGCGCCAAATGAGCTAAATACTACTAAATTTTTCAAGTTAGCCTACTCTGCCAATAGATGTCGCTGTGCTGTGAAATTGGGGGCCGGGAGCGTCTTTCTCTCGGAATTTCCGTATAGGGGAACCCTCCCCCGTCTCTCTACGCCTCCCCAGTCGTGAAAAATCCGCCTCGGAAGGCTCATGACGGCGGAGGTTTGCACTCTCTGAGTGTATATATGCCTCTAGTTATAACTATTGTATATGTCCTATGATTTTTCTCCCTTATAATATGTATACGGTGACGTAATCAACATAGCAAAGAACATCTAACTTCTTACTTATAAGATAATTAAACATTTATATTATTATATAACTGAGATAATTGAAAAATTTCAAAAATGCAACCATTATTCCTCGCTGAAATTAAAAACTTAAGACTATTTTTTAAAGAAGACTTTATCTTAAATATTGTAATTTTATCAAATTTACAATTTAAAATGAAAAACATCCTAGTTGACTTAGTATTTATTGCAAGTCATTTATCGTTTGTGGCAGATTCAATTATCAGCTTGGAGACCGTAGGAATCACACTAGAAGATGGACTCAAAATCTTTAAAGATGCTGAGGAAAGGATCTGCAAGGTTCCAGGTGACGCTGAAGAGGTTTTAAAAACTAAGTTGGATTACGTTGTAAAGAAAAATCCTGCACTGCCAGCATTGAGACAGGTACGAGATGTACTGCTAGGCAAACCTGGAGCTGCTCTTATATATCCGCCACACGATGAAGCAAATGGCAAATACATATCACATGCATTAGAGACGGATAAAGACCCAAGGTCTCGTCCACACTTCTTCGTATACTCAGCTGCGTCAGTCATGAGAATTTTTGCCACGATTGCCTCAAACTGTGGATCAATCATTCTGAGAGTATCATTGACGACCCTAGCCATGGTGTTTGAGTCAGAAGTGGGGACGAATGAGCATTTCACCAGAAATGGAACATTAAAGGAGTTATATCTAAACGTCCTATTAGGACGTTGATGACTTTGCACTCAACTACATCATCCCTACCATCAAGGCTGATCCAAAAAGGCTGACCGTACAGCTCAGACGGGATATTTTCCTTGATTTAGGTTTAACATTCAGGCAAATATGCTCAGGGACGACTCGTAAAGTAATGATATAGCCATGTTATTTTCCAAAAAAAACTCTTGAGGTTCGGATTGCTCAGCTTTTTCCAAGAAATGTTGCTGGACAAAAAGGCCTTGCACAACTCCTTACATAGATAGAATTTGTAATTTTGACTTCTTAGGTAGCCAATTCATGTCCTATAGCTGGGCTTGGATCCTTGTCCTTGAGCTCTCTTGAGCTCGCAGTTTTTCACGTGTCTCACTCTGCTAGAATGCTGGACAAGCTGAGACTTTTTGCCAGCGAGAAAGGTCTTCTCACACACCTTACAGAAAACAGTTTGGGCGTCCATAATTTTGAAGGGATAATCAGTCTTCTCATTCATATCCTTGAGCCAGTTTAGAATGATGCTGCCATATTTCTGTAAATAATGGAATGAGTGAGTTCATCGAATATTTTTAATGCCAATGAACAAGATGTTTAATATATATATATATATATATATAAAAATTGAGTTAAAAAATTGTGGATCAATAAAAGGGCCATTTGAATGAGGATTTGTCGAAGCCTCCATGAAACAAAAATGCATATAATTATCTTTTGCGAGAGAAAGGAAGGATTTGTGAAGATCCTAGTCAAACAAAAGGAGAAAAAACGATGAAATCTACATGCAAATTTGCTGTTAAACGAAAAGGGTGTAAGTTGATTTATATTGAATTGAAGTACCTTAGCAGCCCGGGATTACAGAAACCACCAAAGCTCTATTTATAAAGCTTTCCTTACCTTGTGTCTAATAGGGGTAAGACTTAGTGATGGAGTCCAGCACAATAACAACGATTGCTATCAATCAAATATTATGGAATAAGCATAATTCTTCCTTTTTTAAAGGAAAACGTAGATTGACCAAAGGCCTATATAGAAGTATATTTATTTTAAAAGGCACCAGAAATTTAGGTGTGCATTATTTCCCTCCAAAATCAACAACAAAAAAAAAAGGAATGAAAGAAAAAATTATAAAATGATGCAAGAGGTAATGAAAATAAGTTTAATAATTTTTCTAAAAAGAGAAAAAAGTGCTTATTTCATATGTTTTATGCGATTCACATTTTTTTCCCGCTCTCTAATAATAATTGTTTTTTGTTAATGTAATTGATTTTTTTGATCGTCTTCATAATAAACCAACATATTTATACATGTTTGTTTACTATTGTAAAAATTGACCTCAAACCAATGATATTAAAACCATTCTTTTCAGTATACTTTTGTTTTTCGACAAAAATAGAAAAAAATCAGGACTTGTATTCATAACAAAATATATCATATATTATCCCTTGATTGATGTTCTGGTTTGTGGGACTCGTTTTCATTTTTTATCAAACATTAGAGTTTACCCTAAAGAAGAAGCCTAACAAAGTTATGCCATGACAAAGTTATGATTTATATCAAATAAAAAATATAATCCCTTCCGGCAGCAGCTATTATTTCGTGAAGTCTTTCCGGAGCTTCTTTAGTTGGTCGATCAGTCTATTTATCCCCGCTGCACGGGAGGTCTGGCTTCCTTATGCTCATTCTCAGCAGATGCGTCAACTTCTGAAACAGAAACCGGTGGTCACAGAGGTTCAGATTTGGGCTCTAAGAGTTCTCTTTGACCGGATCCACATCCCTTTGGACCAATATCTCTCATGTTTCAACGGCAGCATAAGAGCGGGTGTTCTCCCACATCCCAATTTTTGAGATAACGAAGCAGGCTTTATGGTTCACCCCAATATTAAATGTCAGAGCTGGGATTCGGTAGAAAAATCTACTGCCGGTTCGGTATTCGGTATATACCTTCTACCGTTCGGTATCGGTATTCTGTAGATTTTATTATATATATAAGTATCAAAAGATATTCGGTACGGTAGATAAGAAAGAGAAATATTTTTTATGTATCTGCTCAGTGACTTCTTCATATGCATTTAATATCGGATAATTATAACTAAGGACCATCAAGTACATAATTTTATTATATTTATTAGAGATTATTTAAAATTTACTACATACTAATATTATTTAAATTATATATGTACTTGGACTTTGTGGGAAATGGAAGGATATAGATT